>WEIV01010397.1:92569-103797 GCA_013390005.1 Calyptomena viridis | reverse complement strand
CCATTATGAAGATCTATGAGGATTAAGCACTTTTTTCCACACCCACCTGTTTCTTGTTTTCATCTAAAAGCCAACCTATTTGGTTTAATTTAAGCATCCCAGCAGTCTCTGTACCCACTGCTTGTTAAAAATGATTGAAAACTGGTTCACATCCAGTACTAATTGTATTTATTAGACTTTGCTGGTAAGATTAAAATACTGTAGGTGTCATGTTTACAGATGTATCACTCTATTAAGTTTGTCAGATTTTGTACTGAATAAGACGTAATTTCTTTGAAGTTTTTTTCTAATATATCTTAGCTTGGCTTAGCATGTCATTTTGAATTATAGACATTGTCACTGACTGACAGATAAGGTCCCCTGACCTGTCTCAGATTCAACGGAGAAATATGGTTGTCCCTGGAGAATGCTGTAGACAACTTTAGCACTGTTCCCATATGTAGGATCATCAGCATCAGTTGCAGTAACTTGCACAACAAAGGTACCTGCAATGAAAAATTAAAGAAAATAAAAATTAACAGTTTTTTTCACGGCCAAGACAGTTTATGATGTAGAAAAAAAAGTAATTCAGGTTCAGGTCACAGTTGTGGCAAGAAGTTAGAGATATTCTTATTTTGTAGAAGTCACTCTGTTCATAAGGGACATAGACATAAACCCAAAATGATAGCTGTCTTATTCTCAACTCATTAAAACACACAGTTACTGATCAGATATGTAGATCCTTTATTGTGTTTCTTATCGAGGAAGTAGAAACACACCCTTCTCCAGACACTGAAAGCATTCAGAATTTGAATCTAGGTCAAGAATATACTTTTGCANCTGCCCTGCCCTGCCCTCCCCCTCCCCCTTTCCCTTTTCTTCAGCTCAATATATTTAAAATCAATAGATTTCAGTGGACTTTGATGAACTTTGGTGCTCTTTTCTTTTGCACGAAAAGAGCAACAAAGGTTGTAGGTTGGACCTGGATGACAGTTTTCACTCCTGAAATGTGTACAACCCCTTCTCTTCCTGCCCTTTTCCATTTTGTTTACCTTCTTGAACTAAAGAAGGGTTGCTGAACAGATCTACTAGTGGTATTGACACAGGTGACCACGGATTACCATGGTATTACTCTGTTACTAAAAATCATGTTAGCAAAGTGTATTCAACTCTACAGGTGTCATGCAATGCAGCTCAGCTCACTCTCATTGCAGGTAAAGCAGACTTTTTGTGGTACAACAGAGGGAGCATGTTTCACTCAGCTGACACCTCTGATTCCAGCAAACTAGTGTCACTATTTTCCTGGAGTTACATTTTCTTTTTAAATGTCTGAGGTGCTTTTACTCCAAACTCAAACAGCAGATGTCTGTATTCAGTGTTAAGTGCCTGTAAGCTTTGGGCCCTTCATTAACTCCACAAGAAGAACCCAGACCAGACACTGAAATCAGTTCCTAGTTAGCACCTACCAACATCTGACATTTCAGGAATGCTGGCATTGTAAACATCCTTTGTAAACATTGGCTCATTGTCATTGATATCATGGATCTTAATGATGAACTCTGATTCTGGTTCCACCGGTCTTCCAGTCCTTCTGTTTATAGCCTGGGCACGGAGTATGTACACAGGCTTTTCTTCCCTGTCTAGTCTCTTTGTGGCCTGGATGTCGCCAGTGTTTTCATTGATGATGAAGAGGTCTCCTGCTCCATCTCCAGAAAGGATGTATTTAAGTGATCCATCTCCTTTGTCCTGGTCTGAATGCAGCTGGTGGTGAAATGGGAATAAAAAATCAAGAAAGGAAAATAAATAATTGAGACACAATTCTAGATAATTTAACTAATATAATGATATATGCTTTACTGTTACTAATACTCAGCCAAAGGTCTGTACACTGCTTTTAGGAAATGAGTTGATATTACAGTAGAAGCAGTGAATAGGCAGAGTTGTGTCTTGCTGTCACAACTGAAATTATCTGCAATATTATAAGAAATTGCCTGAGGAGAACCATGAACTGAAGCTGCAGACCACTTTCCCAAATTAAATATGCATCAATCAATTCTAAATGCTAGTAACTTAGGTGCAATCCTAGGAATATGTAGGGCAAAGACATCCTATGATGGAAAACCTGTGGATTTGGGAATTGCAATGAGCAAAGAATTAAAAAGTGGCCAGTCAAACCACTTCTTGGGTGCTTGGCTCTTACATCCCATGGACATTATGTAATATACCACATGGTGCACAATAAAATAACATACTAAATATATACATGAATAGCAGATAATACATGCATTCACAGATCTCCCAAACTAAGAGCAGAGGCAGGCAGGCATACTAGACCATCACAGCATTGGAAGTGATCAGGAGCCTTAACCAAAGGGACACAGACCAAGCTGGAACAAGTTGGGAGAAATGCAAAAGGAGAATAATGGTAATTAATATACAAAGCATGAACTGTTTAAACCATCATCTTTTTCCCCAGAAGATTTCCACATCTCTTGAAATACTGTTTAGCATACACAAAAGGTGTCACTGACTAAATCATACCATTATGGGTGTTCCTTTGATAAAGGTTTGTTTATTCCTCCATTCTTAAAATTAAGGCTAGTCAACTAAAATTTATTTTGTTGTTACATTAGAGAAAATAAAAATGTAAAAAGTGAAATATTAAAATGGCTCCTAAAGTCAGAGCATAGGTCATGAAATTAATGGGAAAAAAAAATCTGTTAGGTCGTTAGATGCCTGGAAATTGTTTCTTTCAAAGTGAAGACAAGTTTAGGAGTCAGGAGAGCTGGACTTTCTCAACCAGATCTTTGCTTCTATTCTCCTGTATAAAAGTTAGAAAAAACCCACCTAGTTGACTGTGTGGCAAAGTACTTAGCATTGTGGATGGTATGCTTTTTGGAAGAGAAAGATTTGTAGAGTGAAAGAAGGTTGGCATAGACTTCACCAATGGCTGGCTATGCCCCTACCATGCTGGAAAGGCAGCCTCCAGCACGACCACATGGTCATTGTTTTGGATTTTCTCCAACTGTCTGCTCAGATCAGAAATCTACTGGCAACCCACTTGGTGGCACAGTGCTCCACTCTATGAATATATGCCTATCATCCCTAGAGAAAGCATGCTCCATGCAACAAGTCTGTCTTTAAGGGCAAAATTCTGTCACCACACAAACCAAAACTGTCCAATAATACAAAATATCATAACTATAGAGTGGTTAATCATTAGCAGACATGCTGAAGCGCTATTCTTAATTTCCTTCAGAGAGAAAATGGGCATTCTGTGTCATTTTGCACGGAGCCCTTTTTCTTGATAATAAGAATACCGATAAGTAGCTTCTGTGCAGCATTTTTCATAAGCAGATTTAACAACCCTTCACAAGACCAGTCAATACCATTTCCTCTGCTTTCCGGATAACAAAGCAAAATTTCCCAGAAGGCTAGTCTTGAAACTTGGAAGAGAGTTTAGGTCTCCTGAGTGCTATTCAGTTGGCCAATTCCTTTGGCCATGAGGCCTAGAGGAATTATTTACTAGGCATAACCTCAGACTCTAAAAAATGTCTATCAAACCAGTTAAGAAGTCAGACTAGAACTGTAGGAAGCAATTTCAATAGGTTGTTTGAATAGAATTTTCCTCAAAGGCAACCTGCAACAGAAAAGGCATGAAAATAATTTTGTCTTTAAAACTGTGTATTTTTATGATTGTTTCACATCAAAACCTCAACTTTTGTTTCACTTGAAAGCCTCTTTGTCTGTATTGTACTGGGACAAAAACAGCCCTCAGTAATAGATTATCATTAATTCATGTGAATCATGGAATAGTGCAGTTTTGAGACTTGGTACAGGCTGAACTCCCAAGCTCATTTTTATCATCATTTTAATTAAAGTTGGTTTCAATGAACGAAGTAGGGAAAAAAGGTCAATATAGAAGAGGTGTTTTGAACACTGGGAATAGTCTTCCATAATATTCTTTACCTATCCCAGACCACCTAAAGAACTAAAAATGGAAACTTTTAAGATTTTTTTATGTCAATTGTTTACGAAATTTCCACTCCTTCTCCACAATTAATCCACCTGTGTAAGAACAACTATGACTCTGGATATCAAGACAAAGCGTATCTTGGTGTCACCAGTACTGAGAATGAGAACCTGCTCTTCATCTAAACTTCGATCTCTAGACCTCCAGCTATATCACTGACTTTCAAAAATAAATATTCCCTCTGATAGGATTCTTTCCAACTTTGGTATCTTTAATTTTATGACTTTCCTAAGACATGATAGAACAAACTACGTGCTCAGCTAGCCTGTATGTGGATTATTTACTGTGACAGTGAGACCTGGGGGAGGTCATGTCCTACACACCCATGTATATTACATATTGCTAAGGTTGGATGAATGCCTGTTCTTCAAACCAACAACAAACTTACAATGTGTCACCATGTGTGGTCTCATGAACCTGGTTCACACAGGGTCTCAAAACATATGACTAA
This sequence comes from Calyptomena viridis, assembly GCA_013390005.1. Lineage (NCBI taxonomy): Eukaryota > Metazoa > Chordata > Aves > Passeriformes > Eurylaimidae > Calyptomena > Calyptomena viridis. The sequence goes on along the minus strand of WEIV01010397.1, from coordinate 99,334 downwards.
AATCTGTTTGATTTCTGTAAAGTAGGATAGTTCTTACCAAAAGGTTTTTGTTGGATAGACCTGTATTACACCCCCAGCAGCATCAACTGCTTAATTGCTCGGCTAGAACAGTTTGGATTTTGTTCCCTTCTATCCAGGAAAAAAAAAGTTTTTATATATTAGAAAAAAGCTGAACTGATCTCTAGAAAATCTTCTCATAGATAAATTTGCAACATTCACTTGTGAGGAAAATATTCAAAATATGATTTATTATTTTAGATTACATTATCTTTCCTTGACTGTTCTCTTGCAGAAAAGTTTTACCCACTTTTTTAATTTAAGTGTCAGTTTATCTTGGAAGCAATATTTTGTTTGTGTGACCTATATGAAGAGGGGAAATTGCTACTGTAACCAGATTTAAAATAAGTAAATTGGGAATAAAACTAAAAAAGAAAAAAAGTGGTGCAAATTGAGTCCAGAAGAAAGGTTTGTAGGCGAGATGTGCTTAAAAATACAGTTGGTGACTTTTGTATATTAAAAGACCACTGTGAGATTAAGAGGATGAAATGAATGGTAATAATAACCACATTTTCCTTTAACTTGGAAGTTATTTTTCATTACCTAGACACCTCATTGCAAAGAAAGTTTGTTGTGATGAGATATGTGCATAAATTACACTGCAGATGCTTTTAGCAGGACTGATGCTAACCAATACACAAAATTATAGCTTCACTTTGTGTACTAACCTGCATTGCAAAAGAGTGTCCATTATCCTCTGCATAAAGTTAGTGAAATGAAAGGGCCAGGGCAGAAAACCATGGGATTATAATAAAATGTTTAGGACAAAAAACTCATATCATCTGGGCTGTATCATATTACTGTTCCTCAAGACAAAGTTACTTTAGCCAAAGATTTTAGGACTCCACATTAAGACAGATGTTTTACTTCCATAGGAACTCAGTGTTACTCAATTGCATTCAACTGGTGGCTGAACTGAGCAAACGGTAAGGAAATTGTGAAGAACTAAGTCTGTTTAATAAAAAGTAAATGCCTCAGCAATTGCACTGTATTAATATTATAGTAAATTGATTCATTCAGAATCTAATCTAGACACTCTTGTGATATTGTCCATCAATCACTGGTGAAGGCTGGGGGTGAATGAAAGATTTTACTATGCCCTGGGCATACTTTTACTCATTTTATTTTAATACCACTGTTAAGTGAACCATCTGGTTTGCTTCTAATGACCTATAGTCAGATAAAAACTCTCCAGCCTCTGTTTTTCTTCTGCCCCTCCCAAATGTCCAGGACCAAACCATTCAAATATGCCTGCCCGGACATAGGGAAGGCTTCATTCCTCCTGAACAAAGAGGCATTTAAAGTGCACACAGGGCTTGCATTGGACATTCTGCTTATTGTCATATACATAATTACTTTAAAATGAGAGCTGGTTGCTTTTCTGGAGTAGCCTTGTTCTTCTTAGTGTCTCTGTCAGACCCCTCCAAAATCTCCAAGGGCGGTGGCAATGGCATGTCTCCAGCACAAGGAAAAGGCAAGTGAAATCTCTGCTCAAAGTATTTGTACACAAACTTCTTTTTTTTTTTTTTTATTTCTGGAGTGAATATATAGACAGCATTTGTGTTCATTGTCACTAGATAGCATTGCTTCATTTTAAAATAACACCCCAGGAAAATTTTACCAGGGTTTTAAAAATCAAGTAGGACCCATTCTATACACTCAGGAATGATTTCAGCAAAGAACTCCCGTAGGAAGAATTTAATGGCATCTTTCATGTGCTTTTGCAGTAAGACTATAAACTGATATGGTGTGGAGGATAGCATCTTCCCAGGCGGGAGATGGCAGGGCCTGGCAGCCATGGCCTATCCCACTGGCCCAGAGAGGGCAGCCCCAGGTGACTGGGGGAGCTCGAGCCCTGGGCATCAGGCATCTCTTGGGAATGGTGATGTCTGGGCAGGGCTGTAGGGAGCTGGACCAGTCCTGCTGTGGCAGTTCTGGGGCAGAGGCTGCTGAACTCATGGGGCTGACATGTGGTTCTGGGCTGTGGGCAGATGGACAGGGACAGTCAGGGCTGGCCAGTGCCCTCAGGGCCCTTCTCTAACCATGCTAAATTCAACTTGATATGAAACTGTATGAAACAGCAGTACCAAAACTGCGTAATTGAAGTGAGATTCCATATGTTTTAAGACTAACCATAAACTTTTTGTGTGTTTAAATGGAATACACTAGAGAGAAGCAGCTTTCTAGCACTGATATTTGTAACAAGGTTGTACTCAAAATGTACTTTTTATGGCTGTGGTAATTAAATTCAAAAAAATTGAAATTACAGGCTGTGGATATTCTCCAGAATTAAATAACACCCCTACTCTACCTCATTCTGTAGCAATGATTTAAACAGCAGTTAATGTCATTTAGGAAGTGGCTTTAGGTTATGAAAGACAGCTGTAAACTGCAGTTTAGCTCCCACTAATGTCATAATGCTGGTTATGATACCTGGCAATTTGGTGAGTAAAATGGTTTTTCATTCACCCTACAGACCAAGTTCCCTTTCCTTTTGTGACTATTACATGCTAGTAGCTGAATTTCAGAGCAGTTACCGAACCTCTGCAAAGACCAAAGTGAATTGACCTTGGGATGTACACACTGGCATCAACATACAACTATCTACAAAGAAGCTGCCTGTTGCATCTTACTATTTGTTTGTATTTATAAGAGAGACTTGATATCCTGGGGTTGCTGTGGTCACATTTTTGTTTCTTAACAAAACAATGAAATAGAAACCAATTATTAAAATAGTAAGCAAGCAGTTGGTAGGTGGCTAACAAAGAGAAGCATGGTTTTAGTCTTGGCAGTATGCATAGCATATGATTTTGCTCTAAATTTAATATATCCAAACATCAGAATCCTGTCTAGTAATGAACAAATTCAGCCTCATGTATTGCTTGAGGTTACACAGTGCAATGTCGAAGCATTCAGAAAAAACAAAGCACTCAAAATGAGACTGCTAATACTATAATAGTAAGAGTAATAACAACCTGGCACTCTTCCCTGGCACTCCTAGAGGTCTGTACCCCCACAGCATCAACCGACACCCTCAATTACTGTAATAATCAACACCATTAAAATAACCAAATAATCAGCACCAAAGTTTTTGCTCTACTTGGTGACTCTGTTAAAAGGAAAATGTCACTGGTTTTGCACATCAGGTAATAAGTACTCCTACGTATTTTGCTTAAGTACAGACTTATTTCTAATGCACAAAAAATACCCCCAAAACACTACATATGTGTTCCATATACCCACATATACACACAGTAATCACATGTATCACCAGGGCAAACACCTACACAAATAATTTATTTCAAGGCATAAAAGAACCTTTCCTCTAGAAAGATATTCCACAAAGTCCAGAGGGAGATCCAGCATCACTAGAAACATAAACTTTCCTAGGGACATGTATGTCATGTTCTTTTGGCCTCAGTTATGTCAAGGTCTGGATCCTTCCATACATCACATAACCTCCCTATTGCTCCTAAGACAAAGCCTCCTACTCCCCCTCATATCCCTTACCTCACTGCATGGTGCTGTTTACTTCCTGCTCCAGCCCTTGCCCTCAAATCCTCTAGACTGCAAAATGGTGGTACTTCTTACATTCCCCACATATAGGGAACATAAGTTGTAGAACAAACAGCATGGGCTGTAGTTGGTGGTTTATACATGTGTTTATGGAACAGCCAGCTCACCAAACATTCAAGGAGTAATGTAGATTTATTTGCCCCATGCAGCTACTGTTCTTCAAACTGTACATGAAATTAATGATTTTGACACCTTTATTACGCTATAAAATTTAACTGAAGTAAGTTAATAGACTTCAGAACTGTTTAGAGGAGAGGACCATTTATCTTTGCAGAGATAGAGGCTAGTTATGGAAGGTTAGATGCTTAAAAAGAATTTGGAAGACAATGGGAGAAAGATGCTACAGTGATTCCAAATCTTCTTGGTGTTTATAGAAACTAGAAGAAATGACTCCTTTCCATTCTCACATAAAGCAATTTGAAGATTATATGAAGATTTATACTCTATAGCCTCAAAAATGGGGTGACAGTTTTAAGCAAGATTCAAACACTGCCATTTTCAAAGAAAATAAAACAAACAAAGAAACAAAAATTGACAAGATTAAAAAAGAGATGCAAACAGATCCAGCATTACCAGATCACAGCACCATGATTCCTGATGTACAACTGTCAGATACAGCAATTTCACACAGGGTTGTACTTAAACAGTTACAAATGGCATTTACAGTGGATTCCCACTTTTTTGTATCTCCTCACTAACTCAAGACCTGCTATCCTAAGCCATCAACAGTCTTCATTTTTCAACACTTTCTTGATGTAACAGACATCATGGTTTACAGAATAATTAAATTGGTTAACTATAGTAAGTGATTAGTTTACTATAGTAAGTATAGTTCTTACACCATAGTTAATACAGTAAACTTGAATATGTCTCAGTGTGACAGATTCTTGTTTGAGTTTGTTAATGTAGTTTTAACTTACTTGGCTCTTACCGTGCCTACTGAACAAAAAGGTGCAACAGGTACACAGTTCCTATTTGAAGAAACAGCTCCTCTGGTGATTAGAAAAAATCTTGTTTCCCAAATTAGATGTGCTGTTCTTGCACCAGTATTATTTTCCCGTTTTAAGAACCTCCTCCCACATACATACATTCTTCCTCATCTTGCATGTAATAATTCCATATTTGTTATTTTTCTTTGCTAGGGTACCAGCCTATATACAGTCTTTGCTTGCAAAATAGGCACTTCTGAGTCCTCAGCTGGAATCCTGTTTACAACCCCCTCCTTTTCGAGTCAAGTGGATTCCAAAAAGAGCCCGTGAAGAAAAAGCCAGATACAAAGGGTTGATGCTCCTAGCTGGTTTTCTGTAATTGCTGCATTTCAACTGGCTTTCCTTCTGTAAAAATGGATATAAGTCTTTGAACAACAATGTTAGTATTTTCCTATCTCTGTTAGAAATGAGTGCAAACATTTGCCATTTTCATTGCTGTATCAAACCAGTTCTTCCTGACTAAAATACTCAGGTGTTTTTTTCCCCTTCTTCTGCTCCTTCTCCTTCCATTTTATGACCATGAATTGTCTATTAGATTATTTTATTAATAACTCTTATTTCATGAATATTGCATTTTTTCCTATTTCTGTTCCTTCCATTTTTAATATCACCCTTTTCTTAACGTAGTATATTCTTATCTGCAATAAAGGATAAGATTCAAGACTGAAATCAAGAAGNCACACACGCACACACACACAAAAGGCTAAAATTGCATCCACTGCAAACAGGGAAAAAGCTACAAGTCATACAACAGTAGTATCACCTTCAAAAAATATTGTCCTCATATCAAGAACTACAGAAAGAATTAAAAAAATCTAGTGAAAAACATCAAGGTGATGCTCTCTTTCTGTTTCTTGAGAGTATCAAAATGTCAGTGAACTTTCTTATTCATTTCAAAAAAGAGAATTTCCTGTAAATGAATGACATTAAGAGAGGCTAAAACCAGTTTTGTGCTGATGAACAATTTCAGAAAATGGATGGACCAAAAGGCAGTAAGCATCTTTCAAGATTCAGAAGCAACCAGGTACTCAAAAGGCAAACTGAGTATAAAAGATGGTGGTATTTCAAAACAAACAAATAGAACATAGAAAAGGCTCTATAATAGGAATATAGAGTCCTGGAGTGGGGAAAAGAAAGGAGGAGGAGAAAAAAAAAAGAGTAAGAAATAAAGTATAAAGGGCAATGGAATAAAAATTTGTCTTTAGACCAGGGANTACCAGCCTATATACAGTCTTTGCTTGCAAAATAGGCACTTCTGAGTCCTCAGCTGGAATCCTGTTTACAACCCCCTCCTTTTCGAGTCAAGTGGATTCCAAAAAGAGCCCGTGAAGAAAAAGCCAGATACAAAGGGTTGATGCTCCTAGCTGGTTTTCTGTAATTGCTGCATTTCAACTGGCTTTCCTTCTGTAAAAATGGATATAAGTCTTTGAACAACAATGTTAGTATTTTCCTATCTCTGTTAGAAATGAGTGCAAACATTTGCCATTTTCATTGCTGTATCAAACCAGTTCTTCCTGACTAAAATACTCAGGTGTTTTTTTCCCCTTCTTCTGCTCCTTCTCCTTCCATTTTATGACCATGAATTGTCTATTAGATTATTTTATTAATAACTCTTATTTCATGAATATTGCATTTTTTCCTATTTCTGTTCCTTCCATTTTTAATATCACCCTTTTCTTAACGTAGTATATTCTTATCTGCAATAAAGGATAAGATTCAAGACTGAAATCAAGAAGCACAGAATACACAGAGTTGGAAGGGACCCATCAGGATAACTGAGTTCAACTCCTGAATGAAAACATTAAATCTGTAGAAAATAATGAAATAGAGCACTGAAGAATTACTGAGGTTACATGAGATTTCTGCATTTTGCAGTGTTGGTTTCTTTGGAGTTATTGAAAAATATACTGTGTCTGTCTGATTATGCTTACTTTCTTGGTCCTTAAGAGTTAGTAGACCAAAACCAGGAATACTTTAAAACCTGGCTCATTCAGCTGTGGAATCCCATTAATAAAATAATACATAACAGGCTGTGTTTTTCCAGAAAGAACATATCTGTAAGAGACTTTGTTTAAGAAAATCCTATCAGCCCTGGTTTCATGCCAACAAGCAGATTAGCAGAAAAACTCAGTAAATATAAAAA
>WEIV01010397.1:936-92472 GCA_013390005.1 Calyptomena viridis | reverse complement strand
AAAAAAAAAAGAGTAAGAAATAAAGTATAAAGGGCAATGGAATAAAAATTTGTCTTTAGACCAGGGATAAGAGGCAACTTGTTCTCTCACTTTGGAACCTTATTCTCACACCCTTCAGGCAAGGAAGGTCCACACAGGCTGGAAGGCTTCCTTATTCTCTTTTTGTAAGAGACATATTTGAGGCCACATGGTTTAAGATAGAAACAACAGTCTGGCTGATGGAATAGGCTGCCCAAAGAGTAGTGGGGACATATTTTAAATGTATGAAGCTAAGAATAAACATCCATCCTCTGATGACTCACACCTTTATTATACGCAGTTCAAAATCACAAATAGGTTTTCTAACCTGAAGTGCAAACATGTAGCCACAGCTAATCAGCTTTGCAAAAAATCAATTGGAATGTGTCAATCCTTTCAACATTGCCTAGGGCCTCTCAACTCTTCTCCCTCTTGGGTTCCCCAGCTGCTTCTCTTCATTGTGATTAAAGAAGGACAATGGCACAAGAGCTTTTGTCCTGTACTACAATACACCAAAATAGCAAGGTACCTTATTCTGATGGCCCTTCTCTCTAGGGGGAACTTATTAGCAGATCTTAATGGATATTTGGCAAAGCTGCAATCTAAGTAAAGGTACCTCGTTCTCCTGAGTGTTGTTTAGCATGTCTGTGGCAATGCAGTTTTATTTGCTCCTTTTCCTATTATCTCTAATCCCAATTATGCAGGAATTTATAAAGTTTGCCTTTACAAAGACAAACAGGTCTTTAACTTATAAGGCACAAGAGACTGTGGTGTCAAGTCTGATCTCTATACATGCGGGCTCTTAGAGAGTTTCAGGTTCTTTTATCAAACTCCTTGCTTTTCTTTGAACTACTGTATAACAGTAAGAAAGACAGTCCTCCTTTCAGATTCCAAGGAACTCTAAAAAATTCTGACTCTGAGTAATAACTGACCTCTCACTTAAAAAAAACATCCATGGTTGTATACTTAATTTTCCCAGTTATACTTAGAGCAGCTGGGTTTCATTACGCCTTTTGAAAGATCAAAGAGCCCTCTCCAGCTAAACAGTAGTGATGGTAACAACAGAGCATTGTACAGACTTCTGCAATTACCCTCACAAAAGCATGGAGATCTGGTTCTCATCTCAAGGAAGGCCAAGGCAGTTTTAAACTGTTTTATGCTTTTAGTTCATCTATTTAAGCATCTGGCATTTCTTTGTCATACCGACCAACATTTCTTTTTGTCAGTGTTTTCAAACTGTGTGGTAGCAACAGTACCTGGTAGACACAAGGATTTGTTTTAGATGAGGCATCAGCATTCACTGACAAAAAAGCATAAAGGACTTAGTCAAACCCAGACTTGTCACACCCTAGCTCAGGTACTAAAAAAACTCCCTTATGTGAACAGCTGAGCAGAAGATTAGAATACATTAAAAAATTATTGTCTTATCTAGTGTATAGGTTTTCATGATCAGGAATGAAAATTCAAGCCTTTGAATTCTTGAAAGAGCCATACGAGTCATTTTGGTTTTGGAGACAGACATTCTCATCACTGCAAATCTATCACCTTAACTGAATAGTCAGTCATTGGATTCAAGTGCGAGTCTGAAAGACTAAATGAGAAACTTAGTTTGAGGCATCACTAATGATTTTCTTGGTATACAGAAAACAATAGAAACAAGGAGTGAAGCACCTTTAAGAGTATCTCTTTCACAAAAACATGAGATATGTAAGGGAAAGACAGGCTCATAGCTGTAAATACAGGACTGGCACAGTCTTCCTGTCTGATCTTAGACAGATCACTACTTGATGCTTCTACATTCTCCCTGCAGTAAACTGTGGGTTGTTAACAATGTCCAGTCCTGTATGTAGTGATTGTAACATGATTTGAGAGCCTTGGGTGTAATTTATTTCATGTTAGTTCATGGAAAGACTGAGAACCGTTTAACTGGAATCAAGATTAGCAATACTGCTGCATTTAAAGGATGGGGGGGATGGCCTATTCTTAATGCAGCTGCAAAGCCAGAAAATCTAATTGTTCTCAGATTTTTGTTATTATCCACTAGCTGAAGGTTACTGTCACCAAAGGTTTGGATGGGGTGGATAGGGGAGGTTTTGCACTCTGGGGCTGGCTATATTAGCTCAAGTAACATCCTGAGGTATCTTAAAAAATCCATGGATAGGAATATATGTGCTTTCATATGTGGGATTAAGGAAAATTAAGTGCCTGACTTGTAAGGAGGTTTAATGGGAATACAATGAGTCCCTGAAGGCATGCATGCCTAACCCCCCATTTTTCAATTAGAATTGTGCCTGCAATTCAAGACCACCAACTTTATAGCTTTTTTCCAATTCAGAGGAAATTAATTCCAATATCCTGATATTCTTCAACCAACTATAATGGGACTTTTGTCCTGTACTGCATTAGTCAATTAAAAATGGGAACTCACATAGTAGAGGATGACAGCAGGTATTCTGCTGAGATGAGATTTTTTTATTTAAAGAGTACATTCAGCAAACATGCACTTACACAATTAATAATTTGTTTTAGTATATGTGTGTTAGTCTCTAAATTATGTGATGCATATCCTAAGTGAAATCAGTATGTCCAGCTTGGTTTGTCTTTCACTTCTTTGGGAATTTACCCACGGACAGTTGATTACTCTTTGTCAGTGGTCAGAATTACCTATTTAATCACTGACAGAATGTTTTCTTTGGAATCATGAATTTTCAAAAATGCCTCATAATTAAACAGTAAGCAAATACAGCACCTTAAATAAGGTGTATGAGCATGTACCTTTCTAATTCAGTGAAAATCTTTATTCTCCTGTGGGGGTGGGGGAGAACGTGTCTTAAAGATGAACTAGAAAACAAAACAAAACAAAAAACCCTTGGCCTAATATCCAGAAATGCTTTTACTGGGATATAGTTGAATAAAACATCAGGGTTCTTTGGCAAGTAACAGCTTCTGACTACTCTCTGATGGATACGCTTGAAAACAAATGCTCATCCTTTGCTTACTGACAAAGGTGACCCTTTGATATTCTGAGTGCTTGATGCTGACAATCAAACCCTGAAATGTGTGTATGAATTTTACATGTGTATGTCAAGAGAAAAGTAGGGGGATGGAGAAGGGAGAATATAGACAAACACTAAAACAAATGAGAAGCCACATTCAGATTTAAATGAAGACTTAACAAAAAGGAAAGTAATTCATATCCACAGGTTTAGTTTACTCTTTAGTCTATTTGTATGCCCCTATCATTTAGTTCTACAGTTCAGAAGCTGGGGAAAGGAAAAATATCTCTATTCTGTCATGTTCCCTGACTTTGTTTCTAAACAAAAGTTTCTGTTGTGTAAACAGATAATCAAGGATTTGTGAGACAGTAGATGCAATATAAAAGCCCACATATTTAACTTTCAACAGGACTCTCCTGAGGAAGACTGCTCAACTAGGAAAATGTTTATGGTAAAATTTAACTGAGTCTGAGTACATTGAGTAAACTCTTCTTCCAAGTAAGTATTCCTCAAAGTATTTCTCAAAGGGACCCTTCGCATGACTTGAATGCAGCAGCAGAAGGATGGACCCTTTATAAAGGCCAGGTCAGGAAGGCAAGGAGGTGGATTAGCAAATGATCAATTCATGTATATGGAGCTTTTCTTTGGAGCAGATAACAAATCAGTTGAGATCTTGTGGATAAGATGACAGTCCAACACAAGACATCTCCTCTGCCACAGACTGTCTGCTCAAAGAGATGAAGTAGATGAAGCCTTCTTTAGATAGATGGAGGAAACCCTTTGATTGCAGGTCATAGTACTCATGGGGGACTTCATTCATTCTGATGTTTGCTGGAAGGGCAATATGTCTGTGTGCAAGCGATGCAGAATGTCCTAAGACAACTTCTTCACCCCGGTGATTGATGAATTGATCAGAGGATGTGTTATGTTGGACCCATTAGTCACAAACAGCTCAGGGACATGGAACTGCACCTGTCCACAGGCTCCAAAAAACCTTGAGCCTAGCAGAAAATTCTGGTAGAGTGAAGCATTACACACAGCAGATAAAAACACCCAATAAATCAGGAACCTTTTAAGTAAATTGCGCACAGTCAGATCCACAAGAAAACACTGGATGCATCTAAGGACAGTGATGGTGATGAAACACTTCCTTATATAACGTCTGAAAAGTCACAGTCTTTGGGGAAAGTTCTTATATTCTGAAAATAGGGAAAGTCACACCAGTTCCAGAGAAGGGCAAGAAGAGGGACATGGGAACCAGAGACTGGACAGCTATATCTCAGTTCCAGGGCAGATTATAAGGCAAATCTGCTTAGAAGCTATATTCAGGTACATGAAGAAAAAGGAGATTTGAAACAACCAATATGGATTTAGTAACTGAAAAATCATGATTCACTAACCTCATGGCCTTTTCATGACAACATGGATGGCACTGTGGACAAGTAGAGTGCAGTGAATACTGCACGACTATAGCAAGGCCTTTGGATCAGTCTCCCATAGCATCCTGACAGACAAATCTGTGACGTACGGACTGGAAAAATGTCCAGTTATAAAGGGTGGAAAATTCTCTGGATAGCCAAGTTCAAAAAGGGCATGAAGCCTGACTGGTGACACACTACTAGTCATGTTCCTCAGGAGCTGATACTGGGAGTCAGTGCCACTTAATGTCTTTACTAATGGCTCAAATTATGGAATGCATCCTCAGCATCTGCAAATCATAAAAAAGGGAGCCTGGCTGGTCTTCTCAGTTTTGAGAAGACAGAGCTTTTATCTGAAGGGACCTCAAGAGCCTGGAGAAAGATACTGATGAAAACCTCATGAAGTTCAGGACAGGCAAACACAAAGTCCTTCATCTATGCCGGAAAAATCCCTTTCAGCAGTACAGGCTGGAGAGGAAACAATTTTGTAGTGAAGTATCTGGACATTCCAGTAGACAATAAACTGCACAAGTGTGTCCTTGCTGAAAAGAAAGCCAGGTGGTTTGCTTTAGCAAAAGTACAGCCTGTTGATTTTGAGAGCATTTATTATTCTCCTCCATTCAGAGTTTGTGAAAATACAAGTGGACTACTGCATCTAGTTTTGCCCCTCCTCTGTACAAGAAAGATAATAACATTGCAGTGAATTTACAGAAGGGTTACCAAGAGGGTTTGAAGGACTGGAGAACATGATGTACGAGAAGAGAGAAATTATTTTTTTTTCAGAATTAAGACAAGAAGGTTTATTGTTGTTTACAGTTACCTAATGGGAGGGTGTAGAGAAGGCAGTGCTAGAGAAGGCAGAGATAGGACGAGAGGCAACAGACACAAGTTGCGATGAGGGAAATTCTGATTAGATATCAGAAGGTAAAGAAAGAAAGAGAGAGAGAGAAAAAGAGATAAAGAAAGAGAGAGAGAAATAGAGAGAGAGAAAAAGAGGAAGGAAGGAAGGAAGGAAGGAAGGAAGGAAGGAAGGAAGGAAGGAAGGAAGGAAGGAGAGATGGATAAGCATTGAGAGAAGTGCTCAGAGAAGTTGTGAAATCTCCATTCTTGTAAATACACAAAACTTGACCAGACATTGTCCTGAGAAACCTGCTCCAATTGGACCTGCTGTGAGGAAGAGTTTAGCCCAGGCATCCTCTGGGGGTTTCTTCCAGCCTTAAATATTCTCTAATACTCTCTGGCAGGAGAGGTATTAAGTCCCAGAGTTCAGGTTCAAGATTCAACATAGCCTGTTACATGCATGCTCATTTTGAATGAAGAACCTGGAATTCTTCTGGTGGGAATACTTGTGTCTATGCTTTCCTAATTATATAATACCTAGTATTCATGAAAGAAAAGCATTCTCTCGGAATGAATTGGTATGATTCTATCAGTTTAAAAACTCTAAAGGACAGATACATAAAATATTTCTGCAGGTAAAATAACAGATATTTATCAGGTGAATGGTGTAGATCTTGACAGACTTTGTTACCTGGAAGTAGCACAAGGCTCAAGCTCACACCAGTTTACAATTACCATGAATATACATGCAAGAGTTTTCATCCACAGGCATTAACTCTTTGTCACAACCCCCTTGGCAGTTGCTATCACCCAGCTGTACAGGACATTCTGTGAGTAATTTTAGCAGTTGTAAGCCGTATTAACTGTTCTTTAAGCAACTGACCTGAAATGTGTAAAACTACATGAAGTGGAAAGGAACTATGAAAGAATGCTCTGACACTTCTGTTTGCATGCCCTTTAAATCCTCTGCCAGTGCCCTGATCAGCTTGATTGCAAGGGCTGCTAGGTAGCAGGAAATATGTCATAGAGCCAAAGGTGCAGTTATGTTTTTTGGTTCTGTCTTTGAGGAATAACTTGACCTTCCTCTAAAAATTACATGATGCTAAATGCATAAATTATACAAATTACTTGACTGAACTTGATGTTGCCTTCCAACATGTAGATACAGAATGGGCAAAGATGACAAACATGCTAAAGATGACAGAATGATCATTATGTAAGCCTTTGAAGGATACTAAAATCTTCTTTGTTCCAACAGGAATTTAATGGTGAAATATCATACGACATTTCACAAAAAGACAAAGTAAGAAAGAGTGCCAGAGAGACAATATTCCTGTACAGAGAGGCCATTTCATCTGAACTATGCAAGAGCTCTGCCCTGTTGTACCACATGGCATGTGCAAATGATATGACTCCAAAATAAACAACTCTGTAAAGGAAACAGTGGGAATGATAGTTCTAACACAAACATTTGCTAATCTGTTTCCCCTTTCTCCTTTAATGTAAGTTTTTAACTCTCAGCTCACTCAGTATTTTATTTCTTTACAATCTTTGTTTTTTTGCCTTGAGATTTTGTGGGGTTTTTTTTGGTGAAATTAGAAGACAAGAGAGAAAGGATGGATACTTTTTCCTTCTCCTTTCATTCCAGAGGGCAATTCTTCCCTTTCCTTCATCTGCCACCTCAGACTTTCATGATAACTACAAGCTTCACTGAATCCTGAAATATTGCAAGTGCATGCTGAGGTTTTTTCACCCCATTAATGGTTGAAAGCAAGCCACGGTCTGCATTAGTGCATTCAGATCAACAGTAGGCATTCACATCACAACACATTTGCAGTTTGTGTTTTGAAATGTTACACTGGCTGGCCACAGCTCTCAATCAGCTGCTGCCCCACTGTGAACCTATTTTCACCAGTGAACGAAATGGCAGCAAAAGAAACAGGAATCATAGACAATATGTTTAATTTAATAAAAAGATTTCTCTAAGCTTTATGGTTTACTATTTTTGGTAAGTGAACTGTAAACAACAAATGGTGGAGTAACAATGGCTGTCTTAGGCCTGAAAGAGAAATTTTTTTCTTAACTGTCACCAGCCTTCAAGATCTATATTCATGGTGTTGCAGCTTCATAGTGAGATCTTCACTGTTCTACAAAACCAAATAAGAAAATAATAATTGCAGCTCCAGAGAAGAGTGATCCCATAATAAACCATGAACTTTACATGTGGTCTCTCCTTGGACAGGAAGATTAATATGCTCAGGTGTTTTTCTATAGCTAGAAGCCTAGGGGCACACAATTCAGGACGAAGTGCAGATTGCTAACACTAGTAGAATAGGATAATCTGTGAAAGGATGTGACCCAAAATGTAAGCACTGGTATGACTGGGACATTAGCAACAAAATTGTTTTGTTTGGCACAAAAAAATGAAAAATAAGAATTAACAGAAATATTGCCTTGAGAGTCCCAGGATTTTCTTGCCTCTTTAGGTGGAATGGGAAGAATGAGAGGAGGTTATCTATCATTACACTGTAAGTATTATCGTGTGCCATTATGTAGGAATTGTGGTATGTTTGAAACAGATGTGTAAGGCTCTTATATTGTGTAATATATTTGGATACAAGGATGATGCCAAGTAGATGCACAATTACGACAATTGTAAACATTAACCACGCTATATTTCCTGCCTTTTCATTTTCTGAATAACATCCTTGTCCACCTCACCCATTGCTCATTATCTCCTCTTAGCTCCCATATGATGGTTTAAAATCTGCAAGCTCTTTCTGGATTGTCATCCTGGGCCTCTAACCTCTCAACTCTCCCTCATTACAGTTATCTCTATGCCGCAGAGACCGACAGTGTGGAGAACTTCTATCAGCTCCAGTAAATCTTTCAGAGAGGAATATAAGACAAGTGTGTGTATGTGTGTGCAATTCAATATAGAAATGAAGGGCACTTGGGAAAGTCAAGTGGTGGAACATAAAATATGACTGATGGATGAGGAATAAAGGAAGCGCAGATGCACCACAGCATTTGTTCTACCTTTTGAGAGAATGACAAGTATTCAGCCTATTGAAGTGGGAGGCAGGTGACCTAATCATGTAAACTGGGGGGGAGGAGGCAGGAAACAGGCTAAGAACTGTGATTTTTTTCCCCCCGTAATCTCAGTTTTGACATTTCTAACTTTTAGCTGTGTAGAAGGTCATTTAACCTCCCTGTACATCAGTTTTGTCATGTATAAAAGGCTGGTCTTAATGTTTCTTTCACCACAGAGTTAAATATATAATTAACTCATATTTACACATGTAAAGGACCCTGTGATTTTCTTGTCAGTAGCATGAACAGGAGCACCGAGAATGGCCCACAAAATGTCCTGCTAAGAGAGAAGTTTCTCTGCAGAGACTGGTGCAGATGGCCATTAGTGCTTCCCAGGGACCACAGCACCCTCACAAAGATGATGTGCTGGAGGGAGTCTAAATCTGGAAAAGCACAAAACTTTCCTTTTCATCCTTCTGTGTGGAGGTCCTCTGAGAGGCACAGTGTAAAGTCAAATTTTATGAGCATCTTTAGCTGTGGAAAAAGACTGCTGAGGACTTGCTAGGGACAGGGACACAGCCCAGAGCTTTATGTGCACTGTGGGCAGTGCTGCAACCCACTGAGCAGCTTAGATTGATGCAACACAGAGCTGACTGATAGTTGACTGCAGTTTTGCTGTGAGCCACTTTCAAGCCCAGGAACCATTCAGGACCGAGAGGTCATCAGAGACTGGCTGCCGCTTCTGGATGCACAATGCAGAATCTAGACCCTGAGACAGAATATTCTGAGCACCAAAAACAAATTGAAAATTGCTTTGAGTATGCTCCCTGAATAAATAGAAGTTACAAGGGTAGCTCTTAACTATAGGCCTTGTAAAAGTAAAAAATAGTCACTGTGTTTGGAACAGGAAACTGGAGGCATCAGGCATATATCACAGTGCAAGTTACAAGGCAAAGAAAACAAATACTGAGCAACTGTCTTCCAAAAGAACTGTATAAAGGATGTTAGAAGTGCAGATGGGGAGTCATTTTAGTTTGACTTTTCACATCTTGCTTTTTTAGGGGGAACAAAAATTTTGAAGGTAACTACAGAATACTAGCATACTAAAGGTATAGGAGAAAGTGAAGATTTCTCTTGATAGTTATCATGCCATCCAATGAAGATATACCTTTTAACCATTGGAGTTATGTGAGCCATTACTACCTCGAATGCTGAAAAGGCATGGGCTGTACTATATGACAATAAATTTCTTTGTTCAAATAGCCCTTTGTATGTCCTCACAGCCAGATGCTTTTGCCTCAGTATGTTACTTAGTCCCTCTACTTGCAATGGCTTGGAGAGATTCTGTCTTTTGTTTGATTTGCTTCTACTGAAACATGGTACACTGCTTGTCTTCAGAATAGTTGTAGCCAGAAGTAAAATCAGACAAAAGAAAGAAAAACATTACTAAACTATACTGTGATAACATTTAGTTGATCCCTTCCTCCTCCAAAGCAGGATCAACAGTACCTTAAACCATTCTTGATAGAGGGGAATTTATCCTTTCCAGTGGTTCCTTCAACACCAAACAAAAGGATTCTGGGTTTGCCTACAGCATCACAGTATCCTTTTCGCTTTGCCAAGTCATATACTGACTTTATCTTACTTGAAAAATGGAGCTGTCAGCAGAGGTTGATTGTTTATGATGGGTTGTACAGGTAGTAACACCAGATACCTTCCAGGCGAGCATACTGCTTGAACTATACGAACATCAATAAGACACAGCAAAAATGAAAAGTATGTCTGGAAGTTTCCTTTTAGTGCCAGACAGACAGAGTGTTACAAAACTGTTCCACAGTTGTGCCTGCTGTTCCCAGGAAAGCAAGTTGGTCTTTTCCATTTCAGGCTGCCAGAAGCTGTTTCTGGGTTAATGAATAACATTTCAGACTTGTTCAGATCTTTTCTTAGTCCTAAAGAAAGTGGCATCCTATATCTTTATATAACAATGATTTCTAGGTACGTGCTCTAACCTCAGTGGTGGATGCCAGTACATGGATCTTATGTAGCCAGTGGGACAGCAGTGCAAAGCTGTCAAGTGGATACAAATGGTAACTATGCCTTTGAGTATAACTTTAGAACAGGACAGATTTTTTCACTTTTTTCCCTGGAATATCTGAAGATCTCTAGGGAATGTAGCATATATTTCTATATAGAACTGCTCTATCACTTCATTGTTTACTTATGATTTAAAGATTCATTCACTGTAGCCCTATAAAATTGTACTAAGCAGCACTGGTACAACTAGATAATTTTTAAAACCCAACTCAAACGTTGCCAATTTTGACGAGGTGCTAGGCACTTCTCTACTTTGATGCTCATGTAATTCTTTTATTTCATTTTGGGATTGAGTCCCTGCCAAGTGCCATAACTTCTGAACCAGAAGAAAAGATATCTTCAGGTTAAAATGTCACTGTGCCCATCAGTCACACTTCAATGCATAGCTGTAGTTCACAAGTTATTCGGCAGTGCAATGAATAATTCTGGTCTAGAACTTTTCTTCAAGTTCCTTATTATTATGTCTGAGGCTACAGTGACTGGAAGCATGAATTTCAACTTTTTTAAAAAGATTTTATTTCACAAACATGCAGGAACGAAATTCAGGAATACACGAATGGATAATTTTTGTAGTGTATAATTAGTATGTATTTCCATATTATGTATCTCTGTATTATATTGTTCTGTTACACCTCTAAGTTGGTATATTCTGGTAACTCCCCTGCCCTTTACCCCAGATGGTTTGACCCCTCCCTTCTCCTCCCTTCCCATTGGCTGGAGTCCCCTATAAGAATCACAGACCGGCAACAGAAAGGGCTCTTCCCTGGTTGCCTCTGATAAGCTTGGACCTTCCATGGGGCTCTCTGCCCCCGGAGTGAAATAAACTTATATTATATGCAACCATGAAGAGTCGCTTGCACTTCTTTGTCCTCCTAGCCTACCGTCGAGGGCGTGCAAGGGCACACACACCCCTTGCAAGCTCTGAAGCACCTTCTGAGATGGACTTTCCAATTTGGAGGCCTCCTGACTGGAAGGGTCCTCTCCTACCCGGTGCCCGATGGCCGAAGCAATGCCTGGGCTGAAGAGGGAGTGGGGCAAGCCCTGGGGGTGGCTACAGATAATAAAACAATGGATCTGGTATTAGAGCCACAGCATATTTATAACACTGTTAGCTTCTTATTGGCAGTCACATACCCTTTTTCAGTGTGATACAGTTGTGTATTTGGGCTGACAATAAAGTGTGTAGTCTACAAAACTGGGGAGCACTTTTCAGTAGCTGACAGTACCCAAGGGTACCAAAAAAGGGCTACTTTGTTTTGTATATACTTGGGCAACTAACACCTGAAGGATGGAAAGCTTTGGGCTCCATGAATAGAGTATACAGGGTATGGAGCACAATAATGTTCTGGTCTGTGACTCACATGATGCTTCAGCATTTCTTGAGTACTGCCTTGAGCTCTGTCTTCAGAGAGATTACCTTTCTTTTTTATTTTCTCAAACCTGAATGCATTCCCTTTCACTGTACTTCCCCTTCTCTCTAAAACTATTATGATGTAAATGTGTTTTTTGTAGTATAAACAGTTATGGGATTTTGCAGCTGTAATTTGGGCAGTTTGTAGAAATAACACTGTTAGAGTCTTCCACAACAGACTTCCTCTATCTCAAATTTTAACATTGTTGTTTGGATTAAACAGATATAAAAAAAAATAAAATTAAAAGGCAAATGTAAAAGCAACCCAAGTAAAAGTGGTTTTCTTGTAGCTTATATGAAATCTTTTTTTATAATTATGATGTTAATGCCCACCAGATTTAACCACTAAACACAAAAAAACCCCCAGAAGGTCCAGATCTGAATGCTTATACAGCAAGGCATAATTCCCCTTTACATACATATACTGTTACTGTTTTAAAAGGTTTCTGTGATTGTTTTAAAAGCTTTTGTTGATCACATTTCTTCTTTATATGCCTACCACTTTTAAGTCCATATTTAAGGTTAACATTTAGTCCTCTGAGAAAAAAAAAGCTTCAAAAAAATATTTATTATCCTCATTTGCCCACACCAATCAAGTTTAATTGCTCAGTTAAATTGCCTGGTTACCTCAATTTGGAGACATTCAGCTGTTTCTACTCACACCAATACTCAACTTTAATAATAAATGGCTGCTCTTCTAGCCTTTTGGCTAATTGTTCATTTACAAGGATGTGATCAGTTCTGGCATTTGAAAGATGTGTGAAAGGCCACTTGTGAAAAGCTCAAGAATCAATGACATTTATACATTATGTGTTGTTTCTATGCTTTGAAACAGTAAATACAAATAGGTGGAAGAACAACTTTAAAAAATAACATCTGCATTCTTTCTCTCTCTGACTCCTGTTCAAACTTTCTTGGTTTTCTGGTCCAACTAGACCATTTTTTAACTGTCTCTAAGCAAACTCATCCTTCAGGAATATTCACTCACCCATCAGTCCCTCTAAAGTCAATATTTTATTATTTTATTCCAATTCTGCACTTGAGAGAATAGGGGTCTGAGCACGTTTAACGTTAAAATTCACAGTGAAAATGACAGACTGTAGGACTGGCCCCAGGATCACATGCTTCATCTTCGGAGAAGGAGATCTCCATTACCCTGACCATCACCAGCAGACTGTGAAAGAGTGTAGAGGACTACTGTCTTTCCATTTGTTTCTTTTTTACCTTCACTGCTTCATCTTCTGGTTTTGTTTTTGCTCTCTTCAGGTAAATGTTTTCTCCAGCTTTTCCTCCTGTCCTCTACTGCCATTTGATGTCATTTTTCCCTCTCTTCCATTTTGATTCCTCTTTGTAAAGTTTCCATTCCTTCCACCTGTGTCTTTCTACTTCCTTCCTCTTACTCTCTTCTGCCTTTTTTTTCTTACCCTCTTATCTTCCTTCTCTACTTCTCCTCTCTGAGGACTCTCTGCCTTTGGCCTTTTCCTTCAGATTGGGCTCAATGGTACCCTTCATGAATGCTGATTATCCTGGTTGGAGCTCTATGAGTATTACACCAGCTGAGTAGCTCTTAATTTAAATCATGCCTTGCAGCCATTTAGGAGGAAAGGAGTGTCACATTCAACGTTGACTGACAGCTGACTGGCAGGCAAGAAAAGCAGCCACCGTCTCTCATGGGAACACTCAGAAGCTTGCAAAGGGAGATAAAATGTCAAACCACTGTGATCTGCTGTCTTTGCTAAGAGGCTTGAAAGATCAAACTAGATCAGACACAACCGCATTTGGAAAACCAAGTTGTATTGTTTCTGCTTTGAATGTCATCATCAATAGCATAATTTTTGCATTCTGCAAGACAGACTCCTATGGCACCTTGGGCAGTATAGACTTTCTCTAGACTCTTACCACAGGTGCACTAGCTCTAAAGTTCACGTAAATGTTCTTATCTACATGGGGCCTGCTGCTCAGGGAGGCAGACATTCTCAGAGCTAAGCTGTGATTTTTCTTTTTTAAATAATATTTTATAGACCCTTTTCTAACTGTCAGCATGTTTTGAGATTAGGAATTTTCATCTGCCTGTTGCTGCTTAGTGTATACACACAGTGTGCTTCAACCACGGTTTGTAATAGCATGGCTTGTGGTATGAAGGTCATGTCCCAGAGTCCTCAGTGGCACCACAAAACCTCATCAGAAAAAGGCTGCAGTCATCAGAAAATGGTTGTTGTGTGCAGTGGGGAATAAAAAGGGAAATGAATTATCTTTTGCTGGGTACAGATAATCCTCACCAAAAATATAGGTATTGTGAATTCTAACTTAGACCAAAGCCTCTTCCAGTTTATATACTTTGACAAAATTAATGAGCATGAGGGAAAAGACATATTACATTTTAAAGCTAAAAATCTAGCCCATAACTAAGGTGCATTAGTTCCAGACAAAAAACAAAAAGGAGAATTTTTAGTTGAACTGTGCATGGCTTCCCATGGGACTTCCTGGTCAAATAAGGACCGTCTTCTTGTTGATTAAAATTTGAAGCTGACGCATACTAACCTTTCTGCTAAATTATTAGTCAGCAAAAGTTGGGCACACAGGAAGGTGAACTTAAAGTTGTAGCAGGCATTGTTCTAGCCTACTTGTTATTTCTGACTTTTCAGTGTTTCTGAAATCAAAACATAGATGTATATGAAAGAAGCTTACCTTGCCAACGTACTGGTAGTCAGTTCCCGTGTATTCCTCCAATAAAAAGAACTGATTCCACATCCAGCTCCTTTTGGAGCGATGGAGATCTTGCCTGCTGTTTCCAGACAATACCAAAACCTTTTCCTTTTCTGGAAAGCCACTAGTCCTTTTGGATAATGGAGTTAAGAAACTTTGTTGGGGCTGACTAGCCCAAAACAGCAGCCAGAAGCAATGGTAAGTTCTCATCACGGCAACACAAGGAGGTCTAAATAATGACTTTTTGTCTTGTCCTCAAACTAACCTACTTTACTGCACTGAATCCAATCTCATGCCGTCTTCTTTCTTTAAATAGTCTTTGCAGTCTCAAAGGAGTTCTGAAAAGAAAAATAACAACTTTTTTAGCGTTTCCAAAGGTACGTCACTGTCATGACTGCAGCAAATAAGTCCAAAAACTAGATGACTAATAATGACTATTAAAAAGCTGGGCCGTTTTTGATTCAAAATGTTGCAAATGGTCCTTCAAATAATCTGAATGACTCTACATTGAGGAGGAAGGAGTCATGACATTTGGATGTGCGGCATGGCAGGTCCCCTTTACAGGCATTTCTCTTTTTACTGCCTGAGCTTTGGGATGTAACTGGTAACTTCGTGATTGGGGATCATGATGAGGTTACCCTATTACATCAAAGAAGTGCTAGCAAAAGAGCAAAAGTGCACACTGTCTTCCCAGGAGGCATTATGTTGCTATAGTTATGGACTGAAGGGACTGGACTTAGATAATTCAAGGACTTTTCTTCACATTTAAGGCGTTTGGCCTTTGACTTCATTTAGAAAGGGCCAACTAAATAGGTTCGTGAAGTAAATGTGCATATTTGTCAATATCTCACACAAACTAGACCTGTTTGTTACTATATAGGAAGTGAAGTGGACACTTTACTCTTCTCATTATCTGCTGCTAGAGTTTTGTACTGAGATTTGCATCTTTTAATACATAGTTATATATGTAAATGTTTTCACTAGTAACTTCTAAAAACACAACCCTCCCCAGCTAGTTCATTGCTAGCTGTGGGTTTTTGCTAGTTAGTGCTTCCTACTATTATTAGTAAATATCTGTGCACCTACAAAGTAATTACAAAATTATCTCTGAAGGCCTCATAATTTTCAACATGTATATAATATATACATATAGTACCCTAGTGTAATGTGGACAGTTCTTCTATTTTTAAAAAAAGCTGAAATATTCTATTCAGGAGGAAGAAATTATACTACATATCTCAGGTAACCCGTCACACAAAATGCCTAACTAACAGCTTTGGAACATTTTATATTGTGAAGAAATCAGAATTAGTTGACAGAAGCATTCCACAACATGTATTTTTGTCATAAACACACTGATAAATTTTTAGTCCAAACAGATTCATACTCAGAGAGAAGAATCATTTGATCAATTTCCATTTGTTTTCTCACTGATGCTCTTTGAAAAAGTTTTGAGGTTTTTTCAGTATTCTGATCAAAACCCAATAAATCATTCTGAACCAGCTCAAAATTCAATACAGCATCTCTCAGTATTTGTAAACAAAAGATTATGGAATGACAATCTGAGTATATCAAATTGCAAAGAAAATTTTTATTTGCTTTATTTTATAAGCATTTAACAAAACACTAATTGGATCGTATTCTATATCTAAGACTATTTTTTCCTCCTTTATTATATGTTTGGTTTTTTAAATACGTACATTAGATAGAATGAGCCTTTGAGCTAAACTGATGAAGTTAAAACAGCTACAATGCCTTGTGTTAGGTACTCTTTTGGTTGTCATTATTCTTAGTAATAAATTGTATAAAATAAGCTCAAGTCTCTTACAGTTCCTGTTAGTAAATAATTTTTTATAAAGAAACACCACTTAGCCTTTATACGAATAGTAGGTAATGGAACCGGATTGTTCGAAATTTCAAAATATTGTTTTACTGCTTCACAAAGTAAAACACTGCTGAGGTAGCTTCTGGGTGAGAAAGAGTCAGTTTTTTAGCAGTAAGAGGAAGAATAGAAAAGGTACGATTAACTCTGAAGCACAGTACTTTCCTCTGGAGAAGAAGGAAGGTTTCTAGTTTGCTTTCGTGAACCAGTGAGCTTTCTGTGGGTAAAAACAACTCTGTCCTGCATGTCTCTGTCATGGGAGCTGTGTCCACATACAGCTTTGAGTGTTATGAAAGAGATACAGAGACATGGGTGTAAACACATGTACATATAAACATATACACACAGACAGAACAGCAAGAACAGAGCTGCTGCCCAGTACAAGGCATTCCCAGAGGAGGAGCAGAAAAAGCCAGCACGACTAAGCTTTACAATGTGTTCAACAATTGCCTTCAGTGCAATTGATGGAGCAGTGGCCAACTACTGTGCACGTTGCTAGAGGAGGACACAAGCTGCAGATTCAGGCACCAGGCTAGGGAGAGCTGAGGTGGCTTTAACTCTCCTTGTTTATAGTCTCTCTTTATCCTCTTCCTGTACCCTTCTGACCTGCAGAGAGTCTCATCCTTTATGATTCTGCCAACATCCACCTGGCTCTGATGGACTGTATTCTGATCAACATCTTCCTTCATGTGATATGAAAGAAGAAAATGTGTCTCACAAAGTATTTCTGACTTCCATTTTCTTGCCAGGTGGCTACACAGGGAGGCTGGGGCCTGCCCAGGTGAGTGAAGTAGGGCCTCGAGCAGTGGCAGACCCAGTGAGCTGCCATATATCTGCACAAGTATAACATCAGGATGATCTGTATTTGGAGGGCAGATATGGAAAGATAGATTAGACAGTAGCTTTGGTTATGCACACATGGCTTGCCTTATGGGGGAGGCAGAGTCTGAGGTAGGGAGCACAGCATATGAGCAAACCTATTATTTTGCTGTTAGTGAAGTCTGCATGGATTGTTGAGGCATAAGGAGTGAAGATCATCACCTGACAGGCTCCCTCAGTGCTCACCCCATCACCCCTATGGCCAAACCCCATGGTGCGGCTCCACACCTCCGCTCCTGCACATAATATATCCTGAGAAGTGCTGCCTGAAGCAGCATTACCTAGACAGGATTTGTGCCAGCCTTTTAAAGGATCAGTCCTTCAAATGCCAATTGCCAGGAAACAATTATTCCTGCAGGGGAATTTTCTGCACTTGAAGTCAGCTATATTTCACAGCTCTGATGTCATGGGAAAGGTTTTATAGTGGCTCACCCTGAAATATAGCTTACAAGAATGATATCATAGTTGTGAAATACAGCCTTTTACTCTTCCCTGCAGAGATGTGTCCAAAATGCTGAAATAAGGGCATGATCCCGTAATGTCCTTCTTGACTGCACAGTCCTCACGATGCAGCAGAGCAGCTAAGCCCTGGGAGCTTCCTTGTGAGTGGCAAGAGAGGAGACACAGCTTTACAGACCTTGGCTTAAGTGTGCAATTGGGGTAAGTACCAGCTGAATACAGGGTGTCTCTGCCCTACAGGTGCTGATAACTGTTTTGTGGGTCATAGTGATAAATTCAGTTGAGTCAATAAAAAGAATAGGAGCACTGTAGACTGAACTGAGCCTTTAGCAGAGTGAACTCTTGTGGCTCTTAAAGGCCATTTTGTGCCCCAGTCCCAATGTCTCATGCTCCAGAGAGATTTCTGCAATCTAATAGTTTTTCTTGTGCAATCTCCTTTCTTTATTCTGAAAACAAGTCATTCTCCAGTGATATTTTATTTTCTTTAAATGTAGATGTGCAAATGTAACTAATGGGGCCTTAGGATAGAGGCTAAAATTTGTTTTCTTCACACTGCAGACAGACAGGTATAAAGAGACACTTTAA
Organism: Calyptomena viridis; assembly: GCA_013390005.1. NCBI lineage: Eukaryota > Metazoa > Chordata > Aves > Passeriformes > Eurylaimidae > Calyptomena > Calyptomena viridis. Next base: position 74,151 of record WEIV01010397.1, on the reverse strand, counting down.
ACATGGCATTTCTCTCAACCATCAGCTGGTCAGCTGGCTGGGGAACTTGCTGTGTTAATCAACTGCCAAGAGTGAAAAACAATTCTAGTGTACAACAGCCTCAGACAACTGGTTTAGCTCTGTCAGCTCAAATATATAGCAAATCTAGGCTTTTTATGAGCAAAGAAGGAATCTGCACATCCAAGCTTAAAAATGATCCCAGTCTAACTTTAGCTATGATAATTTTTAACATAAAAGCAATGTCACTTGCAGCCACAGAACTTTCTTTAGTGTGACAAGTGGCAGATTTAAAGTTTATGTTAATTCTTCTTTGAAGGATCAAAACCTCAGATAATTGCTTAATCTCTAGAAATATCAACTTCAAAATTATTTCCCCCAGGTGATGATAGTCACAGTCAGCCTTTCTATTCACCTTCTCCCCAACATTTTGTTAATGTAAGTAATGTCTTAATGTGAGAACTCAATGCAAATTTACACCCTTCCAGAGAAATATTTAAGTATTTCAACTATTAATCAAAGAGGAAATGCATTTATTGGAGTCACTCCTATGAATCTCAGAGGTCTGCCCTGGAGATGCCTTTCTGGCAAAGTGACAGACATCAGGTACAGATTCTTGGCATGAGGAACCCCAAAGAGGTTCCATCTTCACTTATACTCAGCACTGTAGGTTATAATGCTCTTCCCAGCTGGTTGTTAAATTAGCCAGACTAGAAAAGATCCTTCCCATGAGAGGCATCAGTAAGAAGAGGTAAAAGTTTTTCCTGATTCCTTTCTGTTCAGCCCCATAGTACACACTCCATCAACAGACTCTCAAAGGAATATGCTTTATAAAGCATCCTAGACTCTGGACTTGAGGATAATTTCTTTTCTGAACCCATGCACTCAATTATGCTTCTGTATGAATTTATATATCTTGGATGTTATAGGCTGCTGATTATTAGAAGTAGTTTCTAAATAGGCTAACAGCCATTGGTGTCTCTAAAGTTTCTGATACAACCTTTATTCAAACAGAAGTGCCAGTATAATAGATCCTTTGTTCCCTAGTCAGATAGGTACAGTTTCATTGTTTGAGTGTTGGATACAAAGCTTCGCACATTTGGATTAAGGTACACCAGAAGGAACATTAATTGTGTTGTCAAGAACTGAAAATGTACTGCTATTCTCACACAGAGACTGAACGAGCAGGTTAATCAATGCTTTGGCATAGCAACTTAGGAGACTGAACACAGGAAATGTTTTAGGTTTGGGGCTTGTTTATTTATTTATCTATTTTTGTGACACAATAAACTGCATCAATCCTTATGAAGTTTGCTTACGTTCTTGGATGAAAATGCACCAAGGCAGAGAATAGACCCTACTCTCTTATTCTAGCATATTAAATTATGAATGCATAAGTATTTGTGCCTTTACTACACCCAAATTAGGTCTGATTTATAGTTGTTGCTGGAAAGATGCAGACTAGTTGCTGGCTTCACCATTGCTTGGAAGAAAAGGAAGGCTCTGCCATGGAAGCTTTAATTTATATTTAATTTTGTAGATGTGGGGATGCATTAGAAGGATGCGACATCATTTTCTAGATGCTTACCCAGCCAGCACCAATTGAGTATTTCAGGCAAACTGAGCCTGCTTAAATCCCAAACAATTCTACAGAGCCAACTGCTAGGCACATTAACTGGAGTGCAGGCTTTGGCTTCACAATTTCCCTGTGCAACAGAGTCAGTTTCTAGTCCCCTAGTGAGACCATGCAGTGAGAGAAGCTCTCTGTCCCCATGTAATCTTGCTGGAAGGACTCTCCCCTGGCTCAAACATCAGGTGCAAGTGTTAAAACTGTCAAGCCTGAGAGAGGAAAACGCATCAACTGAGGAACAGGTGGGGAAAGGAGAAGGAGAAAAACAGCTAAACAGTGACTCCTGCGTTTGTTTTGTCAGGTGTGTCAATGTGCAGTGTATGGAGTGAGGAATGCTAGGTAAGGATCTGGTGATCAGTTGCTTGGATTTTACCTTATTGCAAAGCCAAGTCAAAGGAGCAATGTCCAAATCCCTAAGAGAATTTAAATGACCCAGAAGAGCCAGGGCCCTAGGCTGTCCTTGAGGCTGTCTTCTCTAATGTGAAGTATGTGATTCTGCAAGCCTGCAGGCAAGACTGCAAGGAAATGATTAAGGCTTTAAGGAAAGTCTGCAGAAAAATTACTTTCTCGCCATGAAGTGGGAAAGGTTAAAGTGACATTATTTGTACAAAGAAAAGAAAGTATTCCAGCTAACTTAAAAAAAAAGAAGTTTCCAAGTTTATCATATTCGCTTCTTTTCAGTGTCATTTTCATATATTTTAATATATCATATTAGTACATTTTCACATACAGAAACATTTCTTGCTAGATATTTTTGGTAATAACTAAGTTTCATGTGCTCAGAAGCTGTAACACTGCAGACTTCTCCATAATTGACTTGGACTTAAAAAGTAGTTGTTGAGTTTGAGCTTACTTTGCAATTATGTCTCTGACCATTCAAATCTGAAAGTCTCCATCTAATAATTTTCTCTAGTGTGAATAAGCCTTTACAGCACTGAGATCCAAACGCTTTTTTTTTTTTTTATTGTCCATGAGGGTTTCCTTTGTAAATATCACTCATAAATGGAAGAAAATGTCATTTTTCCAGTGGAAAGATAGCTGATGAATGTTAATCTTCTGATCTTTTTTTTTATACCTTTGTTATAGAAACCCATACACTCTAGTGATCATTCCTGTAAATATACCTCTGAAATAACAAAACAGAACAGAGCCAAGAGAGAATTCAAACTGAAAGATTTGTGGGTTTAAACTAGAGGCACTTTATGAAGACATCAAGTACACAATGTAATTGCAGCCAGCAGCAGTTGATTATAGTGTCTTTCAAAGTCATTTTTTTATTCAGTTCTCTCAGCAGGAAAAAAGGTCCGGAGCTATAAAAATAACTAAATGCAGCAGAAATGCTAAGATAACTACTACCTCCATCCTGCACTGGGAACTATTACCATGGTAGTTTTGTACAATGTAACTGATTTCATCCTACTGGACCTCAATGCTCATGAGCACCAGCCCTCACAAAAGCACACACTGAGAAAAGAAGGAAAGTGAGAAGTGTATTTCCTTCTTTGGTTCATGAATGGCTATGGCAAAAGATAGCTGTATGACTTTATTCAGTAGCTGGTGAGTGTACCAATGATGTTGTTTGTCTGCTCTCAGATATTTTAGGTTTGTTTTTTTTTCACCTGGCATTTGAAAAGAGCTTTAGTGTCATCTTGTTTCAGAGATGCCCACTCAGTGGCCACCTGTAGTCTGTAGTTAGCCACATTGGGAGAGTATCTTCTATCCATTGTGCATAAACAGTCTCAACACATGAGAGAGAGAGGAATGGCACAGAAAAGGAAATCTTGTTTCTTGTTTCCATTGCAGGGCTGCATTAAGTGACACTTCTGTGGTCATTCAAGAGTATTTGTGGCAGTGCTGTAACCTGGACATAGATTCCTGAGGCTTATAGCAGTATTTTAATCACAAGGTTATTATTCCTTTCTGAGCAGTCCAAAACATCCTATCTGTGCTTTAAGCACCACATTTGCTGCACCTACTGGCTGGACATTGGTATATGCTGGAGGGTGTGTGGACACTGTAGCTGGAGTATCCAGAAAAAAGATCTCACATTTCCTGGATGTGACAGCAAGAGCAGTAACTGCTGCAAGAGCAACAACCTTATGTAGGTTATCACAGGCTGGTCACCTCTGCAAGCAGTGAAGAGGAAGGACAGACAAAGGTCTTGCTGATCTGTTCTCCTTGTGAGCTACCTCTGCGTGGCACTAACAGGAAGCAGGAGCTGGTCTTGTGAAGGGTTTCTAGCTTCTGCTGTTTGCAGCTGATGTGCATATCTGGTATATGGGTCATATTTCAATACCTCAATGGCAGAGAGTAGCAGCTGTGCATGGAACCACAGCCAAAGAGTTTTCAGCAGCACCCAAATAACACGGAAGCCATGAAAATGCTGCAGGAAAACCTTATTCCTTATTGCAGAACTTGATGGAAGTCTGTACTGTTGTCATCCTGTTGTGGAAGTTACTGCTGTTGTCAGACATGCAATAAGCTACTGTCAAACTTGCAGCTGCTTTTATAAAGTTGGGGTTTTCCCTAACCCTACTTATTTATTTATTCATTTATTTATTTATTTTAGAATAAGGAACTAGCAGGCTCTTCAAAGCAGGAGTGCCATCAAAAAGAAATTCAGTCTAACCTATGCTTTGAAATTTGATGTCTAAAAAGGAGTCTAGCCTCTCAGATATTAGAAAGTGAAAGGCTCTTGGGTGACTCAAAGTGCCTAAGTGGAAGTGTTTCAGTTTTTCCACTGAAAAAGCTACATGGTTTGGATACCTCTTGTTCTGTTTAGACACAGGAATTTGGAAGTCTCCTAGACAGGCTCTTAGAAGTGATCAATGACATTTTAGGCTTTTTATTGCTAAGGAAAAAATAGAACTATTTTAGACAAGACTCCAGTCTGAGAAAGGTATGTGATGCCACCACTCAAAAATCTGTGATAATGGAACTATCAAAAATCTCTGACCCATTAAAGAAAAACATGTTCAGCTTCTCCCTAGAAACTGTTTTTCTTACTGTAGGGGAGATATACTGTTTTGCTTTATTCCATTCACACTCATCCTACCATTTATTTAGATATCTACCTCCATGTCATCTGAAGAAAATTATCCACAAGCTCCCATAAATAAGATAAAACCACAGGCAATAGATCCTTTCTGTGCTGATCAGCAATTACTCAAAGTGAAAGATACTCTCCAAACACAAGAGAAAAATCTGGGCTTGCAGATGGTTTAGTGGCATTGCAGTTCTCCCTCAAGTATTGCAGTGTGATAATGAAGGCAGAGGCTATACTGCCACATGCATAGCCAGAAATAAAAGGGAGGAGGAGGTAAGGTGTGTTTTTCAATAGACACCAGGATATCTTCTTATCAAAGACTATTTTTGACAGTAGTAATTAGGCAGTTCAATAACAGACACAAGTAAAAGAAAATTCTTTGACAGGAGTGTTTTGGATGTGCTTTGGGCAACGTATACTGTTGTCAAACATGATATTAATTGCTAAAATTCTGATTTATTTCCTACAGAAGAAACCCACATACTGTGATTACAGAATCATTATAGCAAGTGGTACAACTGAGGGCAGACAGGTAAGCAGAGCTCCCACAATTCTAATTTAGGCATGTTAGAGCTTATGCACTTTTCCTACATACAAAAGGGATTGTTCTTTTCTATTTTTTATATACAACTGCTTGTAACTTCACATTTCTAGCATAGCCACAATCCCAAATGGCATGGCTGTTGTATCTTTCTTTTTATTTTTTTAGTGACCTTAATGTTTTCTGCCTACCTTTTGCAGTCCCCTGATACAAGGACTCTCTTCACTACCCCCATCCCAGCGTGCCCCATTTTATCTGTGTTAGAGCAAATCAGCTGTCTTTCTCAAGCAGTTTTCCATTCACCAGCTGCTGTTTCCTTCTCCCTCTCTGCTAGAGGCTCAGCACTCACTACATTTTTCTTGACTTTTTGACAGAAACATATGCTAATTTCCCACTCTGAAGTTAGGCGAAAATAAATGTGAGGTGGGACATAAGGTACTGGACCTGAGGAAGATAGAAATAGCTAAACTTTGGCTTTTTGTTTGATTGTCGAGGGCTTTCTTATTTCTCATACACTTTCATGGCCATTTACCAGTGTGAAATGGATTCAGAGCGCTACCAAATCAGAAACTCCTGCAATGCTCAGCTCATTGTGGGCAAGTGAACCTCATTTGTGCAAATATGCTCCAACAGGAGAAATCAACTGGAAAATAAAGAGATGCCCATTAAGACTAATTTCATTATGACTGTGCTATTAAAAGAACTGTAGATTAGTAGGTCTTGTCTCTTTTTTGATGAAAAAGTCTGTTATTTCTTTGCTTACGGTAGTAACTGGCTATACTAAAATGCTATAGCTTCTTTAAAATCCTCTTAACATTACCCCTATTAAGTACAAAGCTTAAGAAGTTGCAGCAAAAGAGAGGAGAGCTAAAGCAGACGGGCTGGCCTCCCTTCTTGGATATTTTGACCCTACTTGGGATCCTATTAATGATCTAGGAGATCTTCCCAAGCAGGGCTAAACTAGATGGCAGAGGGTAGAAATAGCCCATAGGATAGACCAGGAGGACTAGCATAAGAAACCAACTGCAGCAACGAGAGGGACTCAGCATTTCTGAGTGAATTCAGAGTTACAAGGACTGGATAGTGAGTATTAAAATGGGAATAAAGCATGCTTGTGATTCATTCAGGGTGAATAAATACCATACTGACAGGGATGTTCTAGCAGTTTGACTAGCAGGACATTCTGGTTTTGACAGCATATTTATTCACTGTACAACTGCATGCTAGAAACATCTACACTCTGCCTGTGATTTCAGGTGAGGCAATAAACTTTACCACTTTAGTGTATATTTCCAGCCACGATGACTCATTACTTAACTGAGGTTTTGTGAACAGTGAGTGATGTTTCTGAAATTCTTGAAGTTTCTTGAATAGGAAACATGCATACTTGCTTTTCAAATCAGTAATCTAAGAGGTGGCTTTCGTCTTTGAAAAGGGCTTTTTAATACAGTTTTGCTAGTAATTTTATGTTTTTCAGAATATGAAAATGTATAAAAGAATAATGTTACTTGTGACTGAATAGCTTCTGAAGTATTTAATAATGCCACTTATGTCACCAGTCTTTGAAAAAGCTTAATGAGTTGTTTAATCAGGAATATTGAGGAAATTTGAATCACACTATTTTTTTATCTTTTGGTTTATACAGCTCTGTATACACACACTGTGGACATGAAATACTGTACAGGTAACTAACCCTTTTGCTTGTATTGTTAAAGCATAGTCCTTTGGGCATTGAAACTAATAAGATGTATGTTATCAGATCCCTGTAAAAATGTTGCTTCTTACGAATGGGAAAAAAAAACCCAACAAAAAAAAGCAAGAAAGATTGTAATCTGACTTAAAACAAGTGGTGTTTCTGGTATCGTTAAATTCTTTGCAATTATATGTGGAATCTCTTTGGGATATACATAGAGTTTATATTTTTTGCAAGTGGAGTCTGTAATGGAACTACTGAAATCTTTCACTTGAGAAATGAAGACTTGAATATGGTGCTTTATTTTTAAAATCTGTTCCGGACCCTTTTCTACTGTTTTCCACATAAGGGAGCTGGAGCCATGCTGCAACTCTCGACTATAATGTTAATGCTAAATAACTATGTGACCATCATATGCAGCAAATTGGGGGTTAGAAGCTTCTAGGACAGCTCTGCTTTTATATTTTAGACAACTGAAGGAGCTAGCCCTAAAAATACAAAACGTGTGATTCAAGTGGTTGTTCTCAGTCCAGGATTCAGCGGAACATTGCTCTGTGCAAGCCAATGAAGACAGTAAAATTGGCCTTATTTGCTCAGCAGAGTTTTGGTTTTGATTCTGAATTAATTCCATGGAGTTGCCAGGATTGATAGCCAAGATCAAAAACACTGGAAAAGTCATTTGGGAGGAGCAGAATTATAAGAAACCATTTCTGCATAATTTGAGCTTTCATGCCTGTAAACAGACGTTTCTGTTTAAAAAACCAAAGAGATACTAATCTGGACAAGAGTGACTTCTATTGCAGAAAATCCTTTTCATCAGGTATATGATGAACTTGATTTAATGCTCAAGAAAATTATTTCCATTAAAAAAAGAAACATGACCAACTGAGGTGCCAGTACAGTCTCTGACAGTACCCTTCACATCGGAGAGGAGTAGATCAGCTGTTCTTCCATTAGTGGAAAGACTACTCCATATATCTTAAGTATCTTCTTAAGCCAAACCTAAACTTCTCTGATGGTCTTACAGAAAGCAGTAAATAGAAACAACCAGCCCCAGCCGTGTTGAAACTGTTAAGGATTTTGTGTTAATAGAGCCACCATGTCACTCCTAATTTTTTAAAATGTTTCTTAGTGCTACTATTTCTTCTTTCAATTGCTGCTACATTTTTCTTATTGGGAAAATTTCTGTTAGACTGATTTTAATGACTAGAGCTGAAATGATTGGAGCTTAAAAAACACTTGAAGTGACCAAATATTTACCAACTATATCTAGAGAAAGCCATGCTTTTGCAACAAAAGATGCAATTAATATCAAACATTTCTAAAAATTGCACTTATTTGCACTTATAATATGTTCCACCTCAGTATCTTAAACATTACACACATTTCTAGTGCATTGTGGCTCTCGTCAGCTTAGGCTGCTACCTTCTGGAGAGATAAAAGCCTCATTCCTGTCAAGGTCACTTAGCTTTGATCCTAAAGTTCTTCCAGTTTCTGCTTTCCTGTTTCCTTCTCGCCTTTAATTATGGGCAAAACTGATGTAAGCTGAAAATTGTCAAATTGTCCTGAAAGTAAACATAAGTGTTTATTCACCTAGGGTACCCATATAGTCCCAATTACCAAGGAGTTGGATCACTTAATAATCTTCAAGGTATTTATACTCATAGTAATTTTGTGAGAATTGCAAACCTACCATTCCTGAACGTGGAAAGTGAATGCAAAGACAAGACCTTCAAAGGCATTTAGAAACCTCACTCTTACTTCAATCAGGTCAATGGTATTTAAGCCTCTTATCCCCTGACATTTTAGCACTAATTCAGAAACAGAAGACTATATGAAGACCAAAAAATCAGAGGAGTTATTATAAACTGAACATGGATAAACTCATAAACACATTCACATGTTTCCTTCTCACTACTTGGTAAGATTTAATGTTTTGCTACTCAAGTCTTGGCAACTTTGTTTTTAATGATCTTTTCTCAAAGGAGCTGAAGGACATTTATAGTTTTATACTCTTTCTCACAAGTTCAAAAACAAAATCATGATTATACCAGAAGTTTATGAACTCTATCTACACATTATCTATTGAACTGATTTTGTGATGAAATGTTGTTTCCTTAGTTATTCAACAAATCCATAATTTATCTGTTTTAAAACAGAAATTAGATTCTTTCTCCTATTTAAAGCCCTTGAAACTTAGAACCATGTAGGTGTTAGGTACACAGGTAATATGAGGGGAAGTCTGCCCCAGAGTTATCCGCTCCGTTCCATTCTCATAATCTCTAACCAATAGACCCTTCTTCTGATTTACTCTAAGCTGCTTTAGACTGTAGGTGGTAAGAGGATATTTTTTTTCAAGTATGGGCACTTATAGAGCAGTAGGGATTACCCAAGATTCAGGCTGTCTATGGAAAAACATGGTATTTCATTAAATGGGCAATCTAAGACTTATGATTTTAGATTTTCTTTTCTTTCTCTTTATAAATGCCTGAAGTTTGTCAGAAATGTAATACATTGTCACTTAGTACAATATGCAACTGTCGAGCTTAGTTGTGTATACACAATATTTAAAAAATATATATATTTAAGCCTGCACCTGTGTGTTGTATTCTTCTACCTATACTAATAATGGCTATTTTAATGCACCTATTGTTGGTCAGAATTGAACTTTGATTTCAGTGCTGAATAGCTAAAGTGTTTCCTTGATGTTAGCACCCAGAATAGGATGGAGGCTTAAAACTACAAGCCATTGTTCCTTGAAACGAAAGTATGGCTCTATCAGATGTGAATAGAGTTGAGCGATTTCAGCTTGAAAGAAAACCTCAGTGTTTGGGGAAAAACATGGAACACTTTTACTGCAGTTTATTTGGCTGTAACCGGAAAAAAAGAACAAGTAAGAAAAGTTTTACTGACATAAGCAGTGATGTAATTGGTAAGATATAAGATGTTGCCATTGCTACCAAAAAATTGCAGATTTTGTTTTACCTTAACACAGGTCACTTCTAGCCTTGCCTGGTTCAGAGCTTACGTTAGCTTTTTTTATCTAAATCAGCAATTGCCCAACAGTTGACTACTGTCCAACTTATTTTTGGTGTTAGCTTCACTCTGTAAGATTGCATGGTTTTGCCCTAAAGGAATTATACCATGTATATTGTTCCAACAAGTCTTAAGTGAATAATCTGTAACTAAAGTTTGCCACTAATTAAAAATGCAATATTAACAGCCTGTGTGAATAACCCAAGCAGACCAAGGACTAAAAATCATCAACAGCATTTTCCTTCCAGTGAGGAATTTAGGGCACTAATTATTTGCTGTTGCTACTCATAAGAAAGGTGAGTGTGATATGACAAAAAGAGGTAGATATCAGGAAGCTGGTGACTAACAAACTGGGTTACCATATTAATAGGAATTAGCAATAATTAGATAATACAGACTATAAATGTTAGCATCATTATAGTTGGACTTAGAATAACTGTTTGATTCATTTTGGATGTTGAAACATTAATTAGACTAACAATAAACTCTAATTGTCGGCTCTGCATATAAGGTGTGTCCCTCTGTGCCCATAATGAGATTTTGACTGTAATACTCTTTGTCAGATGGGCAATTTTTATGCAGCAGAAGTATGGAAAAAGGGAAAATAGTAAGTAGCAGCAAGGAGAAAGAGGAGTGGCAGCAAAGAGGCTTCTAGCTTGGCAGCGCTTTAGAGCTGGGACACAGCTGGTTATCCAGCTGTGAGCCTGGGATGAAGCCAGACAAGAAAGACTCAGGGCACCCCCCCCCAGATGTATCTTTTCACTGCATTTATATTAAGCTCATGCTAGCAGTTGTTTGACATATCGACCATCAATGCAGGGGTTGGATTCCAGCCCAGCAAGGAATTTGAGTAGGTGCCCTTCCCCTGTGCTGTCCGCTCAGAGCAGCACTGCAGGCAGGGCACTGTGTGCAGTCACGAGGGCTGTGATTGCTCTCTTGGTCACAGATCATTTTTGCTCTTGAAGCAGCCCCCTATTCTCAGTAGTTTTGCACTGCAGAGACAAGCCCCATGCCAAAACAGACAGTGTCAATTCATTAGTGAAGGCTGACTGAAATTCAGAGCTGCATCTCAGAGGTGCAGCCCGTATGGAGGCCTGAGGGAAACATGGATGAGGGTGACTTTAAGCAGTCTTGTTCACTGTCATGCTCTGGGGCCTGAAGTGGCCCCTCATAAAGCCTAGGCAGCCCCGAGGATCTCTATAGTCACTACCACAGCCTGTGCTTTGCTGTTTAGCTTCTATCTCCCCAAATCCAAGACCATCCTTGGACATACACCCCGAGCTGATAATATACATGAACAGAGTTGCTGAAATTTGGTTCCTGTGCAAATTATAAAGTCTGAGGGAATGTATCCTTCCTGGGGGTGTTTGAGGATTTTAAGGTTCCTGTACTAGCTCCTTGAACAGACCCTTTAGTAAACACAGGGAATCTGGGAGAGTAATGGATGGGTTCATATCCATATCCAATTGCAACACAAGGTGTGACAGACAAGTTAGTTTGCTCCACCATAGAAAAAGAAAAAAGCAACATGCCTCAGTGCTCTTGAAAGCTAAACAGAGAAAGAGAGCATTTCACTTCAATGGAGTTGCATACCTATTGAACTGACATGGTGGGGAAAGGGTCAAGATGCAGTTCCTGTGGGGTCTCCCATTTACAAGGCACTCAAGTTATGTGTCTTGAATATGAAGCATATGAAGGAAAATTAGTTGTCTTCAAGAAAAAAAATGGCAATGTCTGGCCTGCCTTGCCATTCCTTCTCAAATGGGGGAGTACAATATATGATCCCTGCCTAAATTCTGCATATTCTGTTAAGCCTAACATTTGGGCTTATTAATAGTACAACTTCCCTCCTCCATTCCCCCAGATAGGAATTCAATCTTTTTTCCCTAGAAGCTGCATTTTTATGCATACTGATGGGCAGGAAAGGTTTGCAGAAGGTGACTCCCTACAGAAAATGTGTGGCTTCTTAATGTCAATTTGTTTCTGCATTTGCTGGAGGACCCTGTAGTAATCTGGTTGAATACTTACTGTAAATTAATAACAAGATATGATGTCCTAGAAAGCATACGCTAGCATACAACACAAGGGAAAAAGAATTCTCATTCCATTTTAAATTAGCAAAGTTGTTACAAAATAGGGAGATTTCCCTTTGTGTTCTGAAGTAATTTATAAGGTGGGTTTTTTATTACAGCTGTTTAGTGAGTGGGATGAGAAAGAGACAGATAATTGATGAATGTAATTTTTATGACGTGGGGGGATGTAAGCACAGCTTCTGGCTGGAGGAGAAAGGAAGATTAATTGTCAGTTGGTCTATTGTGCAAAATTTTGACAAACTTTCGTAGTGTGGAATCTACACTTTTTAAACGTCTTTTTCTTTCCCTGAGTATATGTGAACATAATACTTGTAGTTCTAGGTTTGGCAGGAATGATGTTAAAATACAGAACTACAGGAAGAAAATCAGAAGTAGAATGAATGGGTCACCATTTTACTTCTGAACATTTCAGAACCCAGGAGGGACAGGAAAGGCGTGGCAGACAACTTTGGATTGGTCGAACAGAATATTCCCTTGGGTTTAAAAGAAAGTGCGTGTTCCCGTTGCATCTCTTCCAGCCACTGTGAGGATATATTGCCCCATGAGCACTCCAGGTATCTAACCCTATTCCTCATCCTTTTGGCTGGGAAACATCAACCTTGTGGCTGTGGCTCTTCTTCTGCCTTTTGCCTGCAGATGCACTTGTTTTAGTCATGATTGTTTTTCTTAATTGTTTTGCTTCTAATTGCACTTTAAGGCTGTTTTATAGTACTTTAGTTTCATCCTTATAGTAGAAGGGCAAAATCTATAAATTCTATTATAGACAATGAAAAAAAGCTCTGAACAATTTTTTAAACTGTTTTTGTACTTACTGTTATTTATAAGCTTGATCTCCAACCTCATGCCCCAGCTCACCTCTGTACCAAACCACATTAAGCCTTAACAAGAAAATCTTTAGGGTGAGATCATAATAAATAAATAGCTGTTTACCCAAGAGTCCTTTCTATTGTTTCTCTTTTTTGGTGTGTGTGTTGTAGTATTTCTGTGGCTTGATAGAATCAAAGAAGTCTGGCTTTTATACTTGCATAGCTGGTTGCATAGCTGGTCACAGGCTATATGATCATTTTTCAAATTCAACCTTCCACCCAGGACATGTACTAGCTCTCAAGGAGGCATAAAGGAAACATCCCAATGCAATGACTGCTGCAGATGTGTTCAATAAAAGAAGAGCTGTAACTACACAAATTACCTTTGCTAAGCTGCAGGGTGCTGCAGAACTGCTGGAATGAGTTTCTCCCTGCCGCACTTTTCATTCTCTCTGCTGGTTGGGAATGAATACAAATTAAGAAGAAATCCCTGAAAGAGGTTATAGGCCTATACAAATATCTTACAAGAGAATTGGGCTGCTCATGCAGGTTGTTTTGTACATCACCGAAAGTTCTAGGAAGAAAGGGATGCTACCTTAGAAGCCTGAGTAGGGCAGGAATGTGAGACATTCAGCACAGCTGACTGGCAACTTCATTACAAGTTTTGCAATAATTGTATTTTAATTAGAGCCCCAGCTCCTGAAGACAGGTGATCATCTGATCATCAGAGAATCTCCATTTTCATTTAGGAAAGCATGTTTCTAGTCTGATGTTTGCCAAATAATATTTGGAAATATAACCCATGTCCTAGCCTCCTAGAAACACCTGGGCTTGAATGCAACGAAAACTAATCTGTATGTACAACACATTCTCATTGTTTGAGACAAAACACCTCCTGAGTGGAAAGCCAAACTAATACACGTTGAGGCTGGGCCCCAGACTTTCAAATGTGGCATGGTTAATTCTGGATGTTTAAATTGAAGGCCTGAAACATGCTGAGACTGAGAACAGCAGATGCAAGAGGCTGCCAGCAGCCTGTTGTAGGAAGGAGAATGTGGGGGTGGGGAGGGGGTGTGTGCAAATTACCTGTTGCGACCAGGAGGGACAGAATAGCCGGAGCAAACTCGATCTGCTAGGTGCATTCCCAGGACGAGCAAAAGCATCCTCTCTGCCAGGGAATGAAAAGCTATCAGAGAAAATTGCTTTGTTACCTTCTACTGAGGAAACTAGTTTCTTACAGAGATCAATTTACTTGATCTCTTGGCTCCAAAATGTCATTAAGCAGTGTATTCAAAACTGTATGGAAAAAACATAAGCCATGCTCTCTCCAGACCTCTATACCTGGCCAAGGCTCAAGCAGGTTGTTTCACCCTCAGCTCTCCAGTGTTTTAAGAAATCCAGGAAATTCTCCTTCTCTAGGAGTGGTGCAGAGAGAAACTGGTTGTATTTTAGCTTTGTAGGTGTAAAAGCCGGATTTTAACCATTCTTTCGTATTTACAGGGTTGTTTTATTTCTCCTAGCAACTACTTTGTAGAGTCCCTCCTGCTGCAGATGCCTGGGAAGCAAGACCAGGAATTTACCAACATGAGAGATATTATGCTGCCATAGTTTTGTTGATTTTTTTTTTTAACCTTTTATGAGTTTGCTATGCACAATCAATTTCAAAATGCCATAAAAAGAGCCAACATGAAAGAAATTCAAAACGCTTAGTGGAGTGTTGCCTTTAAAAATAACAACATTTTGGCTTCAGGCCAACCACACTGAGAACAAACGGAAGAAAAATTCTCTTAAAATATTTAATATTACACAGTGGATTATACTGGATTACAAACAATCAAACATGTCTGTTTATTTTTAAAAAGACATTTATGTCAAGTGCAGTTCTGTAGCTTTCGTGTTTGTTTGTTATGACTCAATAATACTTTAATAAAAGTCTCCTACTGGCCAGAAAATAATACTTTCTCATGGGGTTTTACTCAAATTCAGAAGATTACTTACATGGACTTCAAGAGGAGTAGGATGGAATCCATTTCCAATTAGAAAACAGTACTTTCTTCCTTCCCTACCTCATGAAACCTGCCAGTTTACAAACACATGGATGGTCATGGAGTGACCTAGTTTGTAGCACCGAATCATTGGTGCAAATATGCCAGTTTTACATGTTATCTGCTCTGGTATTAGGTAATTTGATGCCTTTTTTTCTCTCAAACATGACTGATAACAGCCTTACATAATTGGCAGAATTTTGGGAACAAGCTTTATTAATTTTTAAAAGGATGAGTACATCAGGAAGAAAAAAAAATGGGAAAAAGGAATGGAGTAAGAGTGGTTATTATGTGGGATTTTTAATGGATTAGTGACATTTGAGGAACAAAGTGGGTTCCTCAAAGTGCAAAACCAACTTTCAGATTACGGAAGTAATATTTGTCCAACCACTAAAATAAAATTGTCAATATGATCGGTGCTCTTGGATAGAGAACTTGGACCCTGAAACTCAGTATTTAGAGCCTCTGAACCTCTTGTCAGCTGCCAGCTGACCCTGGTGGTGCCAGAATTCCCCAGGCAATAGTGCTTCTGTCATCAAAGCCCTCCAGGTGCGTGCACTTCTGCTATTGAGAAGGGCAAAATTATGCAAATCTGATGCAGGCAGGCAATGTGGCAGCTAACATTTGGCAGGATTCACAAGCTTCACCCTCCTTTTTTTTCCATTTCCCCTCAGGAGCCTCAGCTGGGACATCAAAATGTGCCTACAAAATTGGAACAGCACTCAAGTCCACTTCCCACCTCAAGCCACTGTGCTCTGTTGGGTCTCTCTGAGTGAAATCCTTTTCAGCTGGTTGTGCTAAAGCTGAGTAACACAAACTAATATTTATAGTACCCAGGTTGTCCATCTGACTGCACTAACCATCATGTTCCAAGACCCTTCTGCAGCCTTTCCTTGTCATGGTAGCAAAGGGAAATTTTTGGCTCAACTTCTTCCTCCTTTTTGATTGTTCTCCCTGCTCCTGCCTAAATGGATAGAGCATAAACTGCACTGCAGCTCTACCTTACACAACCAAATGGGCTCAGATGGAGGAGTAAAGTCTCGTGCACATGTTCTCTCTCAGCTGCAGCTGTGTTGGCTTAAGAGAGTTTTTGTCACCAAGTGCTCATCTGCACACCCTTCCAGGAGAGAAGGTTATTTGCTATACCATGTCTTAAACCACCCAGTTGAAATAAACTCACTGTAGCTTGCAGATCTCAAGCAAACCTATGTAGTCTTGATACAAAGGAGATGAGGAGGGTTCTCAGAAATGGGTCTATGTGAAGGTGGCCTGCAGGGGCAGGAGTGACATCTCCTTCACCAGCACAGCACAGCAACAGGATATAGGAACAAGACTTCAGCCCCATTGAAAAAACAGGGGCTGATGCAGCTTTTGTGGAGAATAGATGAGGGGGCTGAATTGTGTATGAACTTCTGTGATTGCTTGGATTTTTTGGCCTGGTCTGCAAGATGGCAATTTAGCTATTAAGGTATAACAATAAAATGGAAAGCTTAATTATAAAAGATGAAATGGAGGTTAATAGAATGGTCTGATAAACAAATCTGTTGTTGCATTTCATGACCTTGTTAACAAATTACTGGTTTGTCAGTTGTATGCTTCCACCCTTTCCTACTTTCTTTCTGTGCTTTTTGTTTGTAATGCAGTTGCTCATATACTATTTGTCTTTTCTTTGAAAACAACAAAGTATAACTAAGGCTTAGCTACGTTGCTTTAGCTAAAATATCTCCTGTTATTTTATTGCTAAAACCACATTTCCTGCTTCAGTCATGCAGAAATGGATGAAATGGGAATCAGACTTGGGAGATTTAATTGCAGTGCCAAAAGGCACAGAGAGCCCTGGGGAATCAGCACCCTCTTTTAGCCTTACGATGTTGACACCAGGGAAATTTGAGATGAATGTATCTGATAGAACAGAGCTTGCACATCATCTCCATAAAAATCCCCACTGTTTTCAGTTTCACTGAACATTGTACACTTAGGCACTTCTGCTAGAGTTGAAAAGCACTTTATAGGCACTGAGAAGCCTTGCAACACATCTTTGTGTTAAGTACTATCTTTATTTAAAAGATTGAAGGAGGAAGGAGAAGAGGGAAGGGAAACCAAGAGGGACTAGTGCCAAGAGAGACTTGTGCAAGTTAACTTAATGGGAATTAGGCACCCATCTGAGTTTCATGCATCCTGTGAAGGAACCTAACTCCCATGAATGAACTCCCTCAGGGACTTTTGCAAGTCTCTCAAAGTCACATTAAATCTTTGTAAATCTCATACAGAAGAGTATGTCAAGCCAGAGCCAGCTGTGATTAGGGCTGAATGTTTCTATCTCTAATTGAAGTAAATGGGACTTAGGGCCTTAGGTCAGCCTTTATAACTCTAAGGAGATGACGGTGAGCCTGGATAATGCAGGAACCTGCCACACTAATCGGCCGAGTGTGCTCAGACATGAAAGGCTCCACATGCTCTGGCAGTGCATCCAGGATCAGTATTTCCCTGGTACTGAGGGTGGCCCTGAGTAGACCCCAAAAGGCTAACACCTCTGGGGTGACTTGCACATGCCACTATGTAATGGAGCAGGAAATACGATCTAGCCCATCTTACACCAGCAAGGAAGATAGTGCTACTTCTTGGTGTAGTTAGTGGCAGGGTAGGGAGGACACTGAGGCAGTGAAGATTACAATGAAGCAACATGCTTCCTCTGAATTCTTGAGACACCTGGCAGCTCTTTTGTGTCTGAGTTCAGAAATGCTCAATATTTGTGATGCTGGTTTTTTCTGCTTCTGCTCTCTATGATTACACACTGCCTCTACAAGCCTTTCAAATTGGACAGTATGTTTTAAAATCTCATTGTCTTCAAAAATCTAACAGCATCGCCTTCCCTCAAGATCTCGGGAAGACAACCCACAAATACACATAGCCAAAAAGCACAGAAAACACCAAAAGTACATGAACAACAAAAAATGAGGTAGGAATTCAATTATATGTAGTGTACTGCACTCCTTGAGCACAACTATAATGCTAGTTCAGTATAGATGACACAGTCAGAGCTTCCGAAACCTCTTCATACATTTTACAGTGTGCTGCAAAACTAGCAGGCTTGGCCCCAGTGCTTCTCTGATCATGAAGCGAAGAGAAAAGCAACAGCAGAAATGAGAGCTATGTCTGTTGATACAGTGAATGCTATATAATCTGGTGCAGCATTGCTGCTGCAGGTAGGAATGCATGTGTTTGCTCAGGTGTGAATATATGTATTACCTCCCTTTGTTTACATGGATGCTTTGGTTTCCTGTGTTTATACAAGCTTGTTTTAAAGACTGGCACTTCTCATCTTTGAAGCCGTGGATCCTGAAAATTCCATCCAAGCACACTGCCAACAATCCACAGCTGTACACAGCAAGAGCAAGTGAATAAACCAAGTGTGACTGGAAGGAAAGCAACGCTGCTTTACTCTTGTATAAGCTTTCTCTTTAGTCCTCTGAAAGACTCAATTTAGCAGAGCACTTTACTTTCAAACTGTATGCTTTTACTGAAGGCTGTTAGAGGACCTAAAGATGTACCTGAATGCTTTGCTGAATCGAGGCCTAAAAAGGAGAGCATAACAGAGAAAATGTTGATCATTATCTAAGGAATGATGGGCTGGCATCATGCTGATAGAAGTACTTTTTCAGTGCACATAAAACCAGTAGGGATTACAGGTGAGGAACAGATTTCTGCATCTTATCTCTCACTCATTGAAACAAATGGTTTTGCATTTCCAGCAAATTTATTTAACTTACTCTTTCCAAAGAGGCACTTTGTGTTTGAGCTGGCTGGGAAAGAAGGGAATGAACTCTTCTGATTATCCTGCAAGTTCAGGGCAGCCTTAGTTTTTCTCCAGTGACACATTTTGTTTTATGTGTTGGCAAACCAGGAGTGAGGTGTCTGTTTATCCTTTATGCTGGAGACCACCACACTTAGCCATTTGCAAAGTACAGCATTTCTGAAACTAAGAAAAGCAAACAATGGTCTGGGAACACAAATGTCTTCCCTGAGCAACCATTTTCCCTTAAAGAGAAAGAGAAGGGTGAGGAGAATTTGAATTTGAATGTGTCCCCCTCCACACACACGCATATACACCTCCTGCCAAAAGATGCATCTGGCTCTATAAAAATCCTCTTGCATGAATGCAATCTGAAGTCATAGGTTTGCACAAGAACCAAATCCTCAGTCAGAGGGCTGTGAAGTATCTATCAGCTCATCAGCTGGATGCATACAGAGCAAGCTATTTAGAGCTGATGTTGCTGCTTGGTTATTTTCTTTACTGCTATGCACCTGTCGCCTATCTTGCTTATCTCATAATGCTTCTGCTAGCTTTTACCTCACCTTGTTTGAGGTAAGGGCAACTTCAAAGCAAGTGGGTAATGTCTGGGTGCTCTAACACTTGGTGTGTGGCAAACCTTTACCCAGGGACAGTGAGGCGGTGTGGTCTTGTGAGATGGGGAGGGAGGGCCCTACATGGAAGGAGAGCCCTAGATGGAAGGAGAACCTCTCAGGAAAAGAGAGGTAGTCAGCAAAGCCAACAGGAGTGCATCTGACCCAGCCAGTCTACAGGGAGGTAGCTTGGGAAAGGTTTGCTTTTATGGAGAAAGCAACTGCAGCATATGAAAAAGTGCCATATGAAATAATACTAGTCAAAATTCACCAGAATCTCCTACCCATGTCTCAAGTCGTGTATGCTTTGCTTAAATTTCTGGTTCAAACAAACTACAGGCTTTTAACAAAAATTCAGCCAAAACAATGCACGCTAAGCAAATAGGCTTTCAGAAACAGTGCATCATTGACCATAACATCCTGCAAACGACCATCTTTGTAACAGAGGCTAATAACACCACTGACTCCCTATCCTTTACAAAAATAAAAGGAAAAAAATAAACTATGCTTTTGGTCCCATCGTCTCTACAAATCAGCTATAGGTCTCTAAAAACTATCTGGTTGTTACTCAGGAGACACCACAATGTCTGTAATCCATGTGCCATCAGAATCTTTTTCCAGAATCAGGTGCTGGCCAGCAAACTTGAAACTAAACCCCACTGTGATGTTCCTTTCTTTATTCTATTGAAACAAATAGGGTAGTGGTTCATTGCTGAGTCTTTCTCAGAGTGTGTTCTGTGACAATGATCTTGGAAAAAGCCCTGTGAGGCAGGCTCTCCTGTTCCTGCTCTGAAGTGCTCTAGCAGATTAAAAACAGTGGGATGGAGAAGGAAAGGTTGCTGAGCAGTTAATGGCACTAGAATGGAGAGATTGCATGTTGTGATGAACATTGCCAAAGTTTGTGACCTTGCCTGGTGCATGTGGTGCTGATTATACCAAAGGATCAAGCAGATGTAAGGGAAAATTGAGTTTCATCTCCTCCCAGCTATCACAGGCCCTCTTTGGTAAGTGGAGGATTATGATACTTTAGGAAAATAACGTATGTGTCTGTGTGTGGCTGTAATAATGATGGATGCTCTCTCCCAACCCAAGTAACTGTGATTGATGCAGCTGGCTGCAACCTATAACTAACACTAAGGTTAATTGGAAACAAGGGCACAGCAGTCCTCCAGTAACATTATTCTGTGGTGTATGCACGTGCTGACATTAATTTTCCTATTTGTTTGACTTTACAAAAACACACAGCAAAAAAATCTGAAATTAACAGAAATAAGAGCTCAATTATACCCCTTACCAAGATAGTACTGAGGATGGGGAGGAGCTGAATTACCCAAGTGCTTGATGGCATTATGCTTTTGTACAGCCTAACACCTCCAGGTAAGTGGAGAACATACTGTGAAGTGGCTTTTGCTACATCTGTGCTCTTCTGTCTCTTCTAGCTGATTGGTTACAAGATTGGCCATCATAACACTTCCAGGCCACGGCTATTTTATTACAGCTGAGTTCAACCTGAGCCAGAATTCGAACTCTCAAAGCACTGAAAAAATACATGGAATGTAGGGCTAGAGCAGATGTGCTGTGCGAGTATGAACACATAGCAGACAGAGTCTGGTGTCTCTTCTCTGAAGGTGGCCAGCATCTGGTGGATGGTCAGCATTTAGAGGAACAGCCAAAGAACCCAGCAGTAGGCTGGTATGGGAATAATCTCCTTTCCATGGTACTCATCCAATGGAGTTAGAGACTTCTTGCAACTCCGAAAATCTGAGGTATTATGGACTTTCCAAAGCAGTCATGGGGACCCTGGGGCATTCTCACTCACAGTCTGCTGTTTGTTCACACAGATGTTTTTTGGACACTAGCAAAATTAGGTTTAGTAGGATTATGTGTTGCAGCAGTTCCTGTAGTAGATACTCCCATTAGATGAAGAAACCCACACTTCTCGTACTCTGTATTTATAAATTTAGGGATGGAGCCATAAAGCTCAGAGCAGTGGAGGGTTCTGCAAAGCAGCTGAAAGAGTGGAACGTAGCAGGAATTACAACAGCATCATAAATGAGAACCAATAAAACACAGATACCTGACAAACAATGTTTGTCTCGGCTGATCCCACAGTGTTGCACAAACATGTGAGAGAAGTCAAGCCCATATAACATGAAGCAATATGTTCTTGTCAGAACACTCAAAAAAACCCCTACCAGCCTACTCCCTCCTTTCTCAACAAACAATGCAGTATAAGACCTTTTGCTTTATAATCAAGTTAACAAATCAGAAATTATTAATATTCTTCTATAAAACTGATTTTTACAAGGTTTTATTTGAATGATTGGTGGCTGCCAGTATATGGCTATATTAGGATGTGTGTAAGTAGAGCTTCCAGTATAAATTCAGATTACAGGGAAAATCAGGCTGCTATGATCCCCCTGAAGTGAGACCATAATTTTTAATACCTTTGCAAGATTTCATGGCAAAAAATTAACGTCAAGTGCAAAATCTACTGCCAAATTAATTCCATGATAATGGCTAAATTATTATGTTTGGCCATCAAAAATAAATACACACAAAAAAATGACACGTGTCTCTGTACTGCCTACGAGTAACTCCATTTGTGCCCTTTTCCACACTTGCACCCTTATAACATATTGCAAGCGCATGAGGCAGAGAAGGAATCGAGAGCGGGGGCAGGACTGCTGCATGTTATACATACTGCTAACACGATTTTTTTGAGTCTTTCTTTAAGACCTTCTGGTTGCTGTGTTCCATACATGGGAAAATTTCAAGATCCTTCCCTTGTTATCACTGATTCTAACAGCTATGTGTGCCCTGATGAGATTATTTTCTTGGGCATATTCTAATTAGAGCTCTTAAATACGTCTTTTGATTTGCCTCTTTGGGCTCAACTGCAGTATAAAACTGCTGTAGGCATATTGTTAAATAAGGACATAAACTTTTTCAGACTTTTGCAAACAGCTACACTTCTGAAGAAGATAAACTGTTATTGCTTTTAGACTACTCTTTTCTTGGGAAAAATGCAGTTCTGCCATCGTGTCCAGTATTGCATAGAAATTTACTGGGTAAGCAATAACATGTCATTGTCAATCTAACTAATAAGCAACAGGAAAGCTGGCAAGTAAAATTCAAGCTCCTGAAAATATTTTCTGAATGTATTTCACATTCATACATTTAATTATTCATTAAAAGAAACTAGAATGACTGGCAGGATCACAATCCTTCTCAGTGGGCCCTAAAAAGTAATCAAGATATTAACTATGCCTGTGGAGCGTTTTTTTAGTGGAAATGTAGCAAGAAAATAGGAAAAGTATAGGTACAGTTCAAGGGACTGCATTCCTAAGTCATTATTGTCGTGTATCACAAAGACTGTAGAACAATGTTCACATGTCATATGATCCTGTATTTCAGAAAAGGGTATCCCGACAGCGATACAAGACTCGGGGCAGTACATCACCAGAGTGAGGAAGATGTTGCTTTTGGTCAGTATCAAACAAACCTATTTTATCATGCATTTCTCAGCTCATCAGTATGACATTACATGATCCAGCAGAAACCACATGGTATAAACTCCTACACAGTTGTGAAGCACTCCGGCTTTAAAAGGAGTGCCACAAATCTTTTTGTCAATGCTTTGGACTTTTAGAAAGGATTACAAAGCTAGCATTGCACAAAAGCAGCAGAGGGGAGCCTAACTCATGCCAAGCTGTGGCTTAAGAGAACTTGAGAAGCAAAGGTAAGGTTAAAGGTGGCTTTAAGACATCCTTACATACTACTAATTCTCCATCAGTTTCTGCCAGGTCATACCCTTGATCTCTTGCTTTCCTTTACTGCAATGTTTTGCCATTTTTAAGCTCCTTCTGCATCTTGTACTTCAGGTCTTAGGTAGGTTACAGGATATAGTGAAGTGTGCCATGTGCTCCCACAAACTAGGTGTCTATTATGTGGAGACTTGTGACTATGGGAGAGCTGGACTTGGTGTCTCAAATGATTCCTTCTAATGCTATGGGAACATGGCACTAGAAAGTACACTAGAAATTCAGCAATATTTAGAGCAGTCTGAAGGCTATTTTAAGTTGTGCCAGCTGCTAAACACAGCAGGGATTCAACAGGGTGATAAAGGACATTTTAGACCAAGTCCTGACTTATACTCACTACAGGGAGGGTAATACAAAAATTGCTAGGAAAGCTTTGCTCAGTCTGTGAATTCACCTATTTTCAGATAAGCCTTACAGGGCTGAGTGAGGGCAGATTTATACTACAGGAATAGTGCCAATCTACACTAATGCAAACAGGGTCTGAATGTGGAATGGGAATAACAATAGAAGAATCATTTAAAGCCAAAGATTGATATTTGAGACCCAGCTGGCTGGAGGCTGGGCTTTTTTTGGTATTTGATTTTTCATTCATTGAACCGTTAACTTACCCCATTTTCTGTCCCCATTAATTCAACTCAGTTGCATCAGTGCTTTACCAGGCTGTTACAGGAATCATTTTATACAAATGGATGGGCAAAATTGTATCCATATTACTGCACTTTAACTCTGAACACAGGCATAATGTACTGAGCATGATATAGTTCTCCTTCAGTACTGTCACTGGGGGTAGTAAAAAGTAAAAAAAGGCTGGGATGTTTGAGGGGAAACCTCTTAGGTCTGCACTCATGTGATTCAAAAGCCAGGATTTTGAAATTCTGCTAGCAAGCTATAAATTGAAGCTGCAAGAAGCAGCAGTGTGTCCAGGTAAAACTATGCTGCTTTGTTACATGTATTGAAAGAATACTGAAAAACTTGAGGAAGAGTTGATGCTATCAACCCTTGTGACAACTCATGCTTGTTACCTTGGTGATTTTTTTGTGCTTGACCAAAAAAAATGTTCATCCTCCACGGCCTCCATGTTACTAATGAAAGTGGTGAAGAGGTGCCAAAAAGACCCTCACTCTTCACGGTGGGCACAGGGTGACTCCATACATAGGCTCTGGAGCTCACTCAGGCAAGGGCTGTAGTCAGATGATGGAGGCATCTCTTCAGGGCTCAGACCAGAAGGTCTGTCACAGCACCTCAGCTGAAAGTCTTTGTCCCCACACCTGACGACAGAGAAGACCACATGGGTGCCACTCTGGCACAGTCAGCACACTTAATTTACACATCAGTGGAGGACAGTTTGAGGAAGCCCAGGTGCTGAACTTAATACTGTGCTCTATCAATACTAACAGCTGGTAGCAGCTGGCCACATTCTGCTGGTGTCAAAAACCTCTCAAGCCATTTTGATGGCCCTGTTGTGTCCCATGGCTGAGGGCTTCCCTGGAGCATGGGGTATTTTCCCCCTCGCCACCTGCCTGTTCTTACAGTTTGTGCTGTGTTTATCTGCCTCGTGGGACCAAACGGCCCTTCTTCATGGAGGCTCCTCTTCTGTTTGGGGACATGACCTGGCCTTATAGTTGCCACTGTACCCGATGTCCCCTAGATCACATCAAAGGGCTGCGGCACCTGGGGTCTCCAAGGCTGGAAACATGGCACAGCCCAAGGCGACAGCTCAGGCCACTGAAGTGTGACCATACTAGTCTCTGAAGGAATTTGTTACCCTTCCTACACTGCTCTACGAGAAAACCTTGCAAAACTAGGCACAATAGAAACAATTAAGAAAGTCTTTTGAGTTTGGGGATGTTTGTTGCCTTTTTTTTGTGTGTGTTGTTGGTTTTGTTTTTTTTTTTTTTTATACTAAAATCGGTGCTTCAGTACAGTTTTAACAACGCATGTTCGCATTTGATGGCGGGGCTGAAATTCTGGAGGATTTGTACAAAATTCCCAGGCGGGAGATGCGTGACGCATCCCGCTCCCGGCCCCATTCCCGATGTCGGGACCCAGCTCCGGCCGCGGGCGCCACGCGGGGGAGCTCCAAGCCTTGCAGCCGGTCGCCGGCCTGGCACTAAACTTGTCCTCCGCCTCGGTCAGCTTGTACTTCAAAAAAAATTTATGGGTTATCGTCAAATACTTTAAGAGTAAAAGGTAAAGGACCGACATTATTAAAACAAACAAACAAACAAACAAACCAAATAAAAAAGCTAACCAATCAAACCAAAAAACCAAACCAAACCAACTCTATCTCCTTCACTGATAGACATTTTAAAACAAAAACGGCTAAGCCTTTCACTGTTTCCTGGTAAACTACTTAACTGTGACAAAAAAGGGTGGGTTTTTTTAGCATTTTAAACAGCTCAGCTGGAAGCAGGGAAATTAGCATGAAGTGAAATATTTATGGGAGTGTAATACAGTTAAAACACTGTTATTTTCTCTGACATGAGACACCAGGGCCAATTAACCATTCCCAATTAAGTAGCATAAAATAAAATGGCATGTGGCAAGAAATAGTGGCCAGGTAGTGGTGACCAAACTGTAGAATGAAGAGAGACTGGCCATGAATGAAAGGTAAATAAATTTCTGATATAAAACCATAAAACTACTATAGCACAAAAAGGCAACAATAGGATGGAAGAATGAGAAGGGATAATCATGCTCGGAACTGGCATTATTAAATACTGTTCTCTCAAAATCCTACCTGTTAAATGTGAAGCCTTTTGTTTGTCTAGATGTGCATCATACTGCATTGCATACCTCTGCTATACAAATGTGTAGTGGAACGCATTCCTCTCTACTCATCTGCCAAATTCCAAACTTTCATAATGTTTTGTGGAGATTTCTATACCGAAGAAAGTTAAATGTATGCACTGAGAGAAATGTATTTAGTTTTGTCTTTGAATGACTCAAAAATTGCTTAATCAGGCTGTCACCAGACTGTGATTATGTGTGTTTTATTACTCCGGATTTTAAAAAATTATTATTTATAATGTTTAGAGTTTTTTACCTCTAAGCAGTTGACACTGGAGTTGGCAGTTTGTATGTCATTGTCTGAATGTGGAAGAGAGTTAAAATTTCTCTGAAAGAGATGAGGTAATGTTTACAGATTCATAACCAGGCTCTTGCTTGTGCTGTTTGCTCTTCAAGGTTGGGTTAACAGTCTAACTGCCATGGTGACCCTCTGGAACCCAGAAACGCAGAATGGCACTTTAGCAACTGTAAAAGACAGAAACCTCGTGCTAGCTTACAATTCTCCTTGTAGCAAGTAGCAAATCTTGGAAGAAATCTTGCAATCCCAGAGGTTGCATTTATTTTCACATTGATGATTTATGATGACAATTTTCTCAGGCTTTGTAATGACACCTCAGGTAAACTGTCTTGCTCACAAAACAGAGCTTGGCCACAATGGGGAGAAGTACACTCCAGCCTCACAGGTAGAACCTGACGAAAATCTTAAGATGCTCTGATACTTTTGGGTGGTAAAAAAGCAAGCTGAGAGTGGCTTTCCAAATGACAAATGTTTTCCTGTAAGCCTAGAATGAATATACACAT
Organism: Calyptomena viridis; assembly: GCA_013390005.1. Classification (NCBI taxonomy): domain Eukaryota; kingdom Metazoa; phylum Chordata; class Aves; order Passeriformes; family Eurylaimidae; genus Calyptomena; species Calyptomena viridis. Next base: position 47,445 of record WEIV01010397.1, on the reverse strand, counting down.
CAGCAGTTACTTTTCAACTGCCAGTTTTTCACAGTTCAGCCAACTTTGAATTATTTGTGTCAGAACAGTATCTTAAAGAGACGTAAAAAGGCATGGGTTTAACCTACACTGTAACGATGATCTTCCTTAGGATCATTGCATGTAATGATTAGATCTTACTTAAATCTCTGAATGATAAGAAGTTTGGTACACACATAAAGGCTCAAGACTATTTGTGTCTCTAAAATTATCTATCTATGTGCATAAGTATTTGCAAGATCGGGCTTGTCTTGTGTCTTGTCGGGCTAACTTGTGAACGGCAGAGCTAATTCTCATTTTAGCTTAAATTTTTTTTGCACTCATCCAGTACCCTGATAGCTTTGTCTTGCTATTACAAAAAGAAGCAACAACTTTAATTGCAACGCAGTGTAAGAAAATTTCCAACTCCAGAGATGAAACAGATTTGCATTTACCTCGTGTGCACGTTTTGCAGAGCTGGGGAGCTCGCCCACAATGTATTCCTGTCCTGGTCCAAACTTGGGACAATGTGCCGCTCAGCACTTGCTGCCTACCATCCTGCGGAGCTGTGCTCTTTGTCTGCAGCACTTGTAAGGGCAAGCCTACAGGGCTGTGCAGCGGAGTGTGCTGTGGAGAGCCCCCACTCCTCCCTGGCGCTGACAGCAGCCCCGCCGTACCAGCACCTCATCCATCATCCTGACAGGCACAGTCAACCAGCTCGGCAGCTGTTGTGGGATCACTGCCTGGCACTGGACTTGGCCCTTGCACAGGTACCAGCAAGTGCCGGGACCTGCTGCACACACTGAACCCCTCCATAAAGATGATCTTATCACCTCGGTATCAAAATCGACAGCACCACTATCGAACACTCCCTGGGAGAGACATCTGCTATTTAAATGTGTTCTTGGAGATGAAAGGAATGGAAACATAAAACCCAAACACTTCCCTTTTTTCCTAATGTAATCAGTATTTTTAAGCAGTTTATCTGCTTATTAATAGGAAGGTTTTAAAACATTTTGCTTGAGCTGACATTCTTTAATTATAATATTCACACTGCTGAATATGCAGTCACACCAGCAGAAGCTCTATTGTGAAAGAATGCGCAGATTCAATCTGTTTCTTTCTCTGAATTTTTCTGACTTGGTCGTATTTTTCCATTCATCATTATTTTTTTGTTTGCGTCTCACATTTCTTTTTAAATGGGTGGTTTTTTTCCTTTTACTCTGTTGTTCCACTTGAAAACACTAGGATTAGCATGCAGATGTTTTTTTTGATCAGAGATTTTTTTTAATCATTTCCATTTTCCACAATCTATTTGGGTAGCAGAGGATTTTTTTGTTTGGTTTTTTTTGACCCTGTCTTGGTTTTTTTTTTTTTTCCTGTTTAATGTATTACTCTAGTCTGAGTGTAAACACCTTCTGTTTGCTATCTTTTACTTAAAACAACATTTTAGAAAATTAACTTCTTCTGGTTAAATAGATAATGGGCTTTGCTAGCTCTGCCAAAAATCTAGTATCTTCCATATCCTCTGTTTTTAGTGCTTTCATAACCATGAAAGCTTACGTCAAATAGATATTAGTTTAGGAAGGTTTGGGGAAACAAAATAGTTTCAACATGTTTGTTATCTGTAGTAAAATTTACTAAACATAGAGTAGGTCAGAAAAGTAATCATACTCCTTACCAATAAGAAAGGACCAACTTTTTATTTTTTATTTAATTAAAAGGAATAAAGACTTCTTTAAATGAGCTCAAATTGGAATTCTGGGTAGGTTGTTTTATGCAGGCTATCATTCACAGGAGATGAATTACACTTAATTTTTAGAAAGCTGACAAGAAAAAAGACATTCAGCAGCTTAGCCCAGGGAAACTGCCATTGAATGCTGCTTAAGCAATGACCAGCAGAAAGAAAACAACCCAAGCTGTTACCAGCCATGAAACTGGCAACATCTACCTTCATTAAATCTATAACAAACACTGAAGTGCCTCATCTCTTGCATTAGAATGTATAATCAATGGATTTTACAGGGCTGGTATTTCAAGATCAATTTTTAATGTCAAGAAACTAAAGTTGAGGGTGGGTCTTCTTCCATAACCCTGAACATTGTCAGTAATGAGGGTATCCACCACTGCTATTTAGTGGCTCTATCTTAAAGACCATCCATGCCCAAATCATCCATGGATAGGGAAGCTCATCTACACATCATCCCATACAAGGAAAAGCAAAATTGCCTTCAGTGATGTGTGCTGGGCAAGCTCAAATATCCCATGAACTTGTTGTTTGGGAGCTTGGCCAAGACAGCAGAAAGTCCTGCTCATTTCCACAGTTTGTTTAATGCCTAAAACTTTGTTGGTTCCCTCTCATCCAGAATGACTTTGGGCCCTAGTGGGCAAGAGGAATTGTATCACCACATCCTGGCACTCCCAAGGAACAGCTCTGGGGCAGCTGCACAGAACATGGGGAGGGTCAGTTCAGTAGTGAGAAAGCACAATGCACACAATTTAGTTACCTCTTAGAAAATATCTGCTACCACCTCTTCCACACATGGGACTTAATTCCTGGAAAGGGTTATTGGCTGAAGTTAAAAAAGATGACAATGAAATGTGAATTTTCCTTTGAAGTTTTTCTACCAGTAAGTAAATAGGCAAACAAATAGGGATGATGCTTTTTCCTTTGTTTCTAGACACCTCATTAAAAATGGGAAATTTTTTAAGTGTTTAAAAAAAGCTATCTTTTTCCCCCACAAGATAAAGTACGAAGTTATCTATTACCTGAACCTATAATCAGGTTAATATTACAGATTTGTTTTTTTCCCCTGCAATCCTATTTCTTTTTACTCAAGTAATTAATTTTTTGTGACATCACATACTTCAAGGGAAAAACACAGGATGACTCTGCTACAACAGTAAAGCAGAGCAGCAAAGAATTTTTTTTGTCTTGCTCTGCAGTATGTAACTGAAAATGCTTTAGGAGTTAGTCGGCTTTTTTAAACTTGTGGCCGTTAAAAAAATGTTTTCCCAACTCTTTTTCTGGGTCCTATCACAAACAGACAAAGATAGAAGTTCCTGTTGCCCTGCAGCCCCTTTGCACCAATACAGCTGAAGCAAAGGCAATGCAGGCAAGGTACAAACCTCTCCCAAGTAGGTGTTTGCAGGGAAGTCTGGTTGTGTGCCATCACCAGTGAGCTACCTGGGTGCATGAGGTTAGAGAGAGATTATTCTACCTTCTATCTTGTAATCTAATGATTTCCTCTCCCAGCACAGCAGTTTATTACAATAAGAGCACAATTTAGCATCTCTTTGAACACACCATTATTACTGAACGGATCGTAATTAGTTCCTGCTTGTGAAGTACTTGGACACAGAGGAACATGCAAGTGTTAAGTGTTACAGTCATTACCATTCACCTTTACTTGATACATTTCTGTTTTATTTAGCCACTCGTGACCAAGGCATCTGTGTGTCTTTGGCCAGGCTGCACACGGGTGAGCTAGCAAGACCACAGGAATAGAGAAGTGGAGTCCTGAAATTTGGCTTGCTCCAGAATGCTGAGAGATAGGTTTGGTGATAATGTAATAAGCAATTAGTTAGCAAGGATATAATAAATTTTTCCAATTAAATTTACTGTATCAAAAATGCCAAGGCTCCAAATAAATCATAGGTTGGATTGACTTAAAAATAAGATTGTTTTCTTATATTTTTTCCTTTGGTAAGGTCATGTTTTCAAGGCTTTCTTTATATGCAAGAGCTACAGATTTTACTTTTTTAGTAAAATCCCTGTATAATAACATTTACCTTAACAGGTCAGAGCTTTAAGGAAATCATTGCTAAGAGTGGACAACAAGGAATGACATGTGCAGTAAATTTTGAGATGAAACAAACACCAACAAAAAGCTAAAATACAAAATATCCACTGCTTCTAGTCACATAAACTGACAATAACTACATTAGAATATACAGGTAAAATATCAACCTTGCAAATTCATAGAAGCATACTGAAAATGTGACCAGGGTGTCTAGTGGAGAGGGAGGACCAATAATCCAATTTAAGTAAGAAGCAGGTCCTGTCATTTGACCAGGCAGTCTAAATGACAGAAAACAGGACATGTCCTGTTATAAATTTCATTAGGTTTTCATTTTTGCTTTTATTTTTCCTTGGTAGAATACTGATGAGTCTGTCTGATGAACTGAAACTTCTGGCTAAGCTTTAGATCTTACTTGGATTTAAGTGGAAGAAAAAGATGTCTGCATGGGATGAACAGATATATGCATTCTTGATGCATATTCATTTATTTGTGTGGGGGCAAAATCAGTTCTACTTACAACTGCATGTCGTATAGTCTCTTTTTGCATGTCTGTGCCTCTGTTAAGGTTCATGCCTACAAAGCTTGCATACTCAGACAATCTTCAAACCCCATTGTCCAGGTCTGCAAACACTTATTCAAGTGAGTCAGCACTGGCTTCATGAAATAATTTTTCCATTGTAAATTTGCAAGTCATCTGCTGTGGGGTATAAAGACCTTAAAAGGCAGTGATAAAATGCACTTTAGGAAAAAAATTTCAACTCAGCATGAGTAAAGATCACTCATGAAAGGAAGGGCACTGACCCTTAAACCTTGAGTTATCCAATTTCTTTTTAAAAAGTAGTCTCTAATGGGTGGTTGCAAAACCGTGAGTATCTGTGCCCCCTTTCCTATTCCTCCCCCATCACAGGATCTCAGGTCAAAGTTTTATGATTTAAAAATGTGGCCTAAATGCATCAGTTATATATACCGCAAGTCTTTCACCACATGACTAGAATGTGAGAAAAGTGAATTCCACCCTGAGATAAGAGACCTCCTGTCTGCAGATATGAAAAAACACAGGCCACAGGCTTTTTGAGTAACTCAGGGGTCCAGAAGTTCAGGATATCTTCCCGTGCCTGTCTCCATGGTAAATCTGCTACCTTAGAATGAGCACTTCCCCCCCCCCGCCCTTTAAATCTCTCTACTGATGCAATTTTTCTGCAATGCAGACACTGGCAGCTCCAGAGGCTGAATGCTTTTATTTGTTCACAGAACAGATAATGGATTGACAGCACCAATGAGCATTTATTCAGCCCACCTCACCAAGGAACCTAGAGTTCGCTTTGCAGTGTTGTCCCCCACACCACTTCTGCTACTGGTTCATGGGCCAGTGCCACTGAAGTTCTCAACAGATGATGCTATTAGTACAACCCCCTACTACAACTCACTGCTATTAATTTTTTTTCTGTATGAAAGGGAATGAAATACTTGTTTTGCTTACACAGTCCTGTGAAGAGCCATTAGGTGGTACTAATGGTGCTTTTGACTGCTGGCATCTGTTCTAGATGGGGTTTGAATAGGGGCCTTGAAGGTGGAGGGCTTTCAAAAACCCCTTTGCTTGCCAATCCCCTGAAGATATAACAGCTACGTTGGTACCAACATACTGAAAGATGTGTGACACCAGTGAGCAAGCCTGGTGCTCTCAATGGCAGAGTAATAGTTTATTGAAAGAGACAGGCATGTGAGGGTGAGCTATGAAGTAAAGATGCAGAATTTCTCTTGTGAGGCCTTTTAAACATTCTTACTGAACTACCTTGTCCAAGTAGCATTATTTAAAAACTTTTGGAGAGTTTTCTGTTCAGAGGCATTTATCAATCCACCACATTACGGGAAAAAAAGATAAATCCTAAGAGGCTTTTTCTTGTTGAAAATAGGCAGACTTTTAGAAGTAAAATACAATCATATTCTTTACAAATTGTCACCATTCTGCATTTCTTGCATTGACAGTCCTGTATTTTTTTCCATTGCCAGTGGCCTGAATAGTAATGGTGTAGAATAAGCCAGGCTGTCACATGTGACTTGTCCTGAGTAGAGTCAGGGTAAAATGCTCATTCCTGTGTCTAAAATAACTGGGGTTGTAATTTTGATCTTTTAATTGTGTTTGGGGGTTTTTTTCTGATAGAGGAAAAAATCCCACAGACAACCAAAATACTGTATCTGGTGTAAGACAGTCCCAGATCCACTTCCCTTTGCTTATGGCTTTTAAAGAGATCATTTCTGCAAGTAGCTAGGATTGAGCTTCCTATTTTTGGCACAGTGTCCACACTTCTGACTTTGCATGGGAAGGGTTAGAGCTGAGAAAGCAAAGCTGAGTATTTATATTACAAGGCATGTGAGCCAAGCAGTCAAGAAGTGCAGAAGACTTGCAGTACATAGGTGTACAACCCATTCTGCACAGTGGATGCCAACCAAAAGGCTGCCTCTGTAAAAATGTACTGCCACCCTTTGGCATCTGTTCAGGCAGGCAGAACCAATACCTAGCCCAAATGCTCCAAAGCATCCTCTGCTTTGCAGTCACAGAGACCTGTACATTAGCTGCTGAGGGCAATGAGAATTCCTTAAAGTTACTAGAGTTGGACATGGATTTACTCCCAATTAAGGGCTTGGCCGAGATATTTTTCCTTTTTTTAATGCATTAACAGATGGCAAATATGCACTGAGCACAGACAAACTACTGGTTTTTGAGGGCAATGGTTGCCTGCAATGCTAATTTGGGGCTTTATGTTTATGCAAGCTAACCTGGAGGGACACATTTCAGAGCTGGGTTGAAGCAGCAGGAAGATTCAAGCAGCAAAGTGCAGAATACCAGTAACCCACTTAAAGCTGGGGTGTGGGAATGCAGGGGCAGGGTTGGGTATCTGCTTGTTCTGTGAGATTCAGAAAATAAGGCAGGAACAGATGTTAGATCAGAACTTCATGCATTTCTCTCATTCAGTTATGTCAAGATGAGACTATTCGTACAACGTTCATCATGGGAAGGTTTCTTGCTTTATAGTTGTATTCAGGCTAGCTGACACTCCACGGCAAGCCAAGAGCCACATGTTCTCCTAGAAATAATGTCCACATGAGAACATTTTAGAGCACTGTTGTGTGGTGGAACTTGACTAGTAATGAGCACCCAAAAGCAGAGGTTGAGAGATGTTTACAAATCAGGTGTTGACATTGCTTTGAACCAGCAGTTCTTTAGCAGATATGGACATGGGGTATTCATTAATATGTGGTGACACAGCCAGCATTTCTCACAAAACTCTGTTAAACTTGCTGCAGAATGCAACCTGGGATAGGTCAGTAGGTGTTTTGTGGTTAAGCTGAACATCTTAAATAGACTGTGTAGCCACAGAATAGGAATAAAAGGAAAAACAAAGCAAATGAGAGGCCATTTTCCTGGCGACAGTCCTACCCACAAACACAGCACAAAGATGTGCCCTGAGAGCAAAATTTATCGTGAAGACTACTGTCACAAAGTATGGTCTCCCCTGACCTCTAGGAGCTCCCAGAAAATGTTTTGTACCTCACGTTCTATTTCCTAGTTCTCTTACTTCCTTTAAAGAATTGTGATATCCTACATTAGGCCTGATACCATGCTGTTCCTGCACATAACACATTCTTCTGTGTTATGGTCAGACCTACTGCTTGGTTTTTGTTTTGTTTGTTTGTTTGTTTTTTAATTTCAGATTCATTTAGTAGAACGAAGAAGCATCACTGCGAGTGAAAAATCACTTTGACCTCACTTGAAAATTCTGTACACAGAAGACTTTAAAACCATTGCAGTGGCTACAGAATGAATCATAATACAGTAGGCATTCAGCTATCTTTTTTAATAAGAGTGCTTTAATTGGACAAAAGCATAGCTGACATGTTTAACTTACACATCTATAACAGGTTAGAACATCCCTAACCACTCTCTTCTAACATGATTTCCTGTGAAGTTAGCCTGCAAATAATCCTGCAGCTAAGACTGATTTCTCTGAATGTATTTGCCAGCTGGGACTCTATTAGGTTAGAGCACTGCTTCACATAATTAGGATACGTGTATGACACTAATGTCATACAAATAAATATATGTTGCTGTAGAATAGTTTTGATAAATAATTCACCGCACAGATTAAGTACGAACTATTCACTCACACGGTTGGTTGCTGTGTCTCTGGCCACAGAAGTCCTGTGATACTGTTCCTACTCTCTGGCTACATGGCTGAGGACTTTTTAATGGGAGAGTGAAGAGAGAGTAGGGGGAGCTGACTGCTCTCAGTTCCTGGGCGTGTCCACTGTTGATAATTTATTCATGCCTTTTCTTCTGCTTTCCTTGGTCCCGTTTTTCAGCTCATATTTATCATTACAGCTCCCTGGAAGTCAATGGAATAATATTCGTCTTTTTTTTAACTGACACTATGACTAGATAAAATTTTAGTCAGAACTGAAGAATAAGATAGAAACCTGGAGTATTGTTAACCCATCTAAAGGCCTGATTCTTCATAGGTACTGCTTCCTGATTCAGCACAATCTTTTGAGCATTTGTTTAAATCCCCCTGACAGTCATGGCCCACAAGCACATGCCGAATGCAGGTATCACAAGAAAATACTCTGATTGCAGTTCTCAGATTCCTTCTAACAGCAGATTCTCAAAATGTGAATGCAGCCCTAAAACTAAAATTCAGTTTAGCACAACCTGAAAAGCCAGGAAAATGAGAAGTCTTTCTCTGAATGTACTAATATTTGGTTTTGCTTTGAAGAACCACCAGTTTTCAGATTACGGCTCTAGTATTTCAAAACTTAAAGCCCTCAAGACCAAGACAAAATCTAAGCTATTGATTAAAAGAAGTCATGGACACATTGAAAGTTCAAATGCAGCAATGAAGATGCTTAAATATCAACATTTCTTTAGAGCCTTTTTGTGTCTTACTGACTAAAGAAGCTCATGAAGACCAAAATAACATCTCCCTTGCTGTGAGCCAGTGGAGCTTATAGCCCCTAGCTGACAATCTTTTCCCTTAGCTCTAAAGGCAATGACCACCACATCCAGCCCTTAGTGAAACGAGTGTTCAATCCACTGAAGAGTATCAGAAACAAAAATACACAAGGGAAAAAAGAAACTATGCCACACAATTTTCTAAAGCAGCTGAACTTGGGGAAGAGTCAAGGCGGGGCATTAGGCCAGTTTAGATAACAAAACAGGCCATTGTTATTATTTTCTACTTGAACAAGAACAAAACAAAAATCAAAAATAGCTTTGCCAGAAGTAGAATAAATTTCACTCTGTTCTACTAAGCTGTTTGGCCTGATTACATACACAGGAGAGTGATCTGGCCAGCAGATTTACTGGTATCTATTCACCACCCCTTTCCCATCTGGTAGCATTCTCCTTTCTGGGCTGCCTCAGTAATACCAAAGAGTAACAGCTTCTGCTCTGTTGCATCCCAGAACACAGCAGAGAGATCATCCTCTGACCCCTCTTCTAGCAGTGGTGGCCCAGCAGCAACCTCATAAGCAGGGCTGGGAGGCTTATAGGAAACTGAAACACTGAGACAGAATTGCTACTAGTTGCACAAAGTAAATGTCAAAAAAGAAAATTCCTCTCTGGGACGGTATGTCAGGCAAGCCTTTGTCATGTACATCTGGATATCACTCTCCAAAGTAATGTTAGCTCGACAACATTCAGCTCCTGGTCTTGCAGTTCTCAGCCTGACTGCCAAGTGCAGATCACCCTCCTTTTCTATGGGCTTCAGGGACAGTGAAGAGCAATTGAGCCAAGCATGAGACAAAAGCTGTCCTTTTGCAGGAATCAAGTCCATTGCAGGATACAAGGGGCAGGTTTTTCCTCTGATGCATGTGAGGGGATGAGGTACTAACAGATCAGCACAACAAACTGGTGCCTGCAATGTTCACACCTAAGCAATGTTTCAGAAGCAGCAATAGTAATAAGAAAAATAAAAAATAATGAAAATAGAAATCTCGGTATGGTTTCTCTTAGATGCAAATTAAGATTTAAATATAAAAATGATAGGCTTCTGCTAATCCTTCTTAGGAAGTCATAAATTGTTAATCAGACCTTAGGCAGTGTTGTTTAATACCAACTTTAATAAAATAGCTGCCTGAAGCAGAAAGACAGTTGGGATCCTGACTCTAAAACTTTGGTAACCTCATCCACTTTTTTGTAGCCTGAGGCTCTTATACTACCATTGATATCAACTCCTTTGAAATACGCTCATTTTTTAGGTTGCTAAATTATTAAACACCTTATTAGTTAAAAGATTAGATGAAAAAAGTCATCTCTGTATGAGGGAAAATGGATTGGAAGAGGAAGGAAAAGTTGAGGGTATATTTACATAAAAGATACAGCTATGTTGTTGATATACAGAGGTAATCCATAATCCATAATTCATTTAAGAAATGAACCCATCAAATTACATCACAACGCATGACGAATTGCTATTGTTGAGCTATCCTACAATAAATTACATAGAACTATTCCTGTCAAGAGTAAATTTTGTTTGAGACTAAAAAAACAATGTCACTACAAGGCTATTTTCCCTGTTGTTCCATAGGATTTGTCTATCACAAACCATGTCTCACACTTCCATCATATACTTTGCTGGGGTAGAAAAAGTTCCCTTGGACAGGATAACTGCAAAGCCTCCCAAATTAACTGCTTTGAAAATGGCAAGAAAAGGAGAAAGGAAGAAAAAGGATAATGTTTCTTCCTCGTTATTCCTTAATACTATTTGTCAGTCAGGTGAGCAGATCTTTAGATTGAAAAATAAGGAACAGTAGTTTCCTGAAGTGTATGTCCAGAGCAGCTTGTTAGGATGGTAATTGTTTCATTTAATATGCAATACAGAGCATACTTACTACTTTGAAGTGCTTATTCATGATGTCATGGATATTAGTGTATATTTCTTAATTACACAACAGAACAATCTTTCCCCTTTTCAACCTACACTTTCTGCTGCTCTGATTAGTTTCTCTAACTAGCCAGAATAATCATTTTGCCACACAGAAGCAGAAAAGGAAAAAAAAAAGGTAAACAATTTTAAAAACCATTTTAATTTAATAACAAATTGGGAGCTGTACTTTGCATTAAATTAGCACTGCAAGCCTCATATCAATTCAAGGCAAGGTTCTCTATTCGTTAACACTTAATTAATCCATCCTGTTTCCATCTAAATGAAAACTTTATTCCTTCTTCCCTATCTCTAATATCTCATTTCAGGCATCCCATCAAGTTAATCTTGCTTACATTAGCAACTTATTTCTAATGGGTCAGCTCAGTTATTTACAGTAATTCATCCTATCCCAACTTGCAGCTGAATCCTGCTTGGTCTCTTTGCTTTGTTCAGGCAGTTGGAGTCAATGGCAAAACAGCAAGTGCAGAGCGAGCCCCACGATGCGCTGTCTGAGGACAAAGACCTACCTCCAACACACTGAAGTCTACTGAACTTTTGGCCTTCTGGTGTGCCTTGTCTTCCCAGAGGCAACATGGCTGAGAGACTTGGTTTAGCAATGGACTTGACAGTGCTGGGCTAACTGTTGAATTTGATGATCTTAGCGGTCTTTTCCAACTGAAAAAATGCTATGATTCTAACATGCACAGAGCTGGGCAAAGTAGCATTATCTTATAAAACAAGAGATGAGAGTGAAACAGTTCCATGGAAGAAGAGAAACTAGTAAGGGAAGGAGAATACATAAAATTAGGTGGTACCTCAAAACATGTCCTCACCACCCTTTATACAACACAGTAAATAAAGCTGGGATAATCGTGAGTTCTGCACTACCATCAGTAGCATATATAAAAAATATCAAACATTCCACCACGTCACCTTTGAAGGAAGTGAACAATGGGACTAGAACCACCATCTGGTTAAATATCTCCTCCTTATGCTGACCTCACCATTCCTAGAGCTGGAAAACACCACCACTGCCATAGCCTGGTACTTTCTATCACCACAGTAGCAAAGCACACTAACTTTGGGACTTAGCCAAAAGACCTCGGGTGTTTTGGATTGCACCAATCCAGCTCCAGTCAAGTACTTACTGAAGCTACAGTCACTGGTATGTGCTAGTCTATGCATTTGGCCTCCTCAGTTCAGCCTCCAGAAGTAAGTTTCCTGGCTGCTCCTGGGAATGCCGGCCCACGTTAAGATGCCTGTTGTTAACAGCACAGCCTCCCCTGGCAGCACCACAGCTCCATCCCTAGTGACCCACAGTCTCCAAGACGTAACAGATACTTGCTCAGGTCAGGGCTCGAAACTAAATCTGCACCTGAGGTGCCTGCATTACATGAAGGCTGTTTTTAATGCCAGTTTGACAAATATAACTACTTCTGTAATAAGCACAAAGCACACTTAATATTAAATGACCATTCGAAGAGGACAAAACCTGTGGTTCCTGAATAATCCCAGTATTTCTTTTGCTCATCCAGGATTCAGGGTGTTATTATAACAGTGCAGTGTATTTTAACCTTCTAGATTTGCAGCAACCAGCTTCTGACCTCACATTTACCAGCCTGGTTGAAATTACAACCTGTTGCTAAGGAAAACTCTGTCATACATTAAAGTAACTCTGATATCAAATAGCTTTGAGATATCTGACAAACGAATTACGGTGGATCAATGGGGAGATGCTTCAGAAATCTTGCAAAAAAGACCCTAATATGTTACAATATGGTAATACATTTCATTTAATAACAATATAAATTATGTGGTGAGGAAAGTGGAAGCCTTTTTTTGTGTTGTTGTGGGGCTTTTTTCCAAAAGGAAGAGAAGTCCTTAGGAGAAGTCTATAAATCAGAGTGCACATTTCTGTTTCTGACGGAAAACAGTGCTTTGAAAAGCACTGAATTTCAAAGCTCGAGATTAGATTGTCTGCAGAATTGTGCTGATAGCCCTTAATAATTATGGTACACTAGGCCAACTTTTTTCCTCAGGTGCTTATGCCCTGCTTGCTCTTAAGTGCAGATGACCTGAAGACATAGGCACCAGAAGGAAGAATCTGAGCTAAGAATTCTTCAGAAATGCAACACATAGTGACACTTGCACAAAGAAAGGATGCTCCTGCTGTGTTCCAGCAGACACAGCCAGCAAGTGAAAGCCTCAGCCTAGTCCTCTGCATCCTCTCTGCAACTGCCCCCAGATGCTGATGGACAGCAGAGAATACTTTTCCATGTTGCACAAATGATCCGGGGCTATATTGTTGAAGAGGATTCAATGGTAAATGATGATTACTCCTTACACAGGTTTTTTTCCCATCCCCATTTTGCCTAGTCTACTATTTAGGGATACCAAGTATACGAGCATGTGAGGGGTCATATTGTGGTCACCATGGAAATAATTGCAAAGTTGTAAATACTTCACTACAGGATCCTAACGTCTCGATCCAGAATGGCACTTGTGGACTTCAGAGCACTTTATTGCTAAGTTTAAAAGCAAACTGCTCTGGGACCAGGTATGATAAGTCAGAGAGAGAGAAGAACATGCTTTGTTTATAGCAGAAATAACTTGGTAATTATCAGCAATGTGAAGGGAAATACCATAGCAGGGCATTCATATTATTTAGACTTAAACGGAGTTTAGATGAAATAGAGTTTTATAAAACTGGTTGGCACAGCATGAAATGCTTAAAGGGATGTGGCTGGTGGACTTAAAAGATGCTTCTGCATCTTTTTTTTCCTTTCAACCCTGACAGCTAAATTGAGCACCAATTTCACAAAAGAAATTTGCTCCCTGAAAGAGATTCTAACTCTATATATTCCGACTCTGTGATCTGCCAGAGCAGTCTTCGCACTGTGAAAGTGCAGAAATAGGTTCTCTTGAATTCTTGTAGTGGTTGATCAGTTTGCCAGGCCAGCTCCAAAAGCATTAGGGCATAGTAGGTGGCACACAGCTCACAATCTGGTACTACTTCAATCTAAACCAACCATATAACTTGTAAATTTAATGTGTCTTTTTTTATGTTTCTTTTTCTAGTTCTTCCTCTATTTACACTAAGATCAATACCCATGTCAGGGATATTGGTGTACACCATGTCCTTATTCAAGTTACTTCCCTTTGACTCGCCTTCATATCTATGTGCTAGGAATACTACTCCTTAGATGTTTACAAAGTAGGGGTGCTTTGAGACGAATTCATACAGGCATGGAGGTGAACAGGAGACAGTGTGTTGTGACCTCTGGCTGCCCCAAACCACAGGCAGCTGCATGCAGAATAGGTAGCCTTTTATGACATTTTTTTTAATCCCCTTCTCTCCCACAGGCATAAGTACGTGGAAATGCATGAGGCAGGGAACAGCAAAGAAACTCTGTGGCCAGCCCAAACAGGCCACCGCAGATAGGAAGGTCATCACCACCTTGCTTGGGGACAGATCAGATTACTTTCTCCCGGGAATAAGATATTCAGTCTTGTCCCAGATGGCTCTTGAGCTACCCAGCCTCCCCCTTTCCCTCTACACAAAACACGGCTGAACAAACAAGCAAAAAACATCCAGAAAATCCTTTGGGAAGAGTGTCAAAGCGGCTGCAAGGAGTCCTTGAGAAAAATAATTGGCTTTCTTTTGGATGAAAAAAAGAGACAAATCTGACTTTTTTCCCCCCATCCATTCTTTGATCAGCTCCAACAACTAGAGTGAGCAGGAGAGAGGCAGGAGGGTTGACTGAAAGCTGTACTTGCTGTAAGATCCTGGTTCAGCATCCCTGCTGTGCCACAGCCTCCTCATGTAACCTTGGACAAGTCACTCACCTCCGTTGTGATTCACTTCCTCCTGCTGCAAACTCAGGCAAATTATACAGGCCAGTCTTGTAATAGAGCTGGGTGGTGAAGGTGTGGAATTGTGGAATATTTGAACAGCTTTCGAGTGAAGGCCCCATGTCGATCTATTCCTTGTCCTTTACTTTAAGCAAGGCTCTCAAATGTCCTCAAAGCATCTTACAATGACTGCTTTTTTGGCTTTTTTTTTTTTTTTGGTTTGTTGTTGTTTTTTTGCAGGAAACTATCAGTGATTTGATTTTCTTGTTGTCCGTGAAGATACTTTTACAAATAATATCACTATTTACAAATAATCATTGCCAGACTAATGACACCCTAAAGTTACAAACCACCAGGCACTCAAAGAGAATCAATTTAGTGCGGAAACAGATTTCACCTGAATCCTTAGGGCAAAACTAAAAGCAACCACGCTTTTAATTATTTTTGTTACGGTATTGGATCCAACAGGGATGAGGGAGGAAGACACATGGAGATCTTTCTAAGCAAGAGGGCTTTCCCTTGGGTGGAAGTGTCAGGACAGATGTTGGGCCCCACAATGCATGGAACCCACAGGCACATGTGGTTCTCCCACCACCTACCTCATGGCCTCTCACGAAGGTCTTCAAGTATGCTAACTGGAGTTACCGTCAGAGGTGAGTATTTTGAGTTTGGGGTTACTGCACAACAAAGCAGAGCTACATGCTAATGATCGTGTTGATTAAGCAGCCTTTGTGCTTATAGAAGCTATTAGCTGCCAATTGAAATGCAGCAGTTAGGGAGTAGGCGGCTCAGCTTTGCAGCAGACAGGCAAGCACCTGCAGTACCTGGGGAAACTTGACTAGTGTTTAATTTCTGTGCTAATTTTCAATTC
Source organism: Calyptomena viridis (assembly GCA_013390005.1). Lineage (NCBI taxonomy): Eukaryota > Metazoa > Chordata > Aves > Passeriformes > Eurylaimidae > Calyptomena > Calyptomena viridis. The sequence goes on along the minus strand of WEIV01010397.1, from coordinate 31,999 downwards.
CTGCTGACCCTTCTCCTAGGTCCTCCTGCTCTGGCTCTGCGATTAGATGCAGAAGTAGGAATGCTGGAAAGATACACTACCCATTATCTCACAGGCAGCTGTAAACATTACAGCAAGATAATGAAATTAGTTTAGCTGGGAAGAATTACTGTACCCAGATAGTACAGGACTGATCTCATTCATAAAGTGCTCTCTTCTGTGCATTGCAGTATGTCACTGGGGAAGAGCTGAGGGGTTATGATGCGTATTTATGTTGCAAATCAAATCTAATAGTCACATTCTGGCCAGAATTAAGAACTTTCTGACGATATATAAATATATATATGCATATCCTGACAAGACAGGCTAATTAATCCATAAAATATTTGCCCACAATGCCAAAATAAAACCATTATTGAACAGGTTACTTAAAACGTAGCAAGGCTGGCACTGTTCCTGAATGAGACCAGATGGAAATGTATATGCACTTTTGTCTATGTGCCTGGCGAAGAGGAGAGTATGGAGAGGGTACCTTGTGGCTGGGTGTGAAGAAAGATCATGCAATATCACTGTAATCTTGGATGTTTCAGCGTGGTGCCACCAAGTGCTCCAGCACCATCACAGTTAAGCAATTCTCTGCTTAAAGCTTCTTTTTGGAGGTCCAACACCATAACTCATGAAGAACACCATGCCAGAGGAGCCTTTTCCATCCCGACAGGGCTCACGGCCTGTCCCACCAGGAAGATGCAGTTTCCCTTCCCCATAAGCATTGCTCCTCACTGCTGCTAAGGGGGTTACAGCTGCAGGAGAAACTATCTTTTCTGGTTTATTTTGAAAGAGAAAAATACTCAGAGTAGGCACCTGCACAAGAACGGATGTACCACTCAGTACCATTAATTCACCCAGTAACTTTAATTCACACCCCTCTATAAACAGTCCTGAACTACAGTTATCCTAGTTTCTTCTGGGAATGCTCTTTTTAGCAAACAAACAAAAGCATAAAACCAAATATTTACAGTCTTTGTTTGAGACTTTCAGTGCCAAGTACACAACTAAAAATAAGTAAAGTGGAAGACAATGGTGGCAACAAGACACACCTCGAGTAAGTACAGGAGATGGTCATGGGTAAAAGGAAGGATAACCCTGCCTGAAATGGAGAGGTCGCTGATGGGTGATCAGGATTAGGACACACAGCAGGGCCCTGCAGAAGCTTAGGAACCCAAATCTGGATGGACTCCCAACAGATATCAGCCAGTCATTGGGGGAAGAATGAAAAAGCAACTCTTACGCTGAGATTTACAGTACAGAAAGCCCAACTGGATGCGAAGCACTCCAACCTTAAAAATGCTTTTATCCAGTACCTTCCCCACCTAGTTCCACTGCGGCATCACTCACAGCACAACCTAGAGAGGATGACTTTTTCTGCTGATGTTTTGCATTAATTATGCATTCTTCAAGGGTGGTTTTAAAACTCAGACAGGGATTAATAGTCTGCCCTGTACCTTTTGTTAAGTAATAAAGACAGGTAACAGCTGACTTTAATCGCACTAAACATTCCCTCTACATCTCCTCTCTCCCCATCCCAAATGAAATAAGGTGAGATGTCATAACAACTGTCTCCTCACACAGCACAGTTTTTCCAGACCCCTTGGAAAGGACTGCCATGACTAAGCAAGCAGCATGAGCAAACCAGCTGCTACTGGATTTTTATCTCAACCAGAACACATTTAAACTTGAGAACCATGTTTTTACTGCAAGCTGAATCCTGCATAGAGTTAGCAGAAGAGATTGGCTCCGTGTGCCGCAGAAACCTTCACTTCACTTGCAGGATGGGGAATCACTTTAAAGATTTATGTTGAAAAGGTCCTGAATTTGGCCCCACCATGACAATCAGGATAATCACAGCTGAGTTCATCAACCCTGTTTCTAAGAGTAGTGAACCCAACCAACTTAGGAAAAAAAAAAAAAAGAAAAGTAAAAGGAAGCAAACCCCAAATGACACAAAGACTTTGAAGAAATTGGAACACTTACTGCAGCTAACTAGGTCTTCAAGGGGTTAATGAAGAAGTTTCCCTAACACCCAGCTTTCAAGGCAAAGCCTTCCCGCACAGTTATGATAATCAAAAGATACTGAAAACCAATTCTACTTTATTCTGGTATAATTGCAGCAGAGCCACTAGAGGAATTGCAACTATTATATAAGATGAGGCACCATCGCAGTGGGGTCTGCTGCTTCCAATGGATTCTAACCATTCTTTTTTATAGATTTCAGCTACCTTTCATTTTAGTAATTAGCCACAATTTCCAAGGAGATCCATAAGCAATTTCCTGCACATCTTGAGCCATAATGCTGCAAGTCTGCACTAGAAAGGGAACATAATTTAAAAGTAGTCAACAAAGGGCAGACGACACACTAAAAAGTTCAATTAAGCAAGAGACAGAGACCACCATTTCATGTAACAACAGATAAATGTCTTTAGATTTGCTTGATCACTACAAAGAGTACAGGCATCCACTGGAAAACCTAACGGTGGTTCCTTCCAAACCCCCAAATACTGCAGGATTCTATTAACAAGCACCATATCCGTGTGCTGACAACTTCTTCAGTCAAAGCAAAAATGATATAGGAAACGTGAGAGGACAGTGGTCGTAGGGAGGATCCTGCCCAGAGGAAGCCACTGTGCCCTTGAGTAGAGGGTTGCTCACAGAGAAGGATCTCAGCTGGTGAGAGCACAGGCACATTCATAACTTCTATCAAGTTTGCATAAGTTCCGAGATCTTCAGCAGAAAGCACGGAAAAAATAATCCCTCATTTTTTTAATGTGTGCATGTTTTGCTTTAAAGGAAGTCTCTCAACTAAATATTATTGAAACAGCAGATGGCAAAATGCAAACTTTATGAAAGGTAAGGCTGCCTTAAATGGCAGGTTTGCATGGAAGAGCTGTGCAAAGGAAGGAGAGAGGAAGGGAAGAAGCAGAAGTTATAATGCATATTTCTAGCTGAACAACTTGTTTAGAAAATGATGACTGTGTCCATAAATGTAATCTTTACAGTGCTGGCATGGAGATATGCAAGAGCTGTGAACTGGTGTGAAAACTAAAATACCTAGAGGGACTAATAAATCCCTGCAGGGACCCCACTTCCTTAAATGGCTGAAAAGGATAATTGCAGAGAACTACAACAGGATCGAATCAATGCCATTTTCCCTGTGAAAGAATAGTAATATTAAAAAAAGTATTGCTGCCTCCGATTACATTATTCTGAAAAGACTGGCTGCTTTCCTCTTCCCTCCTCAAGCTCAGAAGTCAACTGCAAGCCAGGAGAAATATGTCCAGAAAGATTATGGTGCAGCTAAAAGCCAGAAGTATATGAGATTATGTATTTACTGGTGCTGTGTCAGATGATATCTGAGAGGAGAGGAAAAAGGGATTCAGCCTTACAGTCTTTATTAGCATGTTTGGGCTCTTTAAAGGAGCTATCCAATTGTGTCATTGCTACCAGGCCTTTAAAACTCTATCTATCCATGATAAAGGAATCTACTTAATCTTGATCACAAGCCTCCAAGCCCTATCCGACTCTCCTGTGACATGCAAACTTATTGCCTTTAAACAGGAATTAGAAAAAAAAGAAATGAATAGGGATGCACCATTACCCATAGCATTATATTGCTCAGGAACAGATGTTAATCAATTTTATGGAATGTTTTAAGTAACATGCATGCACTTGTGCACAGAACTGTCTGCCGAATAGAGATTTCAGCCCAGCAAACACAGGAGATAAGCCTTTATCTTGACTGGGAGAGTTATGTCTATTTTGATTAAAACCAAAGAGATTGCATGTTCAAGCAATTTTATTCCCTTGGAATTATGTCATTTCCAGAGTGCCTTTACATACAGTCCTGTGACAAAAGGGAATGGAAATAACCTTGCTCTTATTGTAAAGTTCTCCTTGTGCAAATGTGCATGCACATAGCTCATGAACTACATATGTAGGATATATATTCCATCCTCACAGATTCCTGAATAGCCAAGAACTGTACTCTCTATTCCAGCTGGAGAAAGCACTGACCTTACACTCTGTATGTAATTTGTGCTGCACAATCTCTCATGCAGTACTAACAGAACTTTAAAATCCCACATCACACACAAGTACGAGGAGAAAGGTGCCCCATCTTCTCAATTTCTATAAAAGTAGTAGCTATGCCATTGTACAGGGAGTAATTCTGGTCACTAAACTTCTTGATCCTTGAATGTCATAAGGAGTTACTTAGGTGACTATCCACTTGCACTTAAAAAGTGCTGCATTTAACTCCGTAAAATATGGATTTTATTGCAGCAGTGACAAGACTCCTTTCCACTGCCAGTGACCTCTACTACTATTGCTCATCTCTTGCCTCAGCCTTTTGCATGAGAATACACACGTGTAGTATTCATACTGGTTTCCCTGTGTGTGAATATAAGTAGGTGTTACATACATGTGAATACATAAATAGTTTAATTTAGCTGACATACACAGTATGTTGCCAGCTCCTTCAAAACACTTACTACATAACCAAATTCAGTGCTTTCTTTCTGCAATTATCAAACTTCTCTCCTGTAATAATGCCTGTACGCCTACCTTCTTACTTCCACTATCTCCATCACTCCCCAACACGTTCTTTTATCAAATACTTCGCATTTGCCAACTCCTGTAACGTCCCCAGATATGCCCGCTCTGCCCCCTTCCTTTCGCTCAGGGAGCGCCTCATTTCAACTGTGCTCTACATTCAGTTCTGCACTTTGCCTCGGATTTTGCTAATGACCCGAAGGTTTTTGCTGTATTCATTTCATAGCAACTAGGCACAGTCAAGAAACCAAGGCAGACTTTTTAGATTATTATTATTTTCTAGTTACGCATCATTCTGTTGTTGTTATTACCAGTTATTACGGTCATTCTCTTCCAAGCACACGCGACCCTTCTCCCGTTCTCACCCCCTTCTCTTCCGAAGTGTCTGGCTGGCGGTAACAATCCCCAGAAAAACGCCGCATCCGTTCTCCTGACTTACAACGCCAGCAAACGTGGTCCCCACAGCCCCCTGTGCGCGGGCGCGCAGAGGAGCCCCGGGGAGGGTCACCCCGGCGCGGCAGTGGGGGCAGAGCCCTCCGCAAGACAGCTGCCAACTTTGCAAAAATAAGTGCTGTTGTTTCCCCCCCNGAGCGGGCGCGGAGCCGGATCCTCCGGGCGGGCAGGGATTTGCAACTGAATGCGGTGGGAGGGCAGAGGGGGAGGGCTGTACTAGGAAGCCCCCCTTCCCCCCGAGAGCCGCTCCGTGCTTGAGGTGGAGAGCAGCCAGCTTCTTCCCAATCGTTTGGTTGTGATAGCTAAAGCAGAATAAAATCGGGGAAGGAGGGAAAAAGAGGNAAAAAAAAAAAAAAAGATAATTAGGCAGCTGGATGGTGACAGCTGGAACTTGCCCCTACAGATGCAGAGCCGCATCTCCTTACCGGCACGCAGGGATGACGGGGCCGAGACTCGCCCGGCGACGCGGCTCCCCNCCCCGGCCCCTTCTCCCGCCGCTCAGCCTCCCCGCCTCTCACTGGGGCTCCCGCTCGGCCAGCAGCACTTTTTAACTCCGGCATACAGGCTGCCCGAGCCGACGGGGCTCNGCTGTGCGGGTTCTCATCCTCCGAACCGGTCTTAGGTCCTTCTCTCGACACCTGAGATGCCCCGCTGGTCTTTCCCCGCACTTCCCAGGAACTTACTGGACTCGATGAATCAAGAAATTTCTGTGAATTATTAATGGAGATGACACTTCGTGGGGGTGATCACATGTGGCGGTTTCTATGTGAATGGGAAGCCGCAGAGGAGGATTTTCCAGGTGCCTGCCTTTGCTTGGTCCCTGTCTTCCCAGAGGTCTTCCCGCTCACGGGGTTATGACTAATCTTAATGCAGAACAGACTGAAATCTCAGCTTTTGCTGTAGGACTCAAGGAGCCCCTCTACACACACACGTTGTACAGTCCCCCCCCCCCCTTAAGTGTAGCCTGAAATAAGGCTTTAGGGTTTTTTAATTTAAATATTAAATGACATAAAATTGAAATTGCCTACCAGTTTATTATTTACCTGTCACGAGTCCACTCCAATTCAGCTGCACAGTGTCTCCTTTAAGATTCATGGCAAATGTTGCAAGAAGTGAAGCTTTCTGCCATTTGCGTCTCACATCTCTATATTCTTAGGTTTGACCTTTATGATTTTTTCCCCTGCTACACAATCTAAAGTCATCTTCTTTTTGTTTCTTTCTTTTCCTTTCCTTTTTCTTCCCTTCCTGCTACCCACCTTTCACAATTTCTGCTTGCTGTATGTCTTAAGGATGGGTCTGTGCTGGCTCTAAGCCACCTTTGTGTCCTGTTTCTGGACCATTTCAATGCTTTAAGTATAATTTAAATACCCTGAGTACCAGGAGTTCAGGTAGCAATCTTGCTGGTTGTGCTGTAATTTCTCCAATGTTGCAGCACCATCTCCACAACGTGGTTGTTACCCCTGAAACTGGTACTGGGCTTAATGCAAAATCTGGAATATGTAAAATTTTCTTAAGAAATGGTGTTCTTTAATGTTTGGTCTTTGTATGCTTCCAAGCCTAATCAACAAGAAGGGAGATCTAATCCATGAAACAAGCAAGCTCTAAGTGATGTCCAGGTGTTAAAAAACCAAATTACTTATTGGTAGAATTGCCTTTTTAAGGTTTAGGACTTGACATGGTTCAGTGATCTCAGACCAGGGGAAGGCTAGCAAAGCTTGGGAAGAAGGATGTATCCCTGACGGTGGACACAAAGAATGCAATTTGTGGACCACAAGGACATCTAGCAGAACTCCCAAGACAATAAAGAAACTAATAAAGGCAACTCAGCAATTGTACTGAAATCAGTTCCAACTAGGTAAAAGGTAATTCTGCCAGGGGGAAATTGTGACCAGCAACTCACAGACCACTGACTCAAAAAAATCCACTGACCCAAAAGAAGAGAAAGACTGAGCATCTCTAATTAGCAGGACTAATTAGCAGGAGAAGCAAGAGAATAATCAATCAATAGAAGATGGAATATTAATTGACAAGAGAACTAAGTAACTTGTAGCCAATGAACACTAATTCCCTTGTTTGCTGAAATGTATAAATAGTAAAATGTTTTGATAGTTGATATGCTTATTTTGTGTGTTACCACCAAGCACCCAGGCTTGCACAACTCTGAAATAAATGATCAATGTCTCTCTTGAGTGCGTAATTATTGGCTTGTTGCACATGAGGTAACGAATCAGATTTTGTGGACAACAGGCTCCTTAAGGAGGCCTTCAAGCTATTCTCCACAGTCACTGTGTTGACAGAATCCTTCTTCAGCTCAACATTGGGCTTTTAAGGGCTCTGTGTGATACCTACAAAAGGCAAAGCAGGGTAAGGAGGTTGGATTCTGCTTTACAGATGTTTGTGAACTCTACATAAGCAAATCATCTGGAAAAGTCACTTATGTCATTATCTTACCATTTTAGTCTTCCCACAGCTGAGTTTTTCCAGCCTGCAGTTCATCCTGACTGCTCTTCTTTGAACTTCCCCTAGTTCCCTCATTATTTTTTTTTTCCCAGCAATGACAGGTAAGAAGCTCAGTGAGTATTTGCAGGGTATTCCCACAGGAGCTTTCTGGACACAATCTGTCTTTCCTTTATGACAGACCACATTTGCAGGCTTTCTTGTTGCCTGCCATATTGCATTGTCAATGTCTGATTCACTGCCCACTCTGACCCTGAGGTCTCCTTGGGCATTATTCATTCCTGGATATGTCACATTCTGGTTAGCTTTAATAAGATTGCTTTTATTTATTTTTTTATTTTATTCTATTTTTTTTTATTGTGTCCTCAACCAGGGTGAGATTATTTATGTCCAACAAGGAATTCTATATTTTTGTCAAAAAGGAAGACTTAGTGCAGGAGCTGTTGTGTTCTCCAGAGCATGTGCATAAGATTTTTACCTTCTAATTAATTATAGAAATTTGTGGTTGAGAATTTTAAGTCCATAGCTGTGTGAAGAAAACTTCTTTTCATTTTTGAGGGACATTGTCAGGACGATGCTTTTCTTCCTTAACCCCCTTCTATTGACAGCTATAATGATATTAGAATTCACAGACTAGATCATGTCATTAGCCTATGAAGGGTCCTGTATCTGATACATTAGCTGAGTGAAAGGCTCAGCTAGGATTGTGAAAATTGATGAAGATCAGCATTGGTTGAAAACAACTTCCCTGTCCTGAGGTGGAGAATTTAAGAAGGTTCAAAGAAGGACTAGATGTTTATGAGTCTAGCTAAGACTGAGAAGGAGACAAAAATTGTTTTCAGCTCTTGAGCCAATTTCATATTTGGAAATCAGGATGAGTACTCCAGGTAAAATATGCTGTCTCACACCTATCTTGTCTGTGGCTCTTCTCTGAAGAAAGCATTCCTGCCCATGGACTGACATTGAATTAGCTGGAATGAAGATCCAAAATGGCAACTTCTGCCTCTGCAGTCTCTGTGGACTGCCCAAACCCTGCAAACTATGACCGAAATGTCCATGAATTGCGGTCACCAGAACAAAAACAAAGTACAACACGAAAGAGGAATATATAATGGTATTACTAAGCTATGGAGGAGAAATCCTGTTTGCAAACAATTGAGGATGTTTCTGTGGAATTTAAAGACTAAAAAGCTGCCTATGCTTCACCAGAAGCTGCAGGACCTATGAATCAATCTCAATGTCTCACTTTGTATCTCTGTACTTCAGTTTTTCCAGCCCTGCTTATCTTCCAAAAATGAATAGGAACCTTACTCTGAATTTGTAAAGGGAAACCTCGGTCTAGGAGAATTTTTTTCAGTCTTTCTGCTTTTTCTTTTTTTCTCTTTTTTTCAGAGATGGGGCGCTTTGCTTTCTCAAGCTTGAGTGCCACATCTTCCAAGTCTTGAAGCCCAGTTCTGTACATCTATGTGGAGGCATCAAGGATCAGCCAGGCAATTGTAGAGTAATCACAATTTACCATTCCTCAAGCAAGATGTGCTTCTCATAGCACTGAAACAGACACCTTGTTTTTTCCTAGCCTTAGTCTGTTGCAAATATAAAAGAAAGAGGATAGCACAAAACATTTTCCCATGTTCTCCTCCATTTCCTCTGTGTGCTTGACCACTGGAGGAGTCATGGTTTGCAGGATGGATCATAGTGATTACATGCCACCTGCATATCATATGTGTTCTCCTTCTCTGAATAGTTCTTTCTTTGTCAGTGTCCTTCTTCCCATGAGGCCTCCAAAACTGTAGAAAGAGATTACTTCAACAAATTTGAATGCCTTGTTCCAATCTGAGTTTGTTAGGTGTTTTAGCTCCTTCTAGAAGTGATGAAGGAAATCGGGATGGTTTGATTGGTTGCTTCATAAGCCACATGAGGAACTACTTCTGCTCTTCCATTGGGTTTAAAGTGAAAGAGATTCCCACTGTGAGATACAAAGAAGCAAAATTTGCATCAGAGCTTGCTAATTTTGTGGAAACATTATGCAACCTGCCTGTTGTTTTTTTTTTTAGCTTGCTGTCTGAACTTCTCAGCTGCCTCCGAAGTAGGGAACCTGATACTGCAACTTCTTGCAGTTTCATGGCTCTCAAATGTCTGTCTTTCTGTTTCAGTGGTGCAAGTCAGAGAATGGAGGTAATTAGGAAATAGTAACAATATTTTTGGCTTCTCCTTGAAATAGTTTTATTTATTCATTAATAGTGTAGCTCCTCTGAATAAACTGGAACTTGTGTCTTCTTGTCTAGGTTGATGAGAATTTGTTTTAAAAATAAACTTTTGAAAATTTGAAATTCTATTTTCCAGTCAACTGCCATGCTAGCTACTCCTCTGCTGTTCTGGGTACATCTGGGTGTTTCAAAGAAACACAGTTTTTCTTTGAGGAACAGCTATTAAGTCTGAGTTGAATAATCCTGACCATCATGGCCCTTCACCAGTTTTTCCTTTGGTGTCTAGTCCATGTCTATTTTTTTTTGCCTAGGGATGGCAAAAACAATCTTATTTTGGACTAAACTCATACTGAAACAGATATTTTCAAAACTGTCATACACCTTTGAATTCCTTACCTTTTCTAATTCCAGTGGTATTAAAATACCACAAGAACAGCTGTTGTTATGCTGCTGTGTGGAGTCATTACAGAATTGTGTTGTGAAAGTAATTACAGAATTGTGTTGTGAAAGTGATGAGCTAAAGGGTGGCAGGTAAGTTTCATATATATCTAGTTTAGGTATGTTCAGCTGAACCGAACCTTTGTATTTCAGGGTTCACCCCTCACTCATTGCAAACTGCAAGGAAACTCCATTGTTAAAAATGATAGTACTTTCACCTTTTGCATTGCCAATATGTCTGATTGATGATTTCTGACAGAAGCATAAAAATGTCAGTGTAACAAATAAGATGGGTAAATAGCAGCTAATGCCTGAGGAGTTTCCTTGGCTCAACAGCTACATGAAGTTATAATTGCTCTAATCAGCACTCCTGCAAGCAACTGGCACTTCAACTTGCCAAACTTACCATAGAAAAGGCCTGAAATGACAATAGCATTTACCATTTGACACACCATAGAGATCAACTAAATCTTAACCAGTATGGTCTTTAAAACCAAAAGCTTACATCATTAGGATAAGTGAGGAGCTAACACATATCTGCATGCATGAAACAGCAGCAAATGAAAATCCCTCTAGCTCAATAATCATTATAAAATAAAATCAAATCTGTTCATGACCAAATTTCATTGTAAGTCATCCAGCTAGAGTCAGAATCTTGATAACTTCCCTGTAACTGATAAGAAATGTTATCAGTGATCATCTGATGCTGCTGTTGTAGTTGTTATTCATGGGCACTAGTCAGAATCTGCACGTTGCCACTTTCCACATGTAATGTTATTGTAGCAAAATTGGAAGTCAGTACCATTTTTCTAGGTCTTCCCAAGTTTTGGATGTTTTGGGAATATTTTACAAGATGCACATAAACAAGAAATACTTCATTTTCTGAAAAAAACCCAAACGAGCACCGGAACGCAACATCCTTTTAATTTATTGTGAAACCTGCGGAACTCTTCTACAAGAATGCATTTGTTATCATAAAGTTCCACTTTGTCCATGAAACTTATTATTTATTTAGGTGAAGCTAACATTCTTACCAGTCCCCTGTCTATATTCATCGATTCTCACTTCTCTAAGGGCTCAGACTTTCTGTGCAAGTTACCATGGTTTAACTAGTTATTCCTCACTGCCTGAGCTGCAGTGACTGTCTGTGTGCTCTCTCAGATGGTAAAAAACACCATGTAATTTGATTTAGTCAATCCCTTTTCACTATGGACTGGGCTAAAAAGAATTATCTTCCATTTGTTCCTGGCTAAGAGTGCCTGTATGAACAGGTACCATGCCTCAGCTGATGTAGGCTACTCACTGTGCAGTAATAACTTGCTTGTGAGTCTGACATGAACATACTTTGTATTTTAATAACCTCTGCAGAATTGACTGTCTCTTCTACCTCTGCTTCCACAGCACCTAGTACAATGAGAGGAATAGCACTAAAAAAGTCAGCAAATAATTAATACATCAAAATCACAGTGTATTTTTCAGTAGTGCACACATGCATACATCCATTTGCAGATTTCCCGGCCCAAAGGATTTGTCACCTAAATAGAGCTGAAAGGGAAATACTAAAGAGGAAAATGAAGGGATGAAGTGAGTTAAGATTCACGCAGTGGGTCAGTTTAGATCTGGGGATAAAATCCAGACCTGATTCTTACTCCTCTCTAGCTCACACCAGTGTTTTATCCTCTTATTCACAGTGCCTGTCACAGCTGGTTCCTACCAAATGTTTCAATCTAGGCATATCTTTCTCATTTCTCAGATAAGTGCTGCTGAGAACCACAGGTCACTCCTTCCCCCCAGCTGATCAGTACTTCCTTCTCAGGAGTGGGACTTAGTCCAGATCTTCATCTTTCCTGATAACGGTGTTGACACATACACTTGTCTGTCTGGGAGGTTCAGTTATCTACACAATGAATAGTAGATAATTTTTGAGTAGTTTTCTAAAAAGTGGTGCCCTGCTGTCCCTCACGTCCTCCACTTTTTGATTTATATAATCCTATGTTCCTTGCATGGCTGCAATGACCTATGGGGTTACAGCAGGGCTGAATTCTGCAACACACACGCACACCTTACACTGAGGTTGCAAATGTATGTTGCAATTTCTTAACAAAGCAGTTTAAGTCATTTCCCCCTCCTCTGCCTGTGAGTTAGTCACTCCTCCCTCTGCCCCACCCCACTTCTCTCCAAAGTTTTGTCATCAAAACCATCTATGGGGTGTCCTGTAACCTGGTCGCAGAAATCAATATGGTTAAAAATTACTCTTGACAAAGTTAATTTTGTAACTTAGATCATTTGAGTTACCAGCTGTAGTGGCAAATCTGAGGGAATGGTGAACTACTGCACCTCTGTGTATGTGCAGGAGAGTGGTGATTGGGGGAACTTCTTAAATGACTATGGCATAAAAATGTAATAAAAAATTTAGTGTCACATTACACATTAAGAGATATATTCCATTTTCAGGAGAAATTATGTAGCAGCATAGTAATAAAAATGATGAAGAATCCCTAGGACACTGGTGAAAAATAGTGCTCTAGCTCTATACAGAACTTGAAGCGAGCTAGAGTTTTGTATTAGCATTTACTTGAGCTAATCAGTCTGCCTTTCTACTTGACAACTGTTATTGAGAAGAAGAAACAAACACGCTTTGCACTACAGCTTTGTGGGTTCTTTATATGCTACTTGCTTTATCTAAGAACATAATTTGCTGTTCCTGATGTTTGGCTGAAGGTAGGGGGCTAGCAAAGTTGTTGATGAAATGTCACATAGGCTATTTTATTCTTCCCCACAATACGTCTTATTTTTTAACCTTCCTTCTTTTTGGAATTCCTCTCATTTGCTTCCTCACAAAACCCCTCATCTGAAGGGTGCAAAATGCATCCCCTTGTGTCTGTCTTTGAAGTCACCAGGTGAACTTGTCAGTAGAGACTTCTTTCTGATCCCAGTTTTTGGAGTCCAGTCCAACATATTCATAGGTTTCTTGTCCCTACTTCTTGCAAATGTAAAGTTTTTGTTACTCTAGGAGAATGACACTAATCATAGCCTGCATCTTAAGAGGGCAGGGGTCTTTTGAATTTAAGTGGTTGTCTAAATTTCAAATGAAGGTGTGATTGCAGCTGAAAATGTAGAACTGCCTATGCAGTATTTATAATTACATATACTTTTCCTAGAAGTCTGCAACATTTTTAATATTTCCAGTTTGTGTGCTTCCATGCTGATTACTTGTAACCCCCTCATCCTAATCCTTCAGGGTTACTTACACGGTTGCCCAATCTTCCTGCATCCTGCATCCCCAAGCCCTGGCACTTTGAGAACGTATAGAAACCGAGAGCCAAACTCTTGGCAGAATTTTTTATGACTCCCTTCAAATAGAGTTGCGCAACTACCCTATAGGTGACATTAGAAGTGAAGTCCCCGAGGATGAGGCATCTCACTACAGGTTGCTGTGAATGCAAAGGAAATATTAAAACTGCATAATGCAGCTGGCTACTCAGCCTGTTATTAATATAACTTTGGGTAATTTTTCCTTAAATGAAGAAGAACATTTTCTCCTCTATAAAGGATTTCCAGTCAGAAGGAGAAGCAACAACCTTTTATTTTGCATTTAATGAGAATAGCCCCCACTAGAAAAGAACATATTGTCAGGACCTTTTTTATTTACTTTCTCAATTAGTAGCAAACTGTGATAGTAATTCACAAGAGAATTAGCACACTGCCTTCTGCATTTCACTGTCTCCTTTTCCTGTAGCTATTTTAGGAACTGCAACACTGTGGGATACACCTAGTTCCCTTTAATAGGTACTGTACTGAAAAGAAAAAAGATAAACATCCTCTACTCGATTCCCTTTCTAACCTCTTTTTCAGTTGACCTTCTAGTAGGGTGGGAAACATTTTAGCAGGAGTTAGAATGATGGAGGTAGGGTTTTGTAGGAAAAGACCATCTTGAAGATAAATGAAAATAAGTATAGTAGCAAGCACCTCTGATAATACAGAGGAAGACAGTAGCTAGTTTGGGATTCCTGTTGGAAATATTAGTTTATTGACCTAGGTTGTAGTTCTTCGAGTTAATTACAAACAGACTGAACTTTGGGTACTTGAGTAGTCCATCAAGTCTGGATTGTTTGTCTTAGGTATTTGTTGAATCAGAGCTTGAGGTACTATGGGAGTTAGCACTACAATAAGCCCCACTGCAGATAGCAAAGAGTTAAAAAATCCTGTTTACATATTCTTCTTGAACTGGATGAAGAAATATTTCCTGAACCCACAGACTTTGTTTCACACTGTATAGCCTATTTGAATATTTTTGTAGTGCTTAACATTAGCATCTCTCACACAGTTTACATTACTTTGACTTATGGAGGTCCCACTGTGGAGGATTGGGAAAAAGCAAAGTTCTGTGTTAGTAAACCCATGACAGAAAACGGAGGCAATTATCTCTTACTTTAAAAGCTCCAAAGTGTAATTCTTGCAATTAATTCCTACAAGGTTCAGAGAATCTAGGCTGGATTTGATTTGTGGTAGATATTTACATTCGCTTTGGATCAGCTATATATTTATATTTAAGAAGAGTAATTTCAATAACAATCTTCTACTTAAATTTGCAAATCAAATGGATCCTGTGGGGCGTCTGATGTAAATTAGTGAACTGTTGTTAGAGGTCCAGCTGAGTATCTGATGCTATGGATAAAAATACGTTCCTTGGCAAGATTTTGACCAGGAAAAAAAAAAGTTTATAAGGCTCTTTCTTGCTAGAATTAATTTCCTCTTCCATATTCTCCCATATGATTAGTTATGTATTAGCTAAACAGCACAGTAGGGAAAATGCCCAACAACTATTTGGAGACACAGCCTAATGTAACGCATATCCAATAGGAATATAACCCATAGGAGCTGTTAGGGTGGGGCCTCAGGATAGAGCCATAATTTATAATTGGCCACTGTTCAACTGACAAGAAAGAGAGAAACTGTGAGTTCAAAAGGGACTTCTAAATGTGAACCTGTCAAAGCCTGTGCATTGTATTTGCTTTGGATGGTGCATTAACATCTGTAGCAAAGCTTATGCTATTTTGAGTGATGGAGGTCCTACTGTGTAGGGCTGAGGAAAAAAAAGTCAAGTTCTGTATTAGTAAGCATGTGACTGGAAAAAAGGCAATTATCTCTTTCTTTGAGAGCTACAAAGTACAGTGGTGGTAGCTTCTGACAAGAGTAAACTAAATGTGCACAGCTTAAAGGCAAACTGAGGACATGCAGATGAAAAGTTCAGCTCTCTCTTCCTTTCCCCCTCCTTTATTTATCCACCCTTGTGATCTCTTTGTTACAGTTTGAGAGAAAATCTGGGGCACTTATTTCTTTTATTCCTTCCAGATTGTTATTTTATCCTCATTTTTGGTAGAGTGGTAATGATATCCAGTGGCTGCTTAGATGAATCACTGATAGATATTCCTCAGGGATATTCCAGAAAAAGGCATCCCAGCCAGGACTTATTTCCTAAGGCACAGCATGAATTTGAAACCTATACAGTCTGCCAACAGTAATCAGCTCCTGTCACTGGTCAGGTTTCCATTATTTTTTTCCTTGGCACTCTTCTTTGGTCCTTATCCACTCACACCAACAATTAAAGGCTGCAATGAATATCGTGTGCATGTAAGGAGGCATGAACGCACACAGGACCCTTTCTTACCCTTGCATTTTATCTCCAGAATATTATGGTTCCTTTCTTCCTTTGCACTCACTAGTTTATACTGGCTTGGTTGGGATTTGCGAGATACTGCCATTTCTTTTCTTGGGTACTTTGCAAGAGAAAACCTGGCTAGACATTTCTCCTCTCTGAAATCTGCAAGGAGAGGCATAATCAACAGAAAAAAAAGGAAAAGGATCAGAAATATTAGAGTGAAAAGACAGGTAAGCTCTATTCAGAGATCCAAAATCTTAAAATGAAAAGTGACTTTTACAAAGGCTTCACATCCATTAAGGAGGTGAAAACTGTGCTATATTCAATGATTGCTCCTGACACCATGAAGTAATCTCCCCGGAGTGCAGCCTGTGTCTCAATATGACTCAAGAGCTTTGGGGGGTGTTTGTTCCGTTGCTTCTGAACAAGCCATGTAAACTTGAACCATAGTGTTAGCGACCCAGATTGGTTTGGAACTGGGAACTGATTGTTGCAGAAGCTGCCTCAGGCACATTACAACATCTCCCTGTAAAATCTCTGAGCTGTGACATTGCCTTTTATGGAAAAGTTCCCCTTCCAGTACAGCTTTGGAATGGCACATCAGCTCTCCCTCCTCAAGAAGGCCTTTCCAGTTGGCCTTCACCCACTGTGTCAGCTGCCAGGTAGAAAATGATCCATCATTGCTTTCACTATCTTACACAGTGGGCAATTTTTTAAAGAAAAACGCCATTAGAGCCGCACAAAAATAATTTCCCAGGCTTGCACGACAACATATCTATTGCCATAGCAGTACTAAGAGCTCCTGCAGACCAGCTGACGTGATGCTGAGTGAATGCTGCTGACTTCCTTGTGTGCGCCCATCCTGCTGCCGCTATGACTGCAGCTGGCACAGAGCTGGGGCAAACCAGGCATGAGGCACACAGGGGGAGTGAGGCTGCCTTCACACCAGTCTTGCCCAGCCTGCAATTCTGCACTTCTGAGCAGTGAATCCATGCAGCTAGGTCACTGCACAACGGGCATCTGGCCTGGATCAAGAACAGGCTCACAGTTGTGGGTTTTTTTGGTCATTGAACAGAGCACAGATTCATAGTAATGGATGATAGTGTGTTGGTACAGTGGCTGCATGTTGGCTATAGGGCAACAGACAACTGCTGATACAGCCAACTGGTAAAAATTCACCTGTCAGCACTGGCAGAGTGAATTAATACACTACATCCATGATCTGTGATAAACTCTGAAGCCAATTTTACTACATTGCCAAAGCACAGACTTAGTATTTGTGGGATTTTGGTAAGAAACACACAGCTGCTAGGGCTGCAGAGGTTGAGAAGGGAGTAATTGCATGCTGTGTTTGGGAAGGATGCTTGGGAAATGCTGAAGACTGCATTGCAGTTCACTGTCCCAACTCCCCCAGCTCTGCTGACACAGCTGGATGAGAGCTGAACCAATGAGCTAGGTCACTGAAGTTATTTTGCTGTTATTTTTCAGGGTTACTTTTAACCCCAAGCATTTGAGTGATCTGGTTTACAGAGCAGTCTGATAAACAGTTGCTGTGGCTCACCAGGGAGAGTAAGGCTGCATTGTGAAGTGAGAGGCAGAGCAGGCAGTTGGCTCAAACTGACCCAACCACTCTGTTCTGAGCTCTCTGGCAATCCCTCAGTGTCAGAGTTGAAGTATATGGTGTATATTTTGCAGCACTGCTCCCAGAGGTGTGAGTATCTTAGGAACAGCCACTTCTCACTGTACAGTCTTTGTCTTAAAATAGACAGAGGAGGCTAAAAGATGTTTGTTTATAGTAGAACAAAAGCTCTAGATGGAGCAAATTAGTCTTGTTGTATTTAATTTATGATTCAGGTTCATCTCTGACTCTTCCAGTTTCTCTGCAATTAAAAGAGCATATAACTACATGTAAACATTTAGCCAAGTCAGATTTAGACAACATTTAGACTTGAATGCTAAACTTCTCTTACTTTTTAGTGGCATTTGGGTGCTAAACTATTATTTTATCCTTTAAAATCAACCCTAGGATTCTAGGTGCGGGTTTTTTTTCCCTTTTATTTTGTGACTGGTTATTATATTATAGGGATCAGGTAAATATACAATTCTCACACTAGCATTGCAATAAGAATTCCATATAATATTGGCACTTCTGTAACAAAAAAAGCCACACACATAAAATTTTTAGCAGATCCTAGCTAACTAGTGTATTTGCAGGGTGCCCTGTCATGATCAAAAACTTCTGTTATCTCTGTAAGAAAGCTCCAATGAGGTCACATTACATTACCCCCTGCTGGGGGGTTTCTCTCTCATGTCTCCTGCTTGGGGCTAAAAAGATTGTAAACTGAATATTCAGTGTCCCACAAAATTAGCCAAAATCCCAGATTAGAAAGCAGCAACTTCTACTTATTGCAATCAACTTTGTACTAGTCTTGTTCATCTTCCTTTCAACAAAAGAATTGTTTTTCCCATTTTTGTTATTAGATCTCAAATTAGCATCTTCCAGGGGAGGCACACAGCCTAATTGGAATAATAAATGTACTTATATTTGCTGATGTGTTTTAGCATGCCACAATTCAGATACAGTGCATATGAATAGTACTTAGTAAAAGTTTGCCTAATGGGACATATGCTAAAAAGATACCTTTTTTCCTTTAGATCTGACTATAGTGATGTGATTTCTCATGTTATGCTTCCCTCTGCCTTTCCAGGCCTTTATATTGCTGATGAGCAGAAGGCAGAGGAGGTAAGGTCAGTCTTATTTTCCTATATCTCTATCATCATTATCAACTGATGTAGTTGCAACAGAAATTATACTATTCTTGTTTCTTCTCTCCTCAGAGACCATAGAGAAACTCTTCTGAATGTCAACAAAAGGCTCAAAGTATCTGTCTGGTATGCACAGAAAGGCCTCTGTCATCCTGTTTCCTCCTCCATAATATTGAAAGTAGCTGCTGGAATCAAAAGCCCAGCATGGTAGCAGTTGCCTCACACAGTGACTCCATTTATTTTGTTTGCATGGAGCTTTGAAGTTGGTTTCTCATGGTCTTTTAATCAGGAGAAACTCATTGACTTCTTAGACTTCACTTTCAAACACTGAGTTATCCAAGATGTGGGATCAAAGACATGATGTGGAGTAGGCAAAAGCTGAAAAACAGAAATGTGATGTTTTCTAATGGGATATTTGGGTGACTAGAAAGTTGAGAAATAGACAAGCATCCTTTTTCTTTCCTTCTTGGGAAAGCTTTGTCCCCTACTACGGTGTAGGTGGTAGATACATTACTACTCATCCATGCCCATGATCTCTTGTTGTCACCAACTAGAAGATGTTCTTGGGCTGCAAGGCACTCTTGTGTTATTTGCTTTCTAATCACAGAAAACAAAACCTTGTTATGACTACTTTGTAGTGAAAAACAAAACCTTTTTCTTTCCTTATTACCTTATCTTCTATTAACCTAATCTTTCCATATTACCTTACCACATTCTGCTTTCAGAAATATGTGCGTTCCCTGGAACAGACTCACTGATGAGGTGCAAATCAATCTCCCAACTGTGTACCAATTGATTATTACTGATATTGTATAGATGCTTTTAAATTAAAAAAAAAAACAAAACAACCCAACAACAAAAAAAGAAACCCAAAACCAAGCTTGCTTTGTAAAATAGTCACCCTACTCCCTTTATTTGCAGTTTTTATTGTAGTTTGAAAGATTATGATTTGCATCAGTTATCACCAATCCCATTTTTGCAGATCAGGGCTCTGCTAAATAATGTGCTCATGACAGACTACCTGTATACTGTTTTGCTTTGATTTTTTTTCATCTCCACCTATGAATTGAAAAAAAATTCAAGTGTATCAATGTATTTTTCTGATATTTGTATGAATGAGTGAAAGAGTGGCCGATAGGCCAGGGGGTAATGCTGTCATCCAGAAGGACCTTGACAGGCTGACAGAAATCTCATGAAGTTCAACAGGGTTAAGTGTAAAGTTCTGAACTTGGGGAGGAAAAATCCCATGCATCAATATATCCTGGGTGCCACCCAACTGGAGAGCAGCCTTGCAGAGAAAGACCTGAAGGTTCTGGTGAACACCAAATTGAACATGATCCAGCAGCATGCCCTAGTAGCTAAGAAGACTAATGATAGTCTAGACTGATACCATTCAGGAAAGTATTGCCAGCAAGTGGGGGGATGTGATCCTTCCCCTTTATTCAGTGCTTATGAGACCATACTGGGGTGCTGTGTCCAGTTCTGGGTGTCTCAGTACAAGAGAGGCCTGGACATATTGGAGATAGTCCAGTGAAGAGCTATGAAGATGATGGAGGGACTAGAGCATCTCTCCTATGAGGAAAGGATGAGAGCTGAGACTGTTCAGCCTGGAGAAGAGCAGCATTGAGGGCTCAATATGTATAAATACCAGAATGAAGGCTGCAAAGAGGGATGGAGCCAGGCTCTTCTCAGTGGTGCCCAGTGACAGGACTAGACATAACAGGCACACACTGAAACATGGGAGTTGCCATCTGAACATCAGGAAACACTTTTCTACTGTGAGAGTGACCAAGCACTAGTGCAGATTGCTGATAGAGGATGTAGAGTCTCCATCTTTGGAGATATTCAAAAGTCATCTGAACGTGGTCCTGGACAACTGCCTCCTGGTGATCTTGCTTAAGCAGCAGACTTGGATCAAATGACCTCCAGAGGTTCCTTCCAGCCTCTCACCATTCTGTCATTCTGTGATTCTTTGAATTGGTTATTCTCCTATTTAACCAGGCATGAACAATCCGTAGTTACACAAATTAACCTATTCTGAAACATTACTCCTGCAAGACCGTCACCTAAGAAATGTTTCTCTCATTTGCCAGGACAACCCTGTGTCTTCACCCCTGCCCTACCACTGCAATGCAAATCAAGGGCATTTCAATTCTGCAACAAAGTTTTAATGAACTTCAAGGCTTTTCCAGTTCCATGGGGCATTGCTGGTTCTAGTTCAGGCTTTACTAGTAGTCAAGGTGTATGAACAAAGGGTAAAGATGAACATTAAAGCCACAACATTTATTGTCAAGAGTATCCAATTTTACATACTCCTGCAGGGCAGTGAAGTGGCAACAAAACCAACTGACTGTGCTGCAGGAAGGGTTGCTCCACAGTAGGAATATGAACTAGCAATGTCTCTATGGCCAGAGTGGTATCTGCCCAAAGAGTGCAATGCAAACTACTTCAGCAGATGACATTATCTTTCTGCTGTCACCTATTCAGAGGAAATAGAGAAATGTTTCCCTTGTTCCCCTATCCCAGGCTCTCCAAGGAATCAGGCTGTAGGCTGCCAGTTAGATTATACTCTAGAGTGAGCTGAACAATACAGTTGTTTTTTTTTATATAGCTCTATAATTTCCAACCATAAATTTAATTGGAAATTTTAAGGATAAGAGACTGCTAAAAGTGAGGTGGTTTAAAAGTTATTGACTGCAGTAAAAAGAATTGTGAACTAAACAGGGATCTCAATTGCAAAAAAGAAAATTAATTTATCTATTTAATTATTTGCATGGGTAATACCATCATAATGTCTGGGCACTGTAGAAATATTATGAATTTTCTCACTTCACTGTAAATTCATCAGAAAAATTTCATGTTCTGTTCTGAAGTGGGAGCAGTATTGAGCTCACTAAAGGTATGCAACAGTTCTGCCACTGAACTATGTATGAATTTTGCCATCTGTGGGAATTGGCTGTTGCCAATGAGAGTATTAACTGACAACCACATATAAGTAGGAAAGATGGAATGAAAAGAGTATGAAAACAATCCACCGGCAGTTATATTTCATTCTTCTTCTCAGCAGAGTCACTGCAACTGTGCTTTAGAGCCTCTTTGCCCATAGGATCAGCATCTGTCTACAGAAGCTGGGGTATGTAGTGTCTGCTTTATGCCAGGTCACTGTCCTGTATGAAGAGACTTAAGAGCCAGAAGAAAGTGTTGGCAGGGAGAGCAGGAGATTACTTCTTTCCTGTGAGCAACTGAGGATATTCGGGGAGAGTAGACTGTGAATAATGCGGCAGGTAGAGGGAACTGAGACACTCTTGAAAAGGGGCAGCAACGAAGAAATTGCCAGGCCTCAGAGGTGGGAAAAAGAAACAGACTTCCTGGGGACAGATGGCATGGTATAGCATTTTCTGCATATCTGATCAGATGAACTGGAAACAAGCCTGAAGTCATGGAGCTCTCTTTAAGGATACAATCAGTGGGATGAAGATTGACTATAGCCCTTTTTTATTTCTCTTCTGCCTCACCAATTCTTTTGGTAACTGCCCTTGACAGGTTCAAATGTATGCTAGATTTGCTGTATTTTAGAAAGTTGTTTATCTTAGTTTATGTTCTAATCAAAATTAGATTATGCTTAGAGAGCATTTTGATTTTAGGGGGAATTCTCAAATTAAAGATGTAGGTAGAGCACGCTGAAATTTCTTACTGATATGAGTAGCTCCTATTTTTTCACACTGCAAGTATTTAAAACAAACTCTTCCATAACTACAGTAGTATGGACAGAATCAGAAGAAAAGAAAAAATTTGAAGGAAATTGTATAGGTGTGATACAAGTTTGTGAGCACTCCTATAATGAGAAAACTGCTTCCAGATATGAAAGTTCACAACACAAAGCTGGGAGGAATGGCTGATACCCCAGAGGGCTGTGCAGTCCTGCAGATGGACCTCTACAGGTTGGAGAGATGAGCAGAGAAGAACTGTCTGAGGTTCAAAAAAGGCAAATGCAGGGTCCTGCACCTGGGCAAGAATAACCCCTTGCACCAGGACAGGCTGGGGACTGACCTGCTACAAAGGAGCTCTGCTGAGAAGGACCTGTGGGTCCTGGTGGACAACAAGCTGTCCATGGGCCAGCAGTGTGTCCTTGTGGCCAAGAAGGCCAATGGTATCCTGGGGTGCATTAGGAAGAGCATTGCCAGCAGGTTGAGGAAGGTGATCCAACCTCTTTATTCAGCCCTGGTGAGGCCACATCTGAAGTGCTGTGTACTGTTCTGGGTTTCTTAGTACAAGAGAGACATGGAGCTCCCAGAGCAAGTCCAGTGGAGAGCTGTAAAGGTGATTAAGGGAATGGAATGTCTCTCCTATGAGGAAAGGCTCAAGGAGCTGGGCCTGTTCAGTCTCACAGTAGATGACTGAGAGGGGAGCTTATCAATGTCTGTAATTATCTG
This sequence comes from Calyptomena viridis, assembly GCA_013390005.1. Taxonomy (NCBI): domain Eukaryota; kingdom Metazoa; phylum Chordata; class Aves; order Passeriformes; family Eurylaimidae; genus Calyptomena; species Calyptomena viridis. The sequence goes on along the minus strand of WEIV01010397.1, from coordinate 8,999 downwards.
AAGGGTCCCTTCCAACCTGACCCATTCTATGTTTCTATGAAATTGTTCTGTGCAAACTGTGCTACTTCTAGTTTGTAATGATTAACAAACCGCAGGACTTTCTGCCAGGAAGCAACTTCCTTTCTGTTTGTGAGCTTTTTCCCTCCATTATGTGTTCAAGTACTGTAAAACAAGCAAATTCTGGAGAACAAAATATTATGCATCAGAAAGGAGAGAAAGTGAAAAGTGTTTATACAGTGCTTGGATTCTCACTGTTCCCAATGACTTCAAATGCAGAAGAAGCAAGCAGTTGAAAGTCATAGGTAAAAGGCACTGGTGGTAGAGATGAAAGGATGCAATGGGTAGTCTGGCAATGACACTGGAGATTAGAAGGCACCACTGGTGTGTCTCCAATGCTGCTGCAGGTGTACAGATTTTGAGTTTGCAGGTATGTTTAGTATAGAGTGTCGCCACTTGAGCTGAACTGAGTATTCCAAACAGAGTCAGTGGGAATCATGCTTTTGCTGAAGCCTATCCATTTATCATAGCTCATCATATGCAGGCTGGCCCATGTGTGCTGCCATCACGCAACTCAGTTTTGTCAAGAGATAATGGATAAGAAGGAGAGAGGATGAAAGCATGTGGATTTATATTCAGACTTTATTCAGGACTTCTGAATACAATTCAGTGTGGATGAATACCTACACTGACCTCCAAGTTACTGTATTAAGTTTATTATGTCTGATATTCACGCTGGTTGGGTGGAAACCTGATACAGTATCTTCATACTGTGCTGAAGCTGTGGGTGAAGCTGCAATGTCAAGCCATATCTGAAGCTCCCCTAATGGCAAGGGAAGGGACTTCAGTGGCCCAAGTCCTTGTCATGCAGTGCACAGTGTTAGGGCCCTCATTATTCACCATAATATTTGCATCTACAAAATTCGAAAGCTTTTGCCTTGTGGGATTGTTTTTTTTTTAATTTTATTAAGAGTAGTTCAGAAGTCTGTGTTTGAACTAGTAACAAAGGCATCATAATGCTACCTCAGATCTGGGAATCTTAACTGCTATTTCTCAGCTGGTAGGTATAGTCTCTTTAAAATAGATATATGGACATTTCCTTCTTCTGGAAGGGAGGTAGCCCATGAGCATTGGAAGCAAACCTTCTTCCTTAGGAGTGGGTGATTTGAGGTTGGAGAGCTGTGTCTTATGGGTAGGTCACAGCCTTTCAGTGATCCTTTCAGCAGTAGAATCTCCTTACCCTGTCATTTCTTTTCATCAAGCTCACAAGAATTTAAGACTTTTCCAGCCTCTGTTCTCTGTCCTTTTGTTCTGCTTGTCTAAATTTGGCCAATGAGTTCAAAAGTCATGCTAAGAACAAGCTCTTGGAGAGATGAATATCCACACAAACAGCAATATCACTCTGGAAAACAGATTTGAAAACAGTACCACACTAAAATAGAAAAGGCTGTCTTGGTTTGTGTGGTTTGTGAAGCATAGTAATGGAGTTGCTTGAACATGTGATGTGTCTGGGCAACCATTTCACTGAAGTCAGATTTTATGAAATTTTATGGAGAGAGAGCTCATTTATCTGTGATTGCTATGATAACTGAAGCATTTGTTTTAAATTTCCAGAAATCGTAATTCCTAGATATATAAATTCACCTGGCAGTCAAAATAGCTATTGGAAATCCCACCAAAGTCTTGCTGTTTTTAATCTCATATCCAGGCAAGGAGCCAAGTTGTTCAACAGTTTGGGCACTGAGCTTTCTGAGCTCAAGAATTGAGTCTGTGCTGGGTCCAAATAAGCAGTCTGTTGCTGCTGTCATTTTATATGGTCAGTTTTAACTGTAAATTGCACTCTCCAATCCCCGCAGCTGCTCATTTTAGTGGCACCAGTGCTGACTCAGCAACAGTGGGGATGAAACAGTCCTGCCTGCATAATGAGGCAAGTAAGCAAGAAGGCAGGAGGAGAGGGTGTGAGGCAGCTTAATCCACTCTGATCAACACTGGTCACCAAACTGGTCACATCTCAGCCAAATCTAAGGAAAGAATCTAACAAAAAGGCTATTATGAGTCCTGTGAAATTGTACTTGTATCAATGAATGGCCTGGGGGGGGCTGTCCAAAGCTGAATGAAATGAATCTGACCTGATTTATGTGAATAATTTGGGTCATAACTTCTTTCAGCTGATGACTAAGGCTCTGGCAAGAATGATCACGTCATAATTTATCAATGAAATGGGCTTCCAACATGCAAAGTCAGCAGGATCTTTTCCTTAGCCTGAGTAACAGATATTGTTACCTCTTGCTCGGTCAGAGGTGAGATACTGCTCTTTTGGCCTCATTAAACTTATCAGAGAGCCTGTGGGTTATTTAGTTAGAGTTTAAATAAGACTCAACTGGAAATCCATTGCTGCTTTGGGACTTCCCATTTTTCTCACAGTTAGGTCTATTTCTGTGGAATGCAGTCAGGCTTCCAGGTGTTCTTTCCAGGCTTTTTATATAGATAGACATGAAGGAATTAACCAAAGCTAAACATAGGTTTTTGGTTTAGTCTATATGCTATGAGTTTATTTATGTGGTTCTCTATGTTTGCTATAATTTTTAGTTAAGGCAAAATGAAACATAATTTGTTAATTTTTAGCATGTTTTCTAAACTATTACTTCATTTGATTCAGGATTTTTTGTTTGTACTCTTTTGGTGTGATCTTGGTATAAATTTAAATGTTTCAAGTACAGATGCCAACTTATTATTAGTCTTTATGAAGTTTTTTTCTTTACTGAAGAATATGCTGTGTTTCTGTTATATAAGCATTTGCGATATCTTAGAATACTACAGTTGTCAGGGATGCAAAATTACTTATTTCGGTAGTCCCTCATTTAATGATGCTTAAAGTCAGAAAGGCCACAACCATCAGGAGCTACTTCCCTGACTGCCTGGCAAGCTCATCTCCCAAATAAGAGATAGTCAAAATATTTTTTCTGCAGCTTGGTCTCAAAATTATCTTTATTGCTGTGTCGTTTGCGATTTCAGTTAACTAGTGATTAATTAGAAGATAATCTCTTCTCAGAGGCTGAAATAAGCCCCTGAAATGAAAAGGTTTTCTTTCCGCTAGTGGAATGTGCAATTTTCCTTGTGTCTACATGACTGCTTGTCAGGACTGACTATGGCTTATTTGGCTCATATAGTCCAATAGATGTTCAAGCTGTTAATTTCTCCCTGACCAAGCAACCACTTGAGATCTCAAAAACATCCCATGGTACTGCAGCACCAAAGATGCAGAGCAACTTGGAGCATTTCTTTTTACTTCAATCCAATTTTACTTCAATAAGAGCTAAAATGAGAATAATGTATAGGTATGAGTACTCTTCTGTTCAAGACTTCTATATGCTGGTGGAAAGGATCAATTTCCTTCATGTCAAAGCTCTGATAATTAGGACATGGTGGAATGGTGCTGTTAAGCACCACATAAGCACCATATAAAGCCTAACCACTGGCAGTCTTCAGGACATGCTCAGAAGTTGAAGGGAAAACAATGGATGAAAGGGAAACAAACCCAGTATTATAGATGGCATTCAGCTATACACTGTGGAGTTTGGCGGCAGGAGTTTTTTTCTTGCATTCAGCATGCAAAATGCACAACCAGGAGAAACACTATTGTGAGGCACTTCTGACCTCATTAATCATTCAGGCCACAGGACTTTCCTAATTGACTTATCACTGGAGCTTGCCAGAAAAAAAACCAAAAACAAACTTACAACAAAAAACCCCCAAGCAACCAAAACCCCACACCTAAAGACATCCCATCCTAGCTTAAATATTTTCAGTGATGGAGTTTCTATCTTGTAATACTTCTAACACTCTGTTAACAACTCTGTTGGTTAATTATCATTACTGTTAAAAATGTCTGCCTTATGGTTGGCTTGAATTTTGTGTAGTTCTGACTTTCAGACTTTGACTTGTCTTCCACTTTCGTTTGCTAAGTTTAGATAATGAAGAGGCATTTATAAAGAGACCTCAGGTAGTGCTACTCTGCTTTTGATCAAATAATACCTGCATCCCCTTGTCATTAGGCTAAGAAATGTCACCATAGGACATTGGTTTCAGTGAATTTAAACATTGAAACAGCTCTTCTCATAAGCTTTGTTCAATTTACTTTAATCCCCGCTGTAGTGTGGACATTTGAACAGGACAGCATTCTGGATGTAGATTCAAACCATGCAAAATACCTATATCCTATATCTTAATCTCAGTTGGGATTCTCTTGCTTATTTACCCAACAACATGAAGAACTGAATTTGTTTAATAGAGGATTTTGACACAGCTGGATACTGGAAACTGTTAGTGGCTATCACATAGCTTGAATAGGGTAGCTAGATATTTCATGGCTTGTAAAGAAATGTCGTCAGTGCCATGAATAGTATGTATTTGCTTTTCAACACTCTTGGAACACTTCTGTAAGGAATATGTCTTCCCTTTCTAATTTACCACGTCCCAGCTCTTCTGGGCAAATCTTGTACAATCACGCATTTAAGTATGTTAGTAATAATTATCCTAAATCAATCACCTTGCAGAAGTTCACAGCTGTTCTTCCTGCTTCCCCCTCAGTACCATTAATCTCAAGGTCTACTTCAAGCTTGAGATGTCTTACCCTTTCTACTCTTCAGGAATGCCAACCATCCTAACATCTCTTTCTTTTTTTTTTTAAACCTTGTCCTACAAAGTCTTAATTTCTTTGGAATTTTCACCTGCTTTGCTTCCATCTTACCAGCTTTAACGTGAAAGTGAGACTTTAATTCCTCTGACTTAGTAATTTACTTTGTATGTTCAAGTTTCTGTGTTTTGGAATAAGAGATGCAGGTGTGGAAAAATGGCTGTTATGCATTTAAGCTTTGTTTTATCAACAGCCAGTCGTGTCATCCACTCCCTGAGTTTGTTCAGCTCCAAGATAAGGAAATGCTTGTTTTAAAGAAGACAGTTTTTCTAGAGGTGGCATCTTCTCTGCCCAGGGGTGTTTGAGTCCCTTTTCTTTGGAAGGAAGACTATAAAAGAAGTCCTTTCTCCTGTTGTGATAGGCCGGAGGGCTACATGGTATTTTGACCTGGATTTTTCTGCATCTGGAGGGCTCTGCAGTAGCACCTGGATAGGGACTGTTAATGCCTCCATGAAGGAGAAAGATTAGGGTGAGGAAAGTTAGACAGGACAATTGCAATGCACTAGAAACTTCTTCCGCTGCTTTCCATTGTGAGTTGTACAAAATTTCTTTGAACTGTCATGGTGCCCTTGTGGAGTTAAAATTTGGTCTGGAAATCTCTATGCTTTATTTTTTTTTTTTAAGACATTTCTGGAACTTTCTTTTCCAGCTGAGTGTAACAACAACTTTTGTCTTTTTTATTTTGGCATCTTCACTTCTACTCCCAGCTGGAAGTGGGAAATACACTGGCAAATGAAATTGAACAATAACAAGGACAAAAAGGGGAGAAATAATAAAATAAAAAGAGTCACAGAGGGTTCATATGTTGTGTTGTGTGTCTTCCTCCTGAGGTGGGTCTTGATCCTGCCAACTGTTTCCCTGTAAGAAAGTTTATGCCTGTGGGTACTCCTGCTGAGTTCAAAGTTGCTCACATGAATAATTGATTGCAGGGTCTGGGACATAGTTTGCAATTTCTTTTTCAAGAAAAGTTCATTATCATCAGCTCTCATCTTGTTCCAAACATTGCTGGGTTAGGGACAAGTAGGTCGAATGGATACCTGTTTTTTTTTTCTTTTTGTTGCAGGAAGACCAAGAAACTGGCAACCTGAAACAATGATTTAATAATAATAATAATAATAAAAAGTCACTGTCACTCTTTTGTTGAGGTAGGTTTTTATCAGAGTGGTGAGCTTTGAACAGCTTGTTCAACAAGAGTTCAAGTCCCAGGGGAAGGAGAAGAGCTCAGAAAACCTTTACGTTTTACAAATGTTTAAGTGGTGTTATTCATAACATAATACACTACCCTAGTGTGTGCTTCAGACCTCTGCCACTGCATCTTCTGCCATATAATTTTCTTGAAGTCACACATCTTCAAATTTATATTCAAGGTAATCAGAGGATCATATAGAAATTAGGTAATAATTGAAGTGGATTCTAGCTACTTCAGCAGAAAGTGTCTTATCTGGATGTATTTTTAGCAGTTTTAGTTTACCACATTGATACAAAACACCAACTCACAGAGGTAGAGAGAGAAAAAAAACAGTGTGGAGTTGTAGGGGATGTGAGAAGGAAGAAAAGAACAAAGGACTTTTCTCCAGTTCAATGCAAATGGAAATGACCCTAAAGACTCCGGAAACACAGGCTTTCTCCTGACAATGAACATTTTCAAGCAGTGAAATCCATTTTTGAGACTCATTAGCAAATGCTGTGATATTGCTTATTTTCTATAGCAGTGTCTAGTTATTTCAAATTGGTTAGAAAACCTCTGATGTGAGAGTGAATCATGAGCTATTTCAGGTTTTCTGTAATTGGTTATCATGCTTAATTACAAATGTTTGAGTACAACTAGTTTGCTCTGAACTTGATTTTTCCTGCCTTTCACTTGCTGCCTAGTGTACATGTTAAAAAAAAAAAAATGAATTAAATTTCCAGAATGCTTTTGTTCTAAAAGAATTGAAGATTTACAGAATGATGGATTAATTTAAGATGTACTATCAATAATGATTTAAAAACAAAAGAACCAGACTATCTGTCTATTGATCACCTATCCATCTCAAGGTCATCTGTCTCTGTCAGTGTTACCAGTCTGTTTTGGGTCTAATTACAGTTCCTTCTGCATGGCAACTTCTATTTGCCATGTACTGGTTAAGGTCTTGGTTAATGAAAACAAAAAGTCCTGAAGCTCTTCTTAGTTAGTGACATACTGTTTTTGCTCTGTTCTGCATGCTAAAATGCCTAATCCAGAAATGGGAAGATCCAGTAACCTACAATGCTTTTGGGAACTTCATAAAGAAAAACATCTGTCAGGATTGTGGTATGTTGGGGAAAACCCCTGTATTTTGAAGGGAAATGAGACACATGGAAGAATGGTGGTGCCATTTGGTGTAGGCACCTGGTTGTTTTGCAAGACTACAGCAGCCATTGACAGCACTCATAAAAAGAGAAACAAGCAAAGCACCAGGACAACAGAGAGCACTTATAGTGACACAAAATCATTGTTTATCACAGTCTGGAGCAAGTTGCTTGATCAAGTTTTTTATGTCCTTAATTGGTTGCAATATCCCTATTAAAAAAAAAAAAGCCATTTGGGCTTTTCCTTATCTAGAGGGGACAGCAGGTCAGGGAAATTCGCATTTGTGTTTTTTTTACCTATATCACTCAGGTTCGTGGTTTGTGATAAATTTAACATTCTAAAATAATGAAAAAATATTTATTTATATCTCAACTCTGTTGAGAGACTAAATATTGCTAATGAGAAGACTGTACCAAATGTTCCTTTCCAAAACTTATTTCTGTTTAGTTCAATCATAGCTTTAGGCATCATCACCTGTTCTGCTGATCAGAGTAGTGTTGTAAGAGCTTTTAATTTTCATTTTCATAGCACTGACTGGTAGGCAGAAAGGACCTCTGAAGAATGAATAATATTTTGTGATGCAATAGCACAAGTGTAGTTAACTTAATCCATAATACCTTGTAACACCTGCGCATCATCACAAACACTTCTGTGTGCTTGGATGTCTTACTAAATAATCCATCTGACCAAACTGTGTGTGTTTGTGTTGGAATTCATTGCTCAAAATGATCTCTGTGAGGCTGTTCTTTGGGAGAGAATGCTTTCCTGCATCTTCTCCTGAAGGCTTGTTTCAAGGGGCCAGACAAAAGAGTAACTGATATTATCCTGCCAGGTTGCATCTCTGTTGCTTTTATTAAACTCCTGGACCTTATTTTCAGTTTCTTGTTTTGGGAGAAGGATCTACAAGAGTGTCTGAAGTCCAAGTTTGTCCTTTGTCCTACACCAATCACTACTTGCACTGTAGTGCTGAGACATTATGGTGTAACCTCATAGGAAACTGACTGATTTCTAGCAAACAGCAATCTTCCACATTTACAC
>WEIV01010396.1:80661-95189 GCA_013390005.1 Calyptomena viridis | reverse complement strand
AATAATATTTAAAGAATAATGATATTTTAAACAATGCTAACTGGAATCACTGATTTGGTGGAAAGTTAATACTAGTTTCAGCATCTTGTGGACTTAAGTATTTTACTACAGTGTAGTAGTTTGAATGTTGATTGTTAGAGGCTGACAGAAATGGAAGAGAAAACCTAAGATTAACTTATTTTTTCCTTAGAGCTATGGAGATAGATATATATATCTATGTTCACATATATAACTTTGACTTTTATAGAAATTTGGCTTCATTCTTATGAGGCTTCTTGTATCTTTTTTACTTGTTTCTTTCTGCCTTCCACTTGCAGCTTATAAGGCAAGCATTGAGTGTGCTATGCCACATTGTTTTCCTGAGTTCTAGAGTACAGCTCCTGAGATGAGCTAACAGACTTGGCTTTCAAAATGATATTTCCTTGAACATAGTCCTATGCAAAAAAAGATTACAGTTCTTCAGCTCAGTTCTGGCCTTTGTTGCAGCTGGAAGGCTGGATCTGCTTTCCAAGAACTCTTAGGCTTGCTTAGTCTAAAGTGTATGAAATTTACCATGTGTTGAGCATAAAGCCCTGCCTGCTATAATGCACATAATTATTAACTGGGTTACAGAGTAACTGGAAGCATGTCTGTGGCAACTGATTGGGAGCACAGGACAGTGGCACTTCATGGGCACTCTGAATGTAAAGTGCCTAATGCAGAAAAAGTACTGAATGTACTTTAATGCTATGCTTGGTTTGATTTGGAAAGTAACTTTTTAACAACTCTGGTGTAACAATGAGGAAAGTGAATCCATTTGTGTGTTGGCTTCATCTAGGACTTTCCAAGTGTGGTGGTAGTTGGCTTGGGTAAGAAGAATGCTGGAGTAAATGACCAAGAAAACTGGAATGAAGGCAAAGAAAATATTCGTGCAGCTGTTGCAGGTTAACTATTAAATTTTCTTAAGCGTTATTGTCTGTAAAGCAGTTGCAGTGGTGCAGCCTGTTCCATTTTTGAAGAGTGAGTCTACATATGCCTTTGCTTTGAAATGCACAAGTTACTGCATGATTTGGTAAATGCATTTACTTGTCACTGATATTCATGTAAATTTTTCCTGAGAGAACAAAGAGTTATGGAGCATGTAAATCAAATTTGCAGACAGGTAACTGCAGTTATTTATATTAAATAACTTTCCTAAACAGTGTGATACTGAAAAGGAACTTGTCTAATTACTGTTTTGAAGTCTGAGAGCATCACTGACTCACTTTATGCTCACTCTGTACTTATGTATGCACATATGTTTATTTCTGCCACTTAGTAGATATTTGTGCTATAAACAAATATCTTTCACAACATCAGTAGTATGATTCAGTATGTTATCTGTCAGAGGCAGAGGAGGCCTTTATTGTAATCAAAGATGACTGCTGCATCTAAGGGTATATAAAACAAAAATGAAAAAAGAGTTCTCACTGCAGAGTTTATAATCTCTGACTGCCTGACAGTTGTATGTCCAAATCACTAGCCCGTAGCTGCCAAAACTTTGTTAAATTATTTGAGTACAAAATAGAATTTATGGAATACATAGTTTGTTTATAAAAGTCTGTATAAACTCATCTGGAAGGAAGAGCAGTCATATTCTTGGCAAAAGTCTAAGTTATGGCAAATTTCTGCTACCTGTAGATGGTCATAATTCCTAGCACTCCAGAGTTATAGAGCTTTGCTGTAGAATCAGCCTGAAGGAGCCAGAACAATTGTGAACTTTCCTTTTTATTCTTGTGAAATATTTGAATCATAGGAATTCAAGTGATATTTAGTCAAAACTTGTCATGTATACGGTCATTAGCATTTTTATTTATTCTATTGCATGATCTCTTTTTAATTGACTTTTACAAACTCAGATATCTTGAGTTAAAATTATTTTTTTTCCTTGAAATGTTATCTTGATCATCTCAGACACCTGTTTTGGTATTCTGTGCAATACTTGGCCTGCTAGTTCTGTGCTGTATTTTTCAGTTGGCTGTAGGCAGATCCAAGAGCTGGAGATGCCTTGTGTTGAAGTAGACCCCTGTGGAGATGCGCAGTCGGCTGCAGAAGGTGCTGTCCTTGGGTTGCACGAATATAATGAGCTGAAGCAAAAAAAGAAGCCTGTAGTTACTCCTCAGCTTCATGGAAGGTGATGGCAAAGGAAAGCTTGCCTATTTATTTATCTGTTTATTTGTTCATTTATAAAACTGTATCCATGGCATGCTTGTGCATGAGAAAAACAAAACTGAAAGAATAGGACTAGCAACAGTATCCCTCTTAACTCCTCCTACTCATTTGAATTTCCTGAAGTATTTTATATCTCAAGTATATTTATAATATTTGTGTGGTTTTTTAGTATGCTATCTTCTGAAGTTAAGGGTAAATAAAGGCTGCTTCATAGAAAAGAAGGCCCTGGATAAAATAAAAGTAAAATATTCCTTAAAGCATACTTGTAACATACAAGGACTTCTGCTGGTATGGTGTGCCAAAATTGTGGGGGAGAGGTATTTCAGACTCCATAAATAGATAAATCCTTTTGAGAATCAGGGCATGCTAACTGACACCAGACCATGCCACAATGGATATTTTTATGTAGTTCATTTGTTATATTTCCATTCACAGAGTATAATGTGAGAAGCTTGGGTGCTTATGATCTCTAAATATACATCACTGTTAGTAGATAGCAGAAAGTAGAATCAGAACTTTTGGTTTCAAAATAATTCTCAGAGTGGACTTTGGATGTTCTGTATTGGATATTCTGTCATGCGGAGGAGACATATTTCCTATATATCCTTTAAGCAGGAACAAGTCCTTCCTTATGAGAAAATTAGTGAAATAAAATAAAAACCTCTCAATTTAAGTGTGTCTTGATAAGCTACTTGCAACATTATTCCCATTTTGTAACACAGCAGATAGTTTATATTAAATAAACATTTTCTGAAAACATAGATGGTCCTATTACCACTTATGCCACTGGAAGTAATTTTTGTATATAGTAATTTAGGTTGGAAAAGACTTCTGGAGGTCATCCAGTCCAAGATGGATTAGGGATAACCTGGACATTACATACAACTTTAAAGCTCATTCAGGTTGATCAGGCTTTTGTTTAGTCCATATTTTAATATCTCCTGAGATGAAATTTCCACAAGCTCACTAGGCCATCTGTTCTAGTGCTTAACTACAGTCACAGTGAATTTTTTCTTTATGTCCTATTTCAGTGTTCCTTGTTGAATCTTGAGACCATTGTCTGTTACTGTCTGAATGTGCAGCTCTGAGATGTCTATCTTCATCTTCTCTATGAACCCTATTTAAGGTTATAGGAAAGACTGCAATTGGTCCTTTCCCAAATTTTTCTTTAGGTGAAGTAAACACAATTCCCTTAGCTTGTCCTCATATGCCATGTGCTCCAGCTCCCTACCCTTCTTAGAGACCCTCTTTGCGCTTTCTTCAGTTTATCAGGATTGGACTTGTATTCTGGAACTCAAAAGTGGACATAGCTAGATTCAGCCTTACAAATGCTAAGGAGGTAAATTATTACTTTCCTTAACACGTTGGCTCTGCTCTAATCCCCAGCGTGTGGTTGGTCTTTCTTGCTGCAGTTATGCACTGCTTACTCCTGTTCAACTTGTCCACCAGGACCCCCAGGTTCTTTTCTGCAGTTCTGCTTTCTGCCTAGGCAGTGTCCAGCCTGACTGTTGTGTAGGGCTGTCCTCTCCAAGGTACAGGACTTTACCCCAGTCTTGGTTAAAACTTCACAGTGTTCCCCTTAGAGCATTCCTCCACCTTATCAAGGCCCTATGAATGGTAGCCCATTTCAGGTGCTCCCTGCAATGCCATGTTGTCCACGAACTTCTGAGGGTCCATTTCATTGCCATTGCCCAAGATGTTGATGAAGGTATCAGCCCCAGTATCTGTCCCTGAACACCACACAGCTAACTGTCAGCTACACTATTCAGCTGTTGTATGCTGTTCTCTAAGCCCAACACATCTTACAGTTTTTCACCCATTTTGTAGTCTTCCCCCTCCAGTTCATGTGTTCTCAATTTGCAAGGATTCTATGTGAAAACCTTGCTAAAGCCAAAAGAAGTCATAGAATCATTTTGGCTGGAAAAGACCTTTAGGATCAATTATATCCACATTACAACACATAGTCCTCTATGACAACCCTCTCATCATAGAAGTCAGTTAAATTGGTCAGGTATGATTTGCTCAAAATCTGTGATGACTGTTCACAGTGACCATCTTGTCTTTCATATACCTGGAAATGGCTTTCAAAATTGCTTTCTGCATAAGATCTTAGGGGATTAGTCTAGGATAACTGGCTTGTAGTTCCCTATGTCCTCCTTGGCATTCTTAAAGATGCCTCTTTGTCCTTTTCAAACATCAGGGACCACATTCAGTTATACTTTTCAAACTGGAAGAGACCAGGCTTGCAGTGATGCCAGCCTCAGAACTCTGATACGTGCTGCCTGCTACCAAGGACTTGTGTATGTCCATCTTCCTTAAGCAGTCCTAAGTGTATCTTCCTGTCACAGGAGCCTTTCTTCCCCCAGCTCTGTTGGTAAGCACAAAAAACTGGGGAATCTAGACATATCTTTATAATTACTAAGAATGATACAAATCCTGCATTGAGAACCTCAGTATTCTGAGTGTTCACCAGATTGCCTGCATCATTTAGCAAGGAAACAGTGTTATTCCTGACCTTCCTTTTGCTGATGGTGTACCTGTTGAAGTCCTCTTGTTCCCTTTCCCACTTCTTGCCAGTTTCGCTGTCAGCTGAGATTTGGCTTTTCAGTTCCATACCTCCATACCCAGGCAATATTTCCGTATTCCTCCTGGATTCCTCTATCACTGTCCCGCTCTTTTGAGAGGTTGAGTCCAGCTCCATGTCCTGCTTTGTGATATCTTGTAAAGCAAGTAAATGTTTCAGTTCTGTCTCAGTAAAATGAAAGGTTACATCTTGCAAAGTACCCACAGTGACTTTCCCATTTTTCTACACAGCAGCTCTGTGGACATTTGCTCTGTCATTTATTAGTGAAATGCCTTGAGTGAGGCTGTAAAATGAGATCCAAATCCACTCTTACTGCATAATCATATTTTAGTAAAGGGGAAAACAGAATTGGAGGCTTTATATGGTAAATAAAAACTTTCAGGGCTGTTACAATTAATGTAATTTCAAGATTTGGAAGGTGTGTTAAACTTTGTGCTTAAGGATTTAAGCCAATCTCTGATTAGTAAGGATTAGGACAAGATCTAATATATTGGACAGAATCTGTCTGCTCTAAGGTTTTTCTAGCTTTCTATGACTAGAACCACAGATGAGTTACTAGACAAGGTGCACCTTGGATCTCGTACTTAGTTCCTGGTGGTAAGATAACTACAATATTCTTAATTGCTCCAAATTAATGATACCACACTTTCAAAAAGGAGAAAATATATATGAATGCTGACAACATCTTACTTTTCCAAATGTGTATAATGCTGATTATTGTGTGTTGTTGTTTAGTGCTGAAAGTGAAGCCTGGCAAAAAGGTGTTATCTATGCTGAGGGTCAGAACCTCGCTCGGTACCTTATGGAGGCTCCAGCTAATTATATAACTCCAGTCAAATTTGCTGAACATATTGAACAGAAGCTCAGAAGTTTCAGCAATGTGAAGGTCCATATAAGGTAAATTCCACCAAAATGATTCCCCTACAGGATAGAGGACTGTAAGATAAAATATCTTCTGGGTTATTCAAATCTGCAGTGGGCTTTGATTTTCCCTCTGCTATTTCAAATGACAGAAGCAGGGAGGCATCTGGGTAGAAGGCATGAAGGGTGTCCACACTGCAGCCTATTCTCAGAGTTAGAAGATGAGCTGCTAGTTTGCAGAGGAAGCAATACTGTGATATGGTAAAGTGATTAACTGTCAATTATTCATACGGTCAATTACTGCTTAATTAACACATGTGCTGTGAAAGGAAGCCTGATAAAGACTCATTGAATAGAGGGCAAATATTAGGTACCTTTTGTTTTCTTCCCCATTGGGCTTTATACATACCTCTGCTTTTTTTGTGTGGATGTGGTAATGAAACATCCTCTATCGCTGTTACTGTTGGGGTTTTTTTATAGATCTTAAAAATGTTGAGATGGAGCCGTAAAAGCCCTTGCAATTGAATTTGCACAGCTAGTGCTTCTTGCCCCTCAATTTCTGCTTTCTGCTCTTCAGTGGAAATTGAAGTAGTTATGCAGGCATTGGAGGCTGTTTTGTTGACAAGCAAAAGACTGAGGGAAATCAACTTTGCCTGTAATTAACTGTCTTGCTCTAAACTGTAACCTGCTGCAATATTGTTACTTCACATACCTTGGGCGTCTAGAGCCTCGAGGACAAGTTTAATGTTTCTTTAAGGTATCAAGGCAGCAACTTTATGTTGTTCTGGGTGTTTTTAAACAAGACAAAACAAACATCGAGCGACTTTGAGGAAGTATTTTTTGCCTCACAAAAAAAGGTAATAATGTTTGGATTTAAATTACAGTTTCCAAAATAACTAACTGAAATGAAATTGTTTGTGTACGAACCTTCATGGTTCATGATCTCTTAAAAACAATCGCTTTGGTCAAAGTGTCCAATTATATAAAAAAAAAAAATACATATTTCTATTCCAGGCCGGAGTCTTGGATAACAACAGAACAGATGGGAGCATTCCTGAGTGTAGCTAAGGGTTCTGCTGAACCTCCCATCTTTCTGGAGATTCACTATTTAGGAGCTGCTAATACAAATGACTCCCCCCTGGTATTTGTAGGAAAAGGAGTTACGTTTGACAGGTATGTATGCTAATATTTTAATGACTAGAGGGAGAGAAATGCTTTCCTGCTATTCATGTTGAACAGGGAGATGCTTTTTATTTGCTCAGCACGTCTTCCAATGCCATTCCATTGAACTTGCCTTATATAGTAGCTTGTGCTGCCTTTTGTGGGCATGTAACCAGATTGGTTGTACAAAGTAGAAATTGGTATGCCATCATCGTGTAAGGGGAAAATGGAAATTCAGGGGGAAAGAAAACAAAGAGCATGCTATTTTTTGGTGCTCTGAGCAAATCTCTGGATGAAGAATTTACATGTTTAGAATTGCAGGATGTCACTGGACATCTAGATGATGCTTAAGGAAGTAGGAAATCGTTCGTTCATTACAGCAGTTTCTTAAAACTGCTTTCCATGTCACACATTACTAAAGAATTCATCAGTCAGTTCCCCTTCCATATGTTGATTTTACAAAGTGTCCTATTTTGTTCTTGTTTTGTGCACTTCTGCTATTGTGAAGACCATCGAGTTAGTCCATGCAGATTTTTATGGTCTCCTAATTATGAGGAAATAATTTGGGGACATATTTTATCAGAAATGGAAACCCAGATATCTTGTCTTTAGTATCCTTACTAGGGTTGCCAGGAGTATTTGCAAACTCCAGATCTTGCATTTACTGATACTTGGTGTTAAAACATACTGGTGGACAGAATGTTATCCAAGTGTGTAACATGAACTTGTATCCATCGGGTGATACTTGTGCTCTTGTTCCAGCGGTGGCATTTCACTGAAGCCCTCATCGGGGATGGATGCAATGAGAGCAGATATGGGAGGGGCAGCAACTGTCTGTTCAGCCATTGTGACAGCAGCAGCTCTGAATCTACCTCTAAACATAATTGGTAAGTGTGTTTGTGCGAGAATCCAAAAATCTTAATTTTACAAGATTTTGTTTAGACAGTAATTTTCTACTATCAGCAGTGATAATGGCCTTGCAGAAACATCCTGGACTCATGCAGACTTACTTCTCTCATTCCCTTGCTCAGCTTCTTTTCCATTTTTACTTGTGGATTGAAAAATATAGCTTTGCTTGAATAAAATATTACAACACCAAATTAAGATTTTTGAAGGCATGATTTTTAGATCTTAGGAGAGAAATTATTGTCAATAAATGTCAATAAATATTTTCAATGAGTTTTTCAGAAGTTCTGATCCTTCATTACATGAAGGAATGTGGAAATCTGTATAAGCAATTAAAATGAAAAGGAGTTAGCTGAGCTACTTCCATGAGTGTTTGCCACAGCTGAACAGGAAGAGGGATCAGCTCTTGTTTCCTCAGGTGAATATCTCAGCAGAAAACGAAAAACAAACACCCCAGTCTGCTGATACTGTTAAGTATGAGCAACGCTGTTTTCTTTTTTCCTGGGAAAAAAGGCTTATTTTTTATGCAGAGCTGAAACTAAATGAGCTGATTCAGAAGCCGAGGCAAAACCAGGTGGGGATGATAGGTAACCCGTTCTAGGATAAGTTTTAGGTTTCAGAACCTCGGCTGTGAGGAAACTGGTATTTTAGTCACTTTTACCCTTCGACCAGCAGAGGGCAGCGGTGCACACACATCCTCGTGGCATTCCGCACTTGGGATGGGAAGGGCTGTCAGTGGAGCAAGTCCGTACATAATTGCACTGAAGAGTGGTGGTCCACTTGTGGACCTTGTGGAATGCATTTCATTCCATGATCCCATTCGCAGTTGGAATTTTCACACTGAGCCTCCTTTTTGCTCATCTAGTTGCTCTTGTTATAGCTGGAGTTACACGACAACTCCTTGGACCACTCTGCACATTATGCAATGTTTATTTATGAGCACAGCTTGAATAGCTCACAGTGTTAATTTGAGAAATTAATTTTAATTTCAGAAAGAAAGAAATCCCTTTACATGTGACTGTTTCTGTGTGGGAGACATAAGATGATAATTATTGCTCTTTTGATCTCATTTGTCTGGCCATAAAGTAGAAGTAAATCCTGGTGGTAAAATGGTGTAGGTGAGAGAGTGTGGTGGTGCATCATGCAAAGGAATTTCCCTGATTGAAAACTGGACCACGTGTCTTTCAGTAACCAGAAAAATTTGGAACATAATTTTTGAGTGTAAATTCAAGATGAGACTGCTTTGTTCTCTTAAAGGAGGTGTTTGGGGTTTATCTAAGTGGGGTTTTTTACATCTTTTCTGAGAAGGAAACTAGTAATGTACTTTTCTTTTTGTCTCTGAGGTTTGGCACCCCTTTGTGAAAATATGCCAAGTGGTAAGGCAAGCAAGCCTGGGGATGTAGTTAGAGCCAAGAATGGAAAAACAATACAGGTATGCATGTGAAACTTGGATTTGAATACTTTTAGTGAATTGATTTAATCAACCAAGTTACATGACTGCAGTCAGAGTACATGTTTGAAAAACAACCTTTAAAAAGATAAGCAGTGCAAATGTGCAGTGTTTTAAAAATTAAGAAGCATGTTATTAACTAAAAATTGCTATCATAGGATTCTTTAAAATATAAATTTAGATTGGAAGAGATGAGGCATGTTTTATAAATTGCTAGGAAAAGCTGTAAAATAAGGTAATTTACTGAGCATGCTAGAAAATCTTGTTTTAGCAAAGAGGTTGTTGTAATGCTTTTAAATATCGACTCTCAGTCCAAATGAATAACATTAATTGCTTCCAGCAGACCCTTCAGGACACTTCGTTGCTATCTGGAGTAAGACATAAGAGTATTAGTTTCCTGCTGATTTAACCAATGTCTTTGTACAGGGCAGTTTGGCAGCACAATCAGAACCCTGAGTCATAGGGGCTGTTGGTTCAAAGGAGTTTGCCAAATCAGTACCCAAAATACATATTTCATATTTATTAGAAACTGTTCTATAGTCATCTAATAGATTAAATTGTACTGAAAGTCGTTGTGCTGTAGGTCACTGACGTAATGCAGAAGCAGATGGCTTAACCAATATTTCTTTCTGTCTGGATTTGGTGTTGCTGCCACTTCTGACTTGCTGAACTTCCCAGTTCCTTGAGGTGTGTCTTCTAAAACAGAGTTCAGTCAACCTCTGCTTTGAGGGAAGAGACTGGGCACGTATCCCCCCACCCAGAAGAATTTGCAAGAAAGTGTTAGTAAGCTCAGAGTACATTGTGCAATATTTTGCAGAATTCATCATGAATTTTTCCTGAAAGGGTAAAGGAGCAAACATTTGTTGTTGTTTTTTTTTTTTTTCAAGAGGCAAGAAGTTTTGAGATCCAAAGAGAAAGCAGTATAACAAGGAATTGTTTCCAGGCATGTCTCTGTGCTTCTTTGTGGTACCTTCTCCTCCTTTGTGGTTTCCATTGGCCAGATCTCAGTCCCTGGGATTCCTGAGGCTTTGCTGGGCATGCCAGCCTGTGTTCCACTGGGGCACAGCTCCAGGCTCTTCTGAGGAGCCAGCAGCACAGAGGCCCAAGCATGTGGAGCAGGTTGCAGTGCTGAAAGATGACTTGACCTCAGCTACAGATATGCTTTTATTTTATAAACATAACTGTATATCAATTTTTTTTTCAGTGTAGTTTGAGTAAATTTTGGTTACCTGAAGTTCCTAGAGCTTGTATTCAACAGCTATTTATGATAATATGTAAGAAATACATCAGTGAAAGGGATGTTTACAGTAGTTTTCCTGCTTTTTACTAATTTTTCTCCTGAAGATAGATAACACAGATGCAGAAGGAAGACTGCTGTTAGCTGATGCTCTCTGTTATGCCCACAATTTTAATGCAAGGGCTATTGTGAATGCTGCAACATTAACAGGTAAGCAGTTTCCCTTCCCTGCTCATTTTGGAATCAGTTCTTTGTTAGTCATTAGTTGAACTGTGGATCAGTTGCACTGTGCATATAAACCCAACCTTAACTCAAGGGCAGCTGAGGAGAGTTTACATGTTTCAGAACAACAGTGAGCTCAGCTTGTGCTCTAACAACTTGTGCAGCTTCATGGTGTCTCTAGGAGTGGGGAGGGGACTGGCTTGGAGGGTATGTGCTCAGCAAGGTACATAAAGTTGGGCTGGCCCGGCCCATCTGGAACTAAAAGCAGGAAAACCTACTCAGACTTGAGTGTTTCTGCTCAGTGTTTCCCTGCGCTTCCATTCCCAAGCTAAGACCCCCAGCTCCCAGGGCTGTGTGATGCAGAGATAGTGGTGTGGTTGTGGAAGGATCCTGCCCAGTCCACATGGCATGGGCCATGCTGGAGCCCACACAGCTTCTTTGCAAACTGTTGGCTGAGTCCCTGAGCTCTGACCCAGCACCAGGGCTCCCATTCTGGGAGCCAGCCCGGGTCTTCATGATGGCACAGAGACAATGGGAGGGTCGGCATCTTCCCAGGAATTTGTTTGACTGAAGTATCTCTTATTTTGTGTGCAGTTTGCATGCTTTAGGCATTATGAAATGTGTTTTAATTGTTTCATCTCTACAGTTGCATAATAATGAAGTTATAAATTTAAAGAGAGCATTGTGTATGCATCTCATGGACTCGGTAACAAGCTGTCATGGGTGAGGTGACTGCAGCTGAAATGAGAGCAGACACTGAAGAGTAGTTCAGACAGGAGTCCACTGTGTTGCTTAAGGAATATGTTAAGCAAATCATTATCTTTACATAGATTCTCTATTAGTGTTTTAAATTATGTTCCATCAATTTTATCAGTTCAAATGCTGTGGAGAATTTCCATAGACTGAAGGGAAACTGATTTTAAGATTTCTGGCTTGTATCTAAGTATTTGTGTTTGGGATCTTTGTGCACCAAGCAGAAAGAAGGAGAGCTCCTGTAGGAGTTTCTTTGACATATCATTTTGTTAAACTACTTTTTTCTTTTTTTTCATCTCACTGAGGATTGAGTGTTGGTATTAGAGAAGCAGTTCTGTGGCATCAAATAGATAAATATGTATATAATCCCTTGGTTTTAGGCATGGTTTAGTATTTTGAAAAGGATTATTTTAATTTAAAGTAAATTCACACACGCTGTGCAAAAATGTATGCAAATGAAATTCACAAAAAGGAAAGTATCAGAAGCTCAAAAATTATAGAGGTCTATAAACTGGAAAAAGTCTACTCACATTTTCTATATGGAAATAATATCTAGATTTTTTCAGAGGATACTGTTGTTGTTTAATGCCTTATCTTAGAAATATTGCTAAGAAATATCAAGCTGAAATCAGAAAAACTAGTTTCATGAGAAACAGAAGAGAATTTTTATAATTTCTTGACCTATTAGATTATATAAATGTTTTAACAATGTTCAAACTATTAAAAATTTGAGTGTACTAAAATCTTTATGTTTTGCAGTCTGATTAATTCCAAATAATGGGAATTAAACATGGGAAGCTTTGTGAGGTGTCAGGATGCAGGGAATAGCGCAGGTCCACCTTTGCCTTTGTCATATAAACTTGGTGTTTCTGTAGGTGCCATGGATGTTGCATTGGGATCTGCTGCAACTGGAGTGTTCACAAATTCATCTTGGCTTTGGACTCATCTCTATGAGGTAGACCATCTGCATTTCTATTAAATCATAATAGTAATAATTCAGTGATATCAAAGAGTACATTAGTGAAAGTCTTTATGCAAATCTAAAGGAAATGTTATTACATTTTGAAATTTCATAGGAATGGTGTCAGTACTGTATTTAATTGAAAATAATTAATGTTGACTATTAATTACTAGCTCTTCAGTGAGGTGTGATATCATACACCAAACAGCATGCAAAGATCTGCATGTTCTGATAACTTACTGCATATGCATAAGCTCTGGACTACTCACAGTAATTAGTTCATGTTAGAAAGATAATTGATCTTGCTTAACAACACTGAGACAGAAATTCAGAGAAGCCTTGTGAGTGGCTGAAGTGTGATGGATCAAGAAATTCTCAGGGGAAAAAATTGTGTTGTCACAGAGAAGGAAAAACAGATTTAAAAAATGTCATCTTTTGATGTTGACTTTTTGGCTAACTGGAGTACTTAAAAAGTAGGATTTCCTATTTTGTTTTGCAGAGTATTCCCAAATACCTAATATTATATTGGGCTGTAGATTTTTAGACTGATCAAACCTACACAAAAAGAAGCATGCATGCAGCCAGGGCTTACAAATGCAGCTTAAAAACTAAAAAACAAGAAATAAAATTTGTCCAAACTATCACTTTTTCTGTGGGAACTCAGTCTAGCTGCATCAACATCTTGAGAAATTGGGAGTCATATAAGAAAGCTCAAACTCTTGGAAAAGTATGAATGTTTTGATGAATGTGCTGAATTGAAGGACACAGTTCCTTTGAGACTTGGTGTGAAAGGAAATAGATGGAAGTCAGGAGTATAAGAACTAGAAGAATTATTTTAAGAATCTAATTGGCTTTGGAAAAATTACTGTTTAAGGAAAACAAGGACAGGTGTTTATGCAGCTAGCTTTCTCATGAAATGTACAATAAAAGGAGAACCTCACGAGAGACTGGGGAATATAGAAGACTAGAAGATTTAGAAGACTTATAGGATACATAGAAGATATAGAAGACTAGGATATATAGAAGACTATGGAATGTAGAAGATAAAGGGATACAGAAGATACAGGAACGTAATGGATGAATAGAAGAAGAAAGCAAGTGATTTCTAAAGCCTCATGTCGGTGTGCTGAGCCTTTCTTTCTCATTCGCCAATACCTCTATTGAAATACCAATATTTTTCAGGCCAGCATTTTGACAGGAGACAGAGTTTGGAGAATGCCTCTCTTTGAACATTACACAAAACAAGTAACAGACTGTCCTCTTGCAGATGTGAGTAACATTGGGAAGTACAGCAGGTAAGATGAACCAATATCTCTCATATGCCCCTTTCTTTCAGTGCATTTTTAAAATATTTATGCTGTTGGAGTTGCTTTAAAAACAATACATTTTTTTGCATCCCACAGGGCTGGAGGAGCATGCACAGCTGCTGCATTCCTGAAGGAATTTGTGACTGCCTCTCACTGGGCTCATTTGGATATTGCTGGTGTGATGTCAAATAAAGATGAGGTGCCCTACCTTCGCAAAGGCATGGCAGGGCGGCCCACGAGAACCCTCGTAGAGTTTGCAGCTCGGTTAAGTCAAGACAGTCACAAGGCCAAATAAAAATAGTTGTTCTAAAATCATCCACTCTGCCTTAAAATAAAAAATCTTGAAAGGTATTATTCATAAATGAATGCCCCCAAGCATACTTTCATTATGTCAATTAACTACAAATGCATTTTATAAATTATTACTTGGTAAGAATATCTCAACTTTGAGATTTGTCATCCCATATTATGGATCTTAAAATAAAAAAATACTCTCTTTGAACTATTGAGATATTTAATGCCAAAACATGATCATGGAAGACATCAGGACTCATTTTATATGTAAAGTAATTGTAATTATTGTAAACAATAAATACCTTATTTGGATGTGTGTTTTCCTTGAGAGAATGAACAAGATCATACCTGTGCCTCAGTTTTGGGCGAACTGTAGGTGAAAGGTAACTACAAGGTTGTTAATAAAAATGTCATTCTGACATCTTTCCTTGAGAAAAACTAAATCTGCCGTTGATGTGTACTGAGGCAGAAATGATTCTGCATCAGACATTTTAAAGGCTGTTGCAATTAGTGAGATTAGTGTGGCTTCCACACAGAATTATGTAGTGAGTTCTAAACGTATGTCAGCAGGAGTGTGTCTTGTAACTGTGTGTCATGGTTTG
>WEIV01010396.1:58218-78985 GCA_013390005.1 Calyptomena viridis | reverse complement strand
CGGGCGGGCGGGCGCTGTCCTGCCCGCGCCGCCCCCCGCGGCCGCTGAGCGCGGTGCTTCCCTGCCCCACAGGCCTGCTTCGCCTCGCTGGTGAGCCAGGACTACGTGAACGGCACGGACCAGGAGGAGATCCGCACCGGTGAGCCCCGGGGAAGGGAACTGGGGGTCGCCCCTTCCCCGGTGGAACGCTGCTCACAGCAGTGGGAGGAAAGAAACCCAGCCGGGAAGGAGCGGGGTCCGGTGGGGAGGCGTGAGTGCCACCCGGGATTACACTGCCGTGCAGTGACATGCACGGTTCAGGATTCAGAGAGCTGGTGTGATGCATTCGGAACTTGTATGAAGCAGTAATAGAAGGTGGGAAAGGACAGTTCAGGCTCCTCAGTAGCGGCGCTTTAAGGCTGGGGTGACACACCCCCGTGGAGGCGGAATGAATAATGAACTGGTATGAACAGGGGTTGAAAAGTGGCCCTTGACCACCGCTTAGAAGTGTACCTGTCCCTGGAAATTGTTTTAAAGCTTGACTCTCACGTGCCGTTTCGAAAACGGCATAAATGCTTTTGAAAACTCCTTTCTGGATATTGGGTCATGTTCATGTGCTGGGATGGAACAGCTTTTATTACCAAAACAGTAGTGTGTAATATTGGAAGGCAATGCATTATCCTCAATATGCTCATATTTGAGAGCTCGTTGCTTGGGCATACAGAAATGTTTTCTTTATTCAACCAAGTTCCATGAATTATTTTACTACTCCTTGTCATTATCAGAAATGTAATAAAACTTAGGAGGAAGTGGTGTTGTCTTGCACCTTTAAATGCAATTCTGAAAGTTTGCAAAACAGTGTCTTAAATGGAGACTTAAAGCACTTCCTGGTTTTATAAATGTCATTTTAGATATTCCAAAGATTTTCTATCTATAAAGTACTATGAAAAGTGTTTTTCGCAGCATGCAGACCACTACCATTATCAGTGTGATATCTTCTTTTGGAATCTGTGTATTTTGTTATTATATGTTTAGGTGTTGATCAGTGCATTCAAAAGTTTCTGGATGTTGCAAGGCAAACTGAATGCTTTTTTCTACAAAAAAGACTGCAGCTATCAGTCCAGAAACCAGAACAAGTAATTAAAGAGGTATGTTTAAATGAATTCACCTGTCCTGTGCTAGATCAGATAAGCTGTGTACATTAATCACCTTGTTCACATTAATTTTGGGTTTCTCCACATGATGCTGTACCTTAAGTTGGTAGAACTTGAACATAACTCTTGCTGTGAACCTGGAAAGCTGGATGCCTGCTGCTCTGTGGAGTATTGGAACACAGTTGGTAATTTCATTGGAAGAGACAAACCAGTTAGTCAGATTTTGCTCGAGGTAGTGATCTCTGAAAAATGTGACTATTGGGAATAGCCCTAGTGCATTTGCAGTGTTTTGTGTTTCATTAGACACTTTTACATCATTCCACTTTTCCATTATAAGATCAGCTTGAAAACTCCAGCTAAAAAAATTACATGCTCTGTATACGAGGTGGTTACTGTTACAAATACTGTCTATTTACTAATACACTTTTTTTTCATCCATAGGATGTTTCAGAATTAAGAAATGAATTGCAGAGAAAAGAAGCATTAATTCAGAAGCATTTGAGTAAACTGCGACACTGGCAACAGGTCCTGGAAGACATCAGTGTACAGCACAAGAAGCCAGCAGAAATGTCCCAAGGTCCCTTAGCTTACCTAGAACAAGCATCTGCAAATATTCCTGCTCCAATGAAGCAAACATAATCTTCAATCTTATGTAGCTCAATATTTTCAATGGTGCAAAGCAGTGGTGGTTTTCTTACTTTGTATGCTTTTTTTATAAATTAAGCCAAATAAATTATCTTTTTTTTTTCCCAAAAGTATGGACTGGTTTTATTTTTGAAAGGAAATATTTGGAGTTGCTGTTCAGGATGCTTTCTGGTAGAAGTGTGTCTCCCATAATACATCTTGTTCCTTCTAGAGAGGGTGGCCCTGGCTTTCCCCTCAGTCTTTGCTGGTATGATGAAAATGCAAAGATTAGTGTTTGATTTTACTGGAAGACTGAAATATTTTGTGATCTGCTAATTACCCATGAGTACCACTGCAGAAACACCCTCAGAATTGTCTGTATGTAGGCCAGATCAAGACTACCTTTTTTTTAAGTGAATTGTCATTCTCCACTAGACTTTTGCTTGCCTCTTGGAAGAGGTCTTGGGATATACAAATCTGATCATTATAGGATGAAATTGAATGGAAAAAGCACATAAAATGGTGGGGTATGTAATGCAGGCATAATGTTACTGATGTTTTGTCTTTCAGGCTAATAAAGACCACTCGTGGAGGTTGCATCACCATCACTGTCCAGTGTACAGCATTAGCTTCTGCTGGAGTGCACTACTTTGTAAACTAAATGTAGCCAAAAAAGATTTTGGAGGTAGAAATAGCAAAGCAACAAACTGAATTTAACCATTTAACCGGGAAAGCCACTCTCAAGGGACACCTTTTGGGGCACAGAGGTAACTAATTATTGTAACCCTGGAAATAAGAATTAGTAATTGTGTATTGAACTTTCTAGTGTGCTNTGTATTGAACTTTCTAGTGTTTTTGGGGGGGGGGGGGCAGAGTGGATGAGAAGTAAAAAACTTAGCCCTGCACATTTCTGATCCTCTCACAGATACCAAGGCACCCCTCAGTGTTACTGTACCCTATTTTATCTCCTTCTCAATTACATGTATAAAAAGCGTCTTTTTGTCAAATCTAATTCCAGAGTCACTTTCCAAAACAAGCAGATTCCCTTGAAAAAAATACTAGATAGCAGGGGTGAAAAGTATTGGCCTGTAGAAGCGTTCTGCCCTTCCTGCCACCTTTTTATCACTGGTGAGGTGCAGTGGCTGTTTTGTATTAAGTGTTTGCATCTGGTGGTACAGCTCTTGCTGGCTTCTGGATAAAAGATGAGGTTAGGCTGGAGGTACACCTTGCAAGCAGAAAATTTGTTACAGGGCTTGCCTCTGCTGGTCGAAATTAAATGGGGATTTAAACCATAGAGCTGTTGAAGAGGAACTATCCAAACACCAGACTGCTGGTTGCACAATTCCCTGCCTTCTAGACTCTTTGATGAGTTAATTACCTAGGGGTAAATTTCATTATGGGTGTCTCCCCCCAGCAATAATTTATAATCTGATAAATGCAGCCATTCCCCCACTTTGCATTTAGGTGGGCACAAAAGTTACCTGTCTACAGTTCCCATTGCTCTGGAACTCAGCAGTCCAACTTACACTTTATCATAACATAGCACTCTTGAAAAATATAGAAATGGATAAATTTACATTTACATTTAATGTTCATACTTACACATCATCCTAATTTATCTGGTTGGTACATGTGTTATGGGAGTATTACATTGCGATGCTGACCATACAAAACAGTTTATTAAGCAAACTAGAAATTATTTCTAAACCAGCCTGCTATAAACATGCTATTCTTGAAGGTATACCACATGCTGTATAGCTTAAATTAGTTTAACAACAGTAAAAAAAAATTACATTATTAAATACAGAACTTACTTTAAACAGCTGATGAATCAAATGTATAAATGTACAGAAGTAAGATCTTTCTTCAGCTGGTGCCAGATAGGATGTATCAGAGTCCAAATTGCATATTTAAGGAAATTGTGGAGTGGTAGAGTCTCTTGATTATAAAAGTCTTTTCATATAACAGTATACAGAATTTTGCTTTTTCTTGATTTTTACAGAGGTTGTTAAAAAGATGCATTTTTCTGAAATCCATGCCTATAACTACCAGATGTAAGAGAACACAGGTGTTCCTAATTATTTACTTAAAAATTACTTTTTTTTTTCTTTTCTTAAATCATACATTGGATTATCATTCCCTAGGAGAAAACAGGAATGGCTTTTCAAGTAGTTCTGAGAAGTATGGAAATAGTTTGCTTTAAAATGAAAAATACTTAGTAAACCATTCTTGATGCTGAGGGTCTTGTTTTTGGTCATCTTTGGTTCGTGGTGGTTCACTGCCATGTGTCCTGTGCAAACAAATAAGCATTAGCATGACTTACCTACTTACAATCTTATCAATATGTAATATTGATTTTTTTTCCCCATAAAAGCTCATGAGTCTATGAATGGTTCTGTGCTCACATTAATGGATGAGGCCAAAAGTTGCCAGCTACAATGTGAAATGAGATCTGTGCTGGCCAGGTAACTGGAATAGCAGCACTGGTCAGAACAAGGAAAGCATGAAGCAGAGCTAAACAGTTATAGAGAAATGTTTGGACATAATTCTTAACTTGACATCTTGAAAAACAAAAGGATGCTTCAACAATAAGAACTCTTGAAAATCAGAGAATGGCAGCTGCAATTTACTCTTCAAAATATGAAATACAACTTATGCGTTAAAAATATTCAATAAAAGTTTTATTTGAAGCTGCAAGATTTATCAGAACACTAACTGGCATTTATAATCAATCCTATTATGTAGTCCCTGATTATCCATCATTTGGGATTTTTTTTTAACAGATGATAACAAATAGGACTTCACTTATGCAGTAGCAGCCAAGCTACCCTTGGTCTCCTTGTACATTTGTTTCCTCTTAAAAAAGAAATCTGATTTGCCTTGGCATGACAGCATGTTTTTATCTTTTGGATGTGGGAATTGCCAAACTGGATCCAAGCCTGTGTCCCAGGTTGTTTTTGTCGGCAATCAGCACCATTTGCCCTCCAGGAAAAAACTCCCTAATATATAATTTATGGGTAACTACTCTCCACGAACAGATAGACAAGAAGGCTGGAATTTGTCCAGAAATACAGTGGTAGGGTTTGGAGGTTTTTTACTGTTTATAACTGTATGTTAGCTAATTATTTCTTGGAGAGAGACTTTAGTCATGTTTATAAAACACCTAACGTTCACATAACTCATAAATTTGAAGAATGGGATCTCTTCAGAGAGAAAACTTGAAACACAGAAGTTTTTAGTTAAGTACCTACTCAGCAATTCTTAAGTCGCTAAACCCTCTGCAAAACAATTAGCCTAGATTCATTGAAGTATCTCCTAAAATAAAAATATGTCATCGACATCTACCAAGTGCAAAGTGAAGAAACAAGACACTCCCTTAACAGAACTACTGCTAGATGCCTGAAGTCTTAAACGGCCATGTAATTAACTGCATTCTTAGTTAAATATTTGCAACTCCTCTTATTCTTTTGTACCAGAAGTGGTTGTAAGCATAAACTTTGCTGGGCAGGTATTATAGCCTACTGCAGTAAAGTTCTGGGTCTATCTGCAGAGAACTGAACACACAGAGTTCACTGCACTGCAGGAACCTTACATTTTTGTGTATTTCCAGATGTCTAATGTGTTTGAATTGCCTAGAAGATTCTGAACACAAATTCATTTATAGTCGTAACAAAATGGACAAATACCTTGTGGCAGCTGTGCTGTCTGAGGACTGTTCAGATGGAGAGCCCACCCTGAGGCAGCCAGGACTTCGGTCTAAGCTTGTAGATTTTGTTATTTGAGGAGCACTTCTTTTTGATCTCAAGTCACAGCTCAAAAAGCTCTTTGCGTAGGAAGCTAAATTCGGAACACTGACAACACGACTGGGCACCTCAACCGTTTTCTTCTTCTGCTTTTTATTGTAACAGAAAAACTTCATTACAAACACATTTTTTACAATTTACACTATAAAACCTCAACAATACCTTGTTCTCAGATGTCTTGTAGGGAACACCCAAACAAATATTCCCATCTTTTTCTGTAGGCATTTAAAATAAATTCTCAGCATATGCTGCGAGGATCCATGGATCTGATTGTCCAATTAAAACAACTTGTATATTTGACCTTGGCATTTTAGACACATCAAGACACTTTTCCACCAACTTGACCTCCCTTCTTTTAATGGCTATTTACAGAAAGTATCATGCAGAGGGGCTGGAATGACAAAGGGCAAATACCAAGCAACTCAAAACAGATCCATAATTTTCCTTGATGCATGCAATATCTCAAATTAGCAACTCCCAAATCTGCAAGAAATAGCTGTGCTTATCCCAGTGGAAGACTCACGTCTTTGGGGTTCTAGTGTTTTATATCAGCTTAAACACATATATGTTGCGTAAATACTTCTACTGATTTATGTTATACTCAACACATGACTGTAGGTTGGCTTACTGGAAATAACATTATCATAAAAAAATCATAGCACTTTTATTGTCCTGATCTGTATGATTCAAATAGTAATAAAACTTTGTGATTTGAGATTCCAACTGCATCTTACCTTCATGGAAGGAGTCAAACATGCTAAATTAGGGTTGAATGAAAATGACCGATTCCTGGAAGATTCAGTGTTGGTTGAAAGTGAATGCTGACATTTTCTTCCTTCCTGAGGGGACAGAAAGTTACATGTATAGAATTATGTATTTGTTGGAAGCTGGTATGGAAACACACATTTGTCAAAGTATTCCAGAACAGAAAGAAGCAAGCAGTCTGAAGCAATGTGTGAAACACAAGACAGCCTTTCAACAGATTCTAAAATACATATGTACATATTAAAGGCAGTCTTACCACCAGCTGCTTGATAATATTTCCTCTCTCATTTAATTTGTCTTGCAGACAGTTTACAAGATGTGTGTCTTCTGACTTGGACTCCCATTTTCTTGACTTTTCTTCTAGTTCTTTAAGTCTGTACCAAAGAAAATGCAGACTGGAAAAAAACTTCCTCAGATCAGGTTCAACAGATACCTGGGCTGTAATCTGCCCTAAACTCGAAGCCTGCAGTATAGAGGGCATAGTCAGGCCTTTCTGATAAAACAACTTTTTTTTAAAAATGGGCATCTGTACATGGTTTATATAGAAGTATAGAATGTTGTAGAGTTCCAAAATAAATTGCCACCAGGGTTAGTCCACAACAACCCTCCAGTGTAAAATCCAGCCCCTGGTGTAAAATACTAAAGCCTGAACATCACATTGCTAGTCTAGTTTCCTAAAGAAAAAAATCTGTGTCACAGTATCTATACATATCTGTATTCATCTATTTGTTCTCTTTTATAACTCAATAACTTTGCAATCCTCAGAAATACTCAATTTCTGTAACTTCTTCACTAGAGAAGCATGGACATACGTGCTGCTTTAATGAACCCTCTAAGTCAAAACCTGTAGTCTGAGTTCAGCTTTTTAAATTCCTTAATCAGGGGAAAAGATTCAAATGTGAATTACATACTCTTAGATATGGTGTAGAAACCTATATTTGATTGACCCATGAGAACACGAGTCATTATTTCATCAGCCAAGTTAATGAATTTTGCTGCCTGAGAAACTGAAAGCCCTGAAGTTCACCTGCCGTAACCAGGATACATACTGAGAAATGTATTACAGGATACAAACCACCATTTTCTGGGTTTTGGTTTGGGTTTTTTTTTTGTCTGGGTATGTGGTAATGTGTAATTAATGTATTTCTCACTGTATATTATTGTTCTGTTACTTGGTAGGTTCTGTTATATCCCCACCCCTCACCCCAGATGGTTTGTCCCCTCCCTTGTCCTCCCTTCCCCATTGGCTGGAGCCCCTATAAGAACCATAGGCCGGAAATGGGAAGGGCTCTTCCCTGGTTATCCCTGATAAGCTTGGACCCTCCTCGAGGCCCGTTGCCTCTGGAGTGAATAAACTTATATTATATGTAACTACGGAGAGCCGCCAGCACCTTCTTTATCCTCCGTTTCCCTCAGCCATCCCCCGGGGAGTGCAGGGCACACTCACCCCTTTGCAAGCCCTGAAGAAGCCTCCTCCTACCAGTGCCTGAGGCCGAAGCAATGCCTGGGCTAAAGAAGGAGCGAGGCTGGACAGGGGGAAGGCTACATGGGTAAGCATTTTTTAGAGGTCTACCCTGCAATCTTATAATCTTAGAGTTATCTCAGAGTTTAAATAAAAAGATAAATCTTAACATCTGAAAGGTTTGAGGCCTCTCTTCTGGACCTCTGCTGTGCAGTTGGGATAAGAGAAAAGGACAAGGGATATATAATCGCAGGGATTATTCCTGAGGGGCCTCTCCTGTACAATCTGAAGCACCACAGAACTACTTAACTCCATGGGGGGCTGCAAAGTGCATTTATTTGCATGAATGAGTGAGGGCTGTCCTGGGAAATTTTCAAGGGAGTGAGAATGGCCAAGAGCTTCTTAACCTCAAAGATGCTGCTCTGATGAACAAAATTAAGTACAAAATCATGAATCAGAGCCTCTGGTATCATTTGTGACAATGATTTTATACTTCATAAAAATGCTAGATGCTACATGCAAGTTTTAATTTAGCATTATAAAACTTCATGTATAGTGCTTTAGATTAAACAATATTCAGAATTTATTACAATGTATCTGGGTCTTTGGGGTTTGCAAAGACAATACCTATACACTTCTATTTCAATCCTTATTATAGTCTATGTATGATTAATACAAAAATTATACATACTAGGAATAATAAATTCAAACATAACTCATTGCCAGTATGAGCTAGAGTTTATTTAAATTACTTACACGGTTTTTAAGGAGGAAATCTTTGCCTGGAGATGTGCCTGAATGCTGCTGAAATCAGATATGTTTTCAATTGCCTTCTGGTGATCTTGTTTCAGTATGTCCAGTTCTTTTTCATGTTTGATACTGAGGTTTTCTGCCAGTAGCCTTCCATTGGTATTAAAATGTGTCTGAATTCTCACGTTTCAGTACTAGTTTATTATCATTGATCAAAGCATGCAGTTTTGAGGTCTTTTATTGACTGCAGATGTTGTTAACTGAGCACAGAGCTGGCTTCTCCCTACTGATGTGACTTTGACATTTCAGTAGGAATCTGAACAGAACCACCCTAACACTGAGGAAGAGGAAAGTTACTTTGAAAAGTACTTGACCTTCACCCTTCAGGAAATGGAAGGTCTATTCCATATAATGATGCTATTTATATTCTTGCTAGGGTTAGTTTTGTGCATCAATCTTAATGACAAAACATGACAGTAAAGTACCATAGGAACTCACTTGTATTAAGCAAAATTATGTTGAAATCTCTGGGATTCTAACATAAGACTCTGATGATATATTTCATCACATCATGGCACCAGAAACATTTAAAAGTGCCTACCATCATCCTAAAACTGCTGTTTGGCTGTTGGTTTTTTTTAAAGTGAGGGTAAGAAATGTTGTAGCAATGCTTTTAACTATAACATTTATCAGACAATATATTTTGAAGGATACTGCTATGTGATTAACATCATGAACTGAAAACTAAAAATGCCTAACATTTTTTAAGCCAAACCATAACATCGCTTTCTAACACCAACTCCAAAAGCAATAGACATCTATTGAAGTGTCATAGTTGGTTGTTGCCTTTTGTTTGCTAATGCTTTGTTAAACCTTGGAGAAACTTTTTCATTAACTCAATGGAAACCTGTGTTCTTTGGTTAACTGATTAAAATGGAGATACTGAGCTCACCAGATTAACAATTGTAATTTTCACAAAATATATTTAGTTCACTTTTTTCCTATTTTTTTAATGTAATTCCAAACCTGTTTCACTTGTTTCTGAAAGGCTCCAGGAAAGGCCAAAAGGTCCATGAAAGGTTTATGCCCTTCAAGTTAGAGCACAGCCATGCAAGCAACTGATTTGGCATTTGGCATAAAATAAGAAGCAGAAGAATAAGGGTAAAAAATGGAGCAGAATCCCTGAAATGGATCTTTTGGGGTAGACTAAAACTTCTCCTTCAGAATAGCCATTCTGATACTTGTCTCTTTTTCCCATAAAAATACTTTTGCTCTCATCCTAATCCTTGCAAAACCTTTCTGGAGGTGGAATTCACACAATTCAAAAGAATGAAAATGGGAGTTAGTACTTCAAGCACATTATTGTTTTTACTTACTTGGCAACAGTAGGACTAAGTCCTACATAATTTGTTATAAAAATTTGTCACAAATAAAAAGGCACCATCAGCTTTCAAATCAGAAAAAACTATATAGCATAAGACAAGGTCACTGTTGTCAAAGTAAAAACAGCAGTTATTTATATGCACTCACCAATTTAACTATTCCCTACACGAACCATTAGTCCTGCAAAAGCAAATCAAGAGCTGCAAGTTGATGTTCCAGTTCTTCCACGGGTTAATTTCAGAGCCTGTAGCAGGTGCCTAGGTCCATTTCAGCTCTTTGGTCCTACTTCCTGTTATCTGAAGGATTTCTCCTTACATAATTTCCATTAATGCTTCCTTCTCAAATGCTTACTGTAGTAGAGCTACATAATTTATTCCCTATAAAGAGAATCCTCCAGCCCAGCAGCCTTAGCATTTGAGGCCTTTTAGACCTCATCACTGACACGTGAATAATTCTTCTCTTCATGAACAGAGGCTCTAAATTCCTTCAAGGTAGCTGGAGGGCACTGATGAAACTCTCTGGTTTGCAATTCTTTCTGTTGATCTTGCTTCAGAAGCTTGAAATGAAATTCACTTTGAAGTAACTCTCCAAAGTGCAACAGCAGAAAAAAAAGTTTCTCATTCTTTAAATATCTACTGACTGGTAGACAGGAATGGAATTACTCTGGCCACTTTGACAGTCTGCAGAGAGACATTCTATCCATTGAGTACTTTTCTCTAGACTATATGGGTCATAATTTTAAAGATTTTTTAAGGGAACGCTTTGCAGAAATCCTTTTATATATATAGTTTGTGTAGTTAGGGGCATACATTCTACACTATTGCAAACCTGAATTTAAAGGTACCCACATACCAGATCGCTCAGTCTCGCTGCAAGGAGAATGTGTTAAGTATATTCATCCAGAAATTTCAAAGGGTCCAACTGCCATACAAATGCAGTGGGCAGTGAACCCAGTCTTGCCCCCCCATGTAAACTGTGCCAGGGGTGGTTTAGGTTGGACATCAAGAACAATTTCTTCACAGAAAGGGCGAGTAGACTTTGAAATGGACTGTCCAGGGAGGGGGTAGAGTCACCATCCCTAGATGCACTTAGGTCTAGTTGACATGGTGGTGTTTGGTCATAGGTTGGACTCAATGATCTCCAACCTAGGAGAGGAAATTACGTCTTTTCCAACCTGCTTTTACTGCACAAAGATTGCTTTTACTGCAATGCACCATGTGTGCCAAGCCTGTGGTTACATTAAGATGTAGTCCATCTTCTACAAGACAGCCAAGACTACAAGTCATCTTGCCCTTCCTGTGCCCTGACAGCATCTCACAGCCCCAAGCTCCCATCAGCCCAGAGGTGCTGTCAGTCTCCACTGTCACTGCCCTTACTCCCCCAGTGCAAAGCTGCTACAGTCAAAGCAAACTCTTATGGAGTATACATGGCATTCTCAAGACAGCCAAGACTTGGTTAACAGAGAGTACATATAAAAACCTGATATTTATTCTCAGAGACATCTCTATTTTTTTCATAGTTTTGGGGTTAGTTTGGGATTTGCTTATAGTCTTCCAGTGCCTTTCAAAGGCTGATATTATGCAGATTTTCTCAGGTCACTCCTGTGGGGATACACTAGACATATTTTTCTGTGACATATAATGAACAATTAGTCGAAATGCTTCTAATATGGCTGGAGGGAAATGTGAAATGAACTACTGCTTTCCAAAACTCCTAGCCTCTAAAATTAGTACTTTAGAAAGGAAAGATACAGACATACATCACACTTAGAGCAACTCTGATGCTGGCATTATTACTGAATTTCTAAATAGCACTAGAAGTGTGAATTTAAGGCAAACCTTCTGTGCTGTTTATCTCTGTCCTGAAGCTGTGCAGCTTCTTGCTTCTGTGACTCCAACTTAGCACTGAGAAGCTCCATTGTGTCCTTCAAAAGTAAATTCTCTTTCTTCAGTTCAGAAATTTCACTCTGACATTGCTCCAGTTCATCATGAAGAGATCTGATCTGGCTTTGGCTACTTCCTTCCTAAGAAAAAGCCCAAATTTAGTTATTCACAGCATCTTAGTTTTAATGTTAAGATCTCACTGGTATTGTGTGCATTGAATTTTTTTGATCTGATTTTTCAATTATATGTGTCATGCTGCATGCAAGACAAAATCTGTGATTAAAACTTCCTGAATAATTTTTATAATCTCCACAGAATTTATTTTATTGCAACATTCATTCATTTACTTCAGTTGTAGATTCTGATCTTTAAATGGAAAAAAGCATGACTGTAGGAAAAAAATTATAAACAATGCTAGCACTTAAAGAGAGACATAAAGGAAGGAAACCCATTCCATTCCTGTAGGAGACTCTATACTTTTATTATGCCCAAAGCGAGAAATTTTATACTATTGCTTTCACTAAACACAACATGGCAATGAAGTAGGAACTAGTCTCTTGCCTGTTGCTTCTTCAGTGTCCTCACACTCCTCAGCTCCATTTGTAGTTCCTCTATTTGTTTCTTGAGATTAGTGCATGATGTCTGTTGCTCAGAGAGTTCCATTCTTAGAGATCCTAGTAACAATCAGACAATCATTTAGGCAGCCAGAGGACAGCTGGATGGAGAAGGTATATACGGGCAATGTAGATGAAAACATTAATACATTACATCCTGCTTTGTTCCTCAACTCCTTCCCTATTAAGCATAATGGACTCCTATTATTAGAGAGGTAACTCAGTGGAGCAACAGTAAGATGATGTAGAGCTACAAAGCAATGATTTTTCTAATCTTTTCTTTTTCTAATCTTGAACTTTATTGGAGCATCCCTGAGCTTCTCTGCTAAATCCACTGGTGTTTTATAGAGGGCCATAAGGCAGACTGAGGAGAGCTCTGGTTGTGTTAGAGAAGCACAACACTTAGGTAAGCTCATCTGTCATACACTGCAACTTTTGCATATATCAAGTACAAGTTTCGGAATGGATTAAGTATAAGGAGAAAGAAGTTTTTCTCTCTCTCCATTGTCTGCCTACAATTAGTCTTGAAGAAGAAAAGCATCTACCTAGTGAGCATATAAACTTTAGAGAGCAAGAAATCTTTCTAGTAAATTTTAATTACTGGGAAAAAAAAAACCCACCAAAAACCCCGAAAACAAAAACCAAGAAGAGAATCCAGTTTGGACTTAAAATACTTTCAAATTATTCTTTAATTAAAAAAACTTTTATAGATGAGCTTTAATAACCTGAGATTAAACCTGGAGATATTATACGTCTTCCTAACACTGTATCTGGTTAGTTCTGAACAGTTTAGGGCACTTTCAAAACTGACTAAACAACACATATAGAGCAACTGATCTCTACTGCTGAAATTAAACAGACTTGAAGCACACACAATAATCCTTCTTATCACAGAAAATAAGAGGAAATTCATATACACTAACTACAGTAACTATTAACTAATTACAGTAACTATTAAAGTCATATACACTAACTACTAACTACAGCAACAATTCTGCTGCTGACCGGTGAGAGCCAAGTTAACAAAGAATAGTAAGCCTCTATTGCTGAAACTGCAGGTTTTGAAAAAGGAGATTCACAAAGACCTGAGTTCCCAGAAGATGTGAAAGAAAATGAATGGGATGAAAGTCACTGCTTCTCAGCATATATATAATCAGGCATTAGGAGCTGTGCGTGATGTAAGACACTATACCTAGCAACAGGGTTTGCTGCTTCTGTATCTGATCAAGTTCATCATGTAACTCTTTCTTTGCTTTCTCTTCCAAGGTTTGTATTTCCAGCCTATGAGACTGATGTTGGATCTTGAAAGTCTCATTAAAATCCTTTTTCAAATGTTCTTCTGCCTCCTGTAAGCAAAAGTCTCCCCCCCGAAAACAAAGTAGTTGGAGCCCATTTATCAGCTTGTTGTTTTATTTGTAATGCCAGGATGAATCTGGCCTTTCACTGTAGAACTTTTATTTTCATCACTGCTTTACAAGACACTTTATCAATGCAAGCATAAAAATGAGCCAAAGTTAAAACTTAACACAAGATAAATTATCAAGATATCACCTCTTAGATTTGTTGTACTTGATAAAATAATAACAATGACATCTTTGCACTGTTTGACATTAGGAAGATGTTATATTATTCAACACACAAAGCCACCCAGATTTGACCTGTTTGTCATTACTTATCACAGTGTGTTAGGTTTCTATCTTTCCTTATATCATTCTTGGCTGAAAATTCCACTGTCGTTTGATGTACTGCTGATACACTGTAAATGATGGAGCAGTTGCCCTGCAGTGACTCTGAAAGCAAACTCCTGTCCTGAGTTTCAGTCTTACCAACTCACTGCCTTCAGCTTTTGTTTAAACTGGAATTTTATTCTGAATATATAAACAAAATATTAATTTCTACTTAGGATGCTTTTACTACCTATGTTTTATAAGGTTATCTAAGCGTGGGACATCTGGACACCATGTCTCAATCACATTTACACATTAAAGTTGATTTTTTCTCAAAAAGCAACAGTCTTTAGAAATTTAGTATATTGTATTAATTTGTCACTGAAATAAATCCACTTGAACCTTTAAAAGCTCTGGTTATCCACTTACTGAATTGATTTCTTGAAGGTATATACAGCAATACACATCATTATATACATCTATGATACTTTTCAAGTAGTTATATATAAAATAATAATGGATGAAAAATAAAAAAAAATAGAGTCCTGTTATTAATATAATCAGGAATTCCCTTCTATTTCTGAAGCAGGAGCACAGATAATGTATTCATTGCAGCATAACTGTACGGTATATTATTTTACGAAACATTTATTCACACTGTGGTCTAAGTTAAAATTTTAAAATAATTAAAAAAAAATAAAAATAACCCAGCCTGATGATGATAAGGTTTCAAAATCAGAGAATAATTCCTTATGTGCAACAACAGCAACTCATTAAGCTAAATGGAGATAACTGAGTTTTGATAATTAGGTCTCATTAAAATGGTATATCCCATAAATATTTTTTTTTACATTAGTGTATAGTAAACTGACCTTTAGTTCCTGATTTTTGCTTTTCTCCAACATTTTTAAGACTTTTTGATGTGATGCCTCCAACTGCAGTTTAACATTTTGGTTTTCTTTAATGGTATTTTGAAGATCCTGCAAAAGCTTCTCTTTTTCTTTGTTAGACTGTAGATTATGTTTCTTCAGTGACTCCTTGAAATTATTTGCTTGTTGGTCTAATATCTGCTTCAGCTGAGCTACCTTCCAGAAAAGTAAGATGGCAGAATAGGATTAATGGCTGCATTCACAATGAAGATGAATTATGTAAAGTTGAGTATATTTTATGAACTTGTGTTGCTCTATGAAAAAATAGCAAGATGCTCATTTTGTGCAAGGAGCCCTTTTTTCAGTAAAGAATAACTACCATTTTGCATATGCTGTCTGGTGCTCATCAAGTACTTTTAAAAAATCCTCTGTTTTCAAATCATCTCTGTCTCATACATGCAATCCATAGTTCCACTCGTGCAACAATTATGGCACAAACCAGGAGGCAAGCCTAAAAGTGTGCTTTTTGCTGTCCTGGAGATGTAACACTGCAGAGTCCATTTATATAAAGCAGTTGATTAGAACCAATGGAAACAAGAATTCTGCACATCAAGCTTCAGATTTATCTTTTCTCCTTTCTTAATTACTAAACACAGTAGACACATATAATGGCTGACAGAAAAGTAACAACCCGTTTATAAGAATAAGTTAGTGGGGTTTGTTTTGGTGGGGAAGGAAGGAGGAGTCTATTCTCTTTTCTATTAGTAGTTTCTCCCAACTTTCAGCAAAAATTTGTATTTGGCATACCAAATACCATATCTGTGAAATTCTGAAAAACTGCCCTCTGCACAGGAACATGCATACTTGGTGAGGCCAATTAGTGGGTTTGGTGCTGTATCTGCATTCCAAGTCAGACCTTCTGCTTTCTGCAAAACTTCTGGCTCTTGCCTTTTCTTTTGGGGGAGCATGTGAAAGAGGATGATCCATTTTTGATTTTCACATACTTGTACTTCTCAGCCTTAATCCAACTATGAAAGGAGTAGTTCATATCCTTACGATTTCATGTGACTTTAAATGATTACATTAAATATTACACACATCTGCAATTTGGGTACAATATAGACTATAACCTGTGCCTCCACCATGTTCTTACCTCTACACTAATATATGTTCTTTTTCTCTTCAGTGTTGCTTTAACTTTTTTTCTATGCATACTGCAGACAGATTGTTAGCTGAGGAAGCACTATAGCTTTAGCCAGATAAATATCTGCTTGTAACTTCAGCTGCACACTTGTCACTCTTTTTGATGCAGCACCACAACATGATTGTGTGAGGTATGAAGATTTATTAAATGGGCTAAGGTGTCTCTATCACTCCACACTTCATTCACATAGCACCTTCCAGTACATTTTGAACTACATAGGAGAAAAGGAGGTATGATATGCAAAGCCCTTACTTGTCATTAACTATCTGGACAGCATCATGCTGTCCAA
Source organism: Calyptomena viridis (assembly GCA_013390005.1). Lineage (NCBI taxonomy): Eukaryota > Metazoa > Chordata > Aves > Passeriformes > Eurylaimidae > Calyptomena > Calyptomena viridis. The sequence goes on along the minus strand of WEIV01010396.1, from coordinate 62,539 downwards.
AGGGAGACACTGGTGAACTATGTCAGACCTCTCAAACACAGACCTCTCCTTTCTGATGATGGCTAAATGTACTCTCGCTAGCTCATGGCTCTGTTCTTTCTCACATTTGTTGAGCATGCTGGCTCCTCTCTTCCAAATGATGTGTTTTCTCCTTTCCTTCTCCTGAGGCCCTTCTCCATTCCCAGATGAATCACATTCAAGTTTTATTCAAGTACTTATTCAAGAACTTATTCCCTTATTCAAGTACTCTCTAAGCCTCTAATATTCTCAGAGGTTCCCAGCACAGAACTGTACTCTGAAGGCTCAAAATGCTGCAAACCACAAAGCTTGAATCAGTTCCCAGGTTTCAACTCCTTTTGGAGAAAGGACATTCTGTATCTCCAACTACACTGTCCCTTGACTTGTCTTCACTTATAGTCCTGATTTCTGCTTTTATAGTTTCTTGGCATCTGCTCCCTTCCCTCTAGAATTTGTACAAATCTTTATGTCCCAGAAATGAATCCTGATATCAAAGAATGAATTTGAACCTTTTTTTTTTTTTGAGATACAGCTTAGAAAGAATTATTTCCATTTGATGAATTTGTCCTATTTTAATTGGGGTTTTTTTGTTTATTTCTACACAGCAACTAAGTAGGCTCCTGAAAACATTGTAGAAATTTGTATTTGGTCTGTTGGTCATTTATAATTTTGAGTTAAAAGTTTGCATTCACAGAATATCAGATGATTTGTTTCTGTACAAGCACTATTCATGTTAAACACAAATGTTTATGAACTTCGTATTCTGTGGAGATACCTCAAAACCTATTATTTGAACACATATATAATGAAAGCATGTAAATTCCGTTACTAAATATGGATTTTGTACCTTTGTGAGTGGCTACAAAAATGAATTATTGTTCCATTTTTTATTAGACTTGCTGTTTCTATACACAAGTCAATTTACCAAATGAAAATCCACAAGGCAAGTTCCTTTTTTCCAATTAATTCGTGGCAGCCATTACTATCACTGATCTTGAACTTCAGTTTCCCTCTGAACCCTTTCCAACAGCTTGCTCATAAAGGGCCATGTTACTCTGGATTTTGTTTACCAGATGGGATGGTGTGCTATGTTTGAATTTCAAAGTTCCTCAGCTTTATTACTGATATTTCACATGTTCTGAGATCTATGGCAGTATTTGTAACTTTGACATGACAGAAACCTGTAAGCAGAGACCAACTTTGCTAAAACTCTTTANNNNCAACTTTGCTAAAACTCTTTAGCAATCTACCAGCTTGGGTAGTTGACTGCCTCCTATTTGGTGGCCAAACTAAGCAATCAGTAAAATAATACAAAGGAAACATTTTTGAATGTACATATCAAAAGGAAAATTTAAAATATTTCCTCAAAGATGAATTTAGTGTTTTAAAAACTTTAATTATTTAATCATTTGCAAGGAGACAAATCACTTTATTCATAGAACACAGGGAATGAAGAGGTAGCAATGATGGTTCAGTTTTGTGTGTGTAAGAGAGAAAGTAGGCACAGAACAAAGAAAACAAGAGAGTACATGCATGTGCATATGACGGTAATTAGGACACTTACTCAACTGATGAAGGCTAAGGTGTCCAATGACAATTTTATATACAAGTGAAGAAATGGCAACAGGTGACACTGTAGCTCACCCTGTTTTATCCTGTAATTCAGGGACAAGAGGACTCTTTAAATGGTGAGAAAGTTGACAGAAAGAAAACCAATGAAACAAAGAAACCAACCAAAGCAAGCCCAGGTCTGTCACAATTCATGGGAATGCCAGGTTGGTAGATAAGAAGAAAACAAACATTCTTTCATCCAGTGTTTTGCAAAAAAAGTTCTTTATTTTTTTCTAAGTGCTGGAAAATGAAAGAGTAGTTTTGTCATTTCTTAAACAACTTCAAACCAACGTGGTATTTTTGAACTTTACTGAAGCTATCCAACCAAACTGATTTATTTAATTTGAAAGAGCACATAGCTTCAGCTGCCTCCAACTCTGAGTTTCAGATAACTAGTCATCCAGTTGTTGCTTGGCTTCTTCTGTTGTGTCATCCAATTAAACACACAAAAAATATTTGTCTGAAAAAGCTAGTGAAAAATAATTGCCAAATACTATTCTTTATAAAAAACATTAATTGTCTTCAATGTGTCTGTGTGATGGGATGTATCTGTGGCCTGGATACACTCCGAGAACAGGGAGATGCCAGAGCCCCTTGCCAACCATACTTTTGCTTCAGAGATGCTTTTTTTTTTTTTTTTACATAGGTGGTAAATAATAAGATTTAATCAAAAGGGACATTTTGGCTTCTGATTACAGGTAAAAAATTTACTTTGTCTCCACACCTACTGAACTCAAGCCAATGTTTTCCTATATAAAGAAAGGAAACACTGAAGATTTTAGGTACTGCAGTTCCTTATAAAACTAATCTTTGATGTGAAACACTTAATGCTATATAGTTTCCCCTATCAGCTGATGAAGTATGCATTAGCATTACTACACTCAAGTATACATTTTTTTTCTGGGCTTCCATAAGGTAAAGTGAGTAAAAAGAATGTGCCAGAAGAGTAGGCTGTGTATTTTCTAATAGAAAAATTGGAAACAGGAAAAGTGTCACTTGAAATATTTCTTAAGCAAATTAAGTAGTCATCTCAGCAGGAAAGATGAAAAGAGGCACACAGATTTCATGTGCAGTCACAACATTATAAACCTTCTGGATTCTTCACAAACAATTATTGGTTCAAAGCACTTCTAACATGAAACAAAAGATCATACTAACTGAAAATAAGCAGTAAAATGGCAGCAACAAAGAACACAATGTAGTAAGAAATCAGATGGAAAAGTAGTTTTACAAACATTATTTTTCAGTGATTAAGGCATACAAACACATTCTTTCTCATGAAGCCTGATACTTCTAACATATTAGAGGCTAAGAAACAAACATTTCTATCCCACCAGGTTTCCTTCTTCTGTCATTCAATTAAAAGGGCTTTCAAATCCACCAGTGAAAACCCTTCTCTGGAATGTTTGGCAGTGCCCAAGTATTTTATTGTGCTTCATTGCTTCAAAAGAGACAGCCAAACCTTCAATTTGTTTAAATTGGTAAAGCAACATTTAAGCCAATGAGACTATGCCAATTCATGTCAGTCCAGAATCCATTTGGATACTTTTATTATTAACAAACCAGCAACACTGTGAGATTTTGTGTTTTATAATGTCTTCCTGCTGAAAAACTTCTTGAAAAAACTGTATTTCTAATACCATCACTAATTCACTTTTATCTACCATAGTTTCATTAAGTGATCTTAAAGATGCAAACAATACCCAACCACAGTATAAACTCAAGGCAACAGTATCTTTTTGACTCTGTTAAATTATGTTAAAATTTCAGGGTTATGTTTGCACTTGACCTGTCTTATGACACCTGATTTTGCCTCCCACTGTCTTCCACATAAAGAAAAAATGAACAACTATTACTGAAAGATGACTGATAAGTTTTGAAATATTTCAAAAGTCTTTCAAGTTTCATTCTTTTCTAGCTATAATTACTGTTTTCATCCTGGGAAGGATGGTGTGCTTTTGAAGGATGATGTGATTCTTTTGAAGAAGTACTTCTCAGACTTTGATAGCCCATGGATAAAAATACTTGGCAAGTATAAGGCTCCGAATGCTATCACAGTTGGCTCCCTCATTTGACTTCTACTTTGACTATTTTAATTCACTGTGCTTGCAAGCACAGTTTCTCAATGCATTGCTAAGAGATGGATTTATATAAAAGACTTAAAATTGTCTTTTGATGTAGCATAGAAAAGCTGCTACAAATTGAGAGTTTGTTCATTGTCAAAATAAGGCTCCCAACTGCTACCGGGTTTCACTCCTACTCTGATGCTATTACATCATGACAGTAATATGTAAAAAAAGTAACAATAAAATAAAGAAATTGTATTTTTCTGGTTTTTTAAGGCTTATTTCACAGTGACTTCAATTAAGTTTACAGTTAACAGCCTCCATAAACTTGCAGCAATTTCTGACCAGACCAAACAGTGTGAACATACTACTGCTGCTATTTGGTGGCACATCCAAGATCCATTGAAACTCTGAGCATTGCTATGTTAGCATTGTTCAAAGATGTATATGACAAGGAGATGTCTGCACTTCCATTTTATCTATCTTCTAATTCCAGAATATAAGCACAGAATCACAGAATAATCTGAGTTTGAAGGGACCCACAAGGATCCTTGTTGGACTCCTACACAGGACCATTCCTAAGAGTCACACCATGTGCCTCATAGTGTTGTCCAAATGCTTTTTGA
>WEIV01010396.1:41977-57850 GCA_013390005.1 Calyptomena viridis | reverse complement strand
CCCTCAGTGAAACATAATGTTGTGTAGTAAATGGTGCTTTCTTGGCTGTGAATATTCATGTACTTATAGCAGGAAACTATTACAAGATGAAATAACTTCACTTCCCTGGCAATACTGGCAAGTAATTAGTTCAGAAAGTAACTTCTGGACTATCAAGAAAAATGCAAAATTTCTCTTCGGATGGAGCATTTCCTACTTTTTGTGAGCACTGTTAAATTCGAAGCTACAATGAAACATTTCTTAGTGTATCTGTTCATAGGTAACATGGCAGTGTGAGCATAACATATGAGCATGATATGTACTATTTTATATTATTTATTTATGTTTATGTTTCTAGTGGCAATAATTTCCTACCACTCCTTGCTAATTTACCATGATCTTGTGACATGAGAGGATGATCAGTTAGAAAACACAGGTCTCTATTTTTCTATCCTGAACACATGACTTTAAGAAAAGTAATTTGATGACTCATTGCCTTAATTTTTCCATCTGCAAAACATGAAGAATAATTGCTTCATGTCATAAACCTTTCAATTTCTTCAAGACCTTTCAGTGGAATACACCACCTGCATGAATATACACAATACTGTGAGATCACAGAGTGTACCAGTGCTCCTCTCTTCCATCTCTTTCCCTCACACTTCAAATCAGTGTAACTTTCAGACATTACCCAGGGATGCCAGAATATCATGGGAAATTTTCATCTTTGAATAGACTATGACATTTACAGGAATATTAAAATGAATAAAGACAATAAATTTGTGAGAACCCATGTTTTGCAATAGGTGCACAGAAGCCAATCTAGTTAGGTCAACATAGGTTGGATTGACCTGAACTTCTCTCAGACAAGAACCTGTAGAAAACAGTGGCATGCAGAAATGTGTAATGAAACCTAAAAATGGGATTTAGCCAGAAGTTTTGGAACATTAGGAACTACACTTAAAATTCTGTATTTCTGAGATTGGGAAATGGAGTTAGAATGCCACTGTGTGATAACAGAATGTACAAGTCTGTTTTACAGGAGAAATGAAAGAGAAAAGCCTGTGGTGCACACAGAACTAGTACAGCTAGTATAGCACAGATGGGAGAAAAAGCAGACATTACATATAGTAAATGAGCACAATACATGCCCCAATTGCTGGAACATGTGCACCAAGCAGCAGTAATGGTATGTGGGAAAGTGGAAACTGGCAGTAGAGAGAGGACAACGACTTGCTTAGCGCCCTGATGAGCCTATTTGTCCTTTCTCTGTCGTCAAACACTCAATAAGAGCTTATCATGGCCACTCAGAGTCTACAAATATCAGCTGAAGAAGATCTAGGTCTTCAGCTTTTGCGGAGTTGTTGCCACGCAAACTCCCACTGAATTTGCTGTAAGNTCTATTTTTCTATCCTGAACACATGACTTTAAGAAAAGTAATTTGATGACTCATTGCCTTAATTTTTCCATCTGCAAAACATGAAGAATAATTGCTTCATGTCATAAACCTTTCAATTTCTTCAAGACCTTTCAGTGGAATACACCACCTGCATGAATATACACAATACTGTGAGATCACAGAGTGTACCAGTGCTCCTCTCTTCCATCTCTTTCCCTCACACTTCAAATCAGTGTAACTTCCAGACATTACCCAGGGATGCCAGAATATCATGGGAAATTTTCATCTTTGAATAGACTATGACATTTACAGGAATATTAAAATGAATAAAGACAATAAATTTGTGAGAACCCATGTTTTGCAATAGGTGCACAGAAGCCAATCTAGTTAGGTCAACATAGGTTGGATTGACCTGAAATTCTCTCAGACAAGAACCTGTACAAAACAGTGGCATGCAGAAATGTGTAATGAAACCTAAAAATGGGATTTAGCCAGAAGTTTTGGAACATTAGGAACTACACTTAAAATTCTGTATTTCTGAGATTGGGAAATGGAGTTAGAATGCCACTGTGTGATAACAGAATGTACAAGTCTGTTTTACAGGAGAAATGAAAGAGAAAAGCCTGTGGTGCACACAGAACTAGTACAGCTAGTATAGCACAGATGGGAGAAAAAGCAGACATTACATATAGTAAATGAGCACAATACATGCCCCAATTGCTGGAACATGTGCACCAAGCAGCAGTAATGGTATGTGGGAAAGTGGAAACTGGCAGTAGAGAGAGGACAACGACTTGCTTAGCGCCCTGATGAGCCTATTTGTCCTTTCTCTGTCTTCAAACACTCAATAAGAGCTTATTATGGCCACTCAGAGTCTACAAATATCAGCTGAAGAAGATCTAGGTCTTCAGCTTTTGCGGAGTTGTTGCCACGCAAACTCCCACTGAATTTGCTGTAAGTGAAACTGGTTAGAATCAGAGACGATATAAAGCAATGTAAATTATAGACAGCCACTTAGAACATCAGTGGCTATCTGTAATTCAGTAGTTCCACAGTGTGACCTAACTAATTCCTGTTGTTCATTACTTTTTCTTGAACCAGACTGAAGAAATTTTGTGTATTTGAGAATAACCTCATTTTGCTTAATAAAACCTTGGAGCCTCAAAACCTGCATAGGAAGGGAAAAAAAAGGATGACAAATTTTCAGGATGGGAACACGTCCATGTACCCATCATCTCCCCAAGTGGACAATTACAAATAATTTCATTCTTTTCCTGAAAAGGTAACAAATGCAATTATATTTCTGAGGTAGAAAAATAAATGCAGTACTTAGCATCATCAGAACTTTTCATCAGGGCACTGATTTCAGTACTGTTAAAGAAGGTTTTTTGCAGCTTATCCATGAGATAAAAGTATCAAAATGTTCAGAGGCAAAAACTTCACATGATTGCACTGAAGAAAAGGAAATATCCTTTATTAACATTTTAAAGCAGATAGCATTTGCCAAGAAGAACTGAACACCACAAAAGGGGAACACCTGAGAGGAAGAAAACATGTATTCACAGCTGGCAAAAATTTCAAAGGTGCACTGTTTGCCTGGGTAAATAATTGCCTGGTAAGGTGTTCTGGTTTTGTTTTGCCATAAAATTATTTATCCAACCTGTCAGGGCTTTTGAAATAATGACACTTTCCTGTAAAAATATTTCCACAGATGGAAACTTGGCATCACTTGGCCTGCAACTGACTATGCATTACAGATGTTATGGGTGGATAATCTAATAACACAGCTCAGTTATTTATTTCCACGTTAATTCACGTCTGCAGATTTGCATTAAGACTTAGGTGTAACCACAGTGGGGAACAGTAGATAAGCCACAACACCCTCGAAACTACTTTGGGGTCACAATGCTTTCCTTATTAATTCTTGACCTTGAGAACACAGAGGGAGGCACATCTAACTACTGATATAGATTAAATTATTGCACATTCCAATCTCCTTAAGTCACTACAGGCAGAACAGAAACAATGATCTGTTTGACCTTTTTACCATCCAGTTGTCTTGCAAGCAAGCAAACAAGCAGGCCCTTCTACATATCTAAGCATTAAAAAAAAAAATCAGGAAGTCAACAAGAGCTGTAAGGAAGATCTTAATCTCACTTAGTCCTGTATACAAACAAACAGCAAGAATCACCATGCAATCCTGATACAGCCAAACTCCTCATCAAAACCCTTAGTATACCTCCAAAGAGTGATATACAAAATTTTTCAAAATAAATAGGTTTGTCAAAATCTTCATAGATGTTTAGAAGCAATTATTCTTGTTATTTCTACTGGGAATCCTTGCATATTTTCTTGAATGACAGTCACGACAAATACTATTAAAACCTAACCCAGAATCTCTCAGATAGGATGAAAAATGGAGAGACCATTTATTATTGGATTATATATATGCTCAGTTTACCTCAAGTGAAGAGTTTTCAAGTTTCCCAGTTAGTACTTCTTTCTCTTTCTCTAGTTGCTTTAGTTCAGACTCTGATTTTCTTTTAAATTCATCTAGCTGTGTCTGCAGCTCCTAAAAGGAGGAGACAGAAAGAGAAAGAAAGAGAAAGAAAGAGCATGCAATAGCTGGGACAAAACATGCAGCAGGAAAAAGAAAGGACACACATTTCTTCTACATTAACCTAGATAATAGAGCAGTTTACACAGTAAGTGTAAGTACATCCAACTGACTTTTAATGTATTATTCAATCAAAAAGTGTAAACAGTTTGGTTTGATTCTTTCTAATGTTATTGTGAGACAATACAGTTCATATAAACCTAATCTTCTACTGAAAGCTTTCCCAAGGTGGAAAACTGTACAGCATGAAGAGTCAGACTGTTTTGCCTTGAGTGGTGTTAGTGTTCAAAACTAATCTAGTATGCAAGAGTCACCCACAAGATCTGAAAAAACATAAATATACCTTGGCTATATAAATACCAAGATGACTAACTAATGGGCAACTAATGAAAAAGAGAATCAAAGGAAGCATTACCTGATAGCATCTATAAAGAAAAAGCACAATGAGGAGGTAATGAAATAAAATACTATATATATCACCTTATTGATGGAAATAGCTGAAAAATCGATGATAACACCAGGTGCAAGACAGTGACCAAGAGCTTGTATCAATTGTTTGTAAGCAAGTGTGACTAACTGTTTATTGTGGAAACACTGAATGTGCAACTTCTAGAAACTTCCTGAAGTGATATGCATTACAAGCTTATTAATGCACTTGCTCTATTTGTGCCAATTTGCTGACTCAAAAAAATATTCTGTAACTTCAGACATTACAAATGAAGGAACCAGAGAAAAAAAATAGCCTCCCCTGTCCTGTGCAGCCCCTTCTCATACACCCCACCCTGTTTAAAACTTAGGTAGCAATTAAAGGATGGAATTAAACAGATACATGAATATTGCAAGGGAGAAATTAGCTTTAGTTTTGCTTGCACAAAAAGGAGAGGATATAACTGTTTCTTTGATTAAAACCTGAAGATCAGGTGCAACAATCCCACTGCAATTCTGCTAACTGACTTTCTTCTGTGTATCTTAATTTTTCTGTCTGGAACATAGATATAATACTTCTCAAACAGCTGTTACAGGCCTTAATTGAATCAGAGGATATAAATAGCATGAATAATGAAAAATATTGTAATTTTATTTAAGTTTTACTAACTCAAGATTTTTCTGATTTAATTAATATGAATCTCTAAGAAGAGATTATTATAAGCAATAATACTTATTGCCTGTAAGCAATAAATGTCTACTACTATGCCTTTTTTTCCAAAATATTAAGTGTTTGATATTTAAATTTGATCTGACTCATGTGAAGAGCTTCAGTCTGGCATAATTTTAAGTATACCCATATGAACTCATAATAAGAAGGATACACTAAAAAGGCAAAGTCATTTTCATAAGGCTTAAACTGGTGTAACTGTGTACCTTGAAACTCTGCATCTTCACATACTGATCAAACATGGGCTCTTTCACAAGCAGATAAAATCACTTACTTACACGGGTTCCATTCTGAAAAATGAGATTGCATAAATGCATAAACTCCAGTAGTTTCATGGAAATTAATTCTGATGAGCACCAAACACAATTCCTAGTCTCCAAAATGAGGAAGGTACTATGAAGCTCAACATTTAGAGCTAGCAGCTGCATGCTTTTATGACTTCACAACTTGTCAGCAAGTGGTTTGATTATTCTCAAGTAAACATTGAACTTGGAAATTACAGCAGTGTTAACTATGAAAAATGGGTAGAAGTACATTCTTAGAACCAAGAAGGGTCTAAAGAACACTTGACCAGTAGTCTGATTGTTCAGTTCTACAAACTGCTCTAATTACTCTTTTTTTCTGTCTAGAAGATGTCTGGCAAACACACAAGTACATTAGGACTCAGAAACTAAATTCCTCCTTAGTTTATGCCCAAAATTTGGCAAACCACCTGGGCATGCAGTAAGTTGTAAGCTTTTCTAAGTATTAAAGCCCTTGCTTAAAACTAAACACATGTTTCAAGGTTATATGTGTGCCTGGGTGCACATGTATTTGTTTGTAAATAGTTGTAATTTCATTGGTACCATGTGCACTCTGAATTAATTTACCAACTCTTTGCAGAATTAGATCCTCTGCCTAAACAATGCAAAATTTTGCTTACAACAAATTATCTGAGTATTTCGCAGCAGCAATGACAAAAATTTAAGTCAGAAATTGGAATAACATCCACAATACATTTTCCTTCAGGAGGATTCTTATAGAAATCACTCCAACTGCCACATGCAAAGCGTGCAAGGATAAGTGTTGCTAAGAAGTCTGCTTATCACATTAAGGATAAATTCACCTTCCTTTCTGTGGAACTGTTCACAGAAATCATCAGTTTGACCTTTTTTTTTTTTTCCTTCAGTAAGACCGTAGCATCCTGGCATTTTATGTTAACACAAAGTGCCTACAGAGACCATAATTCAAATGATATTGGTGTGACCAATAAGATTAAAACCAGATGAATAAAAGCATCTATAAATAGAAGAACATTCCTACCTTCTGCATTTTTTTCTTTCAGATTCTATGAAGTTTTAGACTAGCCTGATTTCCTTTGTAACCTTCATTACAAGATCTACCATCCCTTTTAACAGCTATTCCTTCAGACAAATCTTTTCCTTATGGGAGTGATGCTTGACTCTCTTTTATTTATACCCTCCTTTTAAATAGCTATAGTTTTCATAATCAAAGAAACACACTAGATATATAACATGAAAAAAAAACCACAACAGGGTAGAATTCTTGGTCACAGTAGTCTATTTTGTAGTGAATATCCTATTTAGGTGTAAATAGTCCATTAAAAAATACTGGCTTTATTTAACAATGCAGAACTGTACTGTTTCAGGATGATAAGCCTCTTCTGAAATAAACAATAAACCTTCTAGGAATGGTTTTGGTTGGAGCTTGGGTGCATAACTCACTTCCAAACATGCAGGCTTCCTCAAGGACAACCTTAGTCCTGTAAAAAAGTACAGCAGACAACTTGGTTTTTCTTATGTTGCTGACACCAGGTCTGATTTTCCAGAATGGTAGTGATGCCTTGGGGTTTTTTTCTTGCCGTTTCTCCAATGCCACACACAAACTAAGATAAGAATCAGAGTAGTGAAGACCATCACCAGCACTGGAACCAGAACTGCTGCCAATGCCACATCTTTGGTTATACTTGGGGTCACTGTCGTGTTTTTTATTTTGGCTGTGCAAGTTGTTCTATCTGTCTGCAATGACGTCTTCACTGAATGGATGAAGTCATCAATGAAGTCAGCATTCTTCTTGTCATTCTTCTTCTGAGGTGGTGGGGGTGGCGGCACGGGCATCTTAGGAGCATGACCTATCCTAAACCAACATCCTAGCAGTTCTACTTTCACTGCAATTTTCTGGCGCCGTTTTAAGGGGTTAATCCTAAAAAAAAGCGTGCAATGATAGGCAGAATGAAATTATTGCAAACTTCCTGGTACAATTCAGTATTCCCTTGAAATATCTTTATCCATGCTNGGTTATACTTGGGGTCACTGTCGTGTTTTTTATTTTGGCTGTGCAAGTTGTTCTATCTGTCTGCAATGACGTCTTCACTGAATGGATGAAGTCATCAATGAAGTCAGCATTCTTCTTGTCATTCTTCTTCTGAGGTGGTGGGGGTGGCGGCACGGGCATCTTAGGAGCATGACCTATCCTAAACCAACATCCTAGCAGTTCTACTTTCACTGCAATTTTCTGGTGCCGTTTTAAGGGGTTAATCCTAAAAAAAAGCGTGCAATGATAGGTGGAATGAAATTATTGCAAACTTCCTGGTACAATTCAGTATTCCCTTGAAATATCTTTATCCATGCTAGGTTCTCTGTACACTGTCCGCTTCTGTGTATCACCACTGCATAAAATTCTGTAGGCTGAGACATAATAGCAGTACTCTGCTAAAGTTGATCCAGTAGTTATAATGCCTGTTATTTTCTTTTCTTTATTCAAGTCAATCTGCAACCACTGATGTTCATCACTGATAAGAGCAGCCCAAGGAGGACCAACTTTTTAGTCTGGCATTTTCAGGTTTCCAAATGTTTACTTGTCCTGTTTGGTTAGGCCACCCAAGAATAGATGACGACGTGATCTGGGAATCAGGAATTACCCCAGGTTCCATCCCCGGTGTCCCATAACAACCATTCATCTTAAAGCTGAAGAGACTTGTAGATAAAGGCCCCACTTTTGAGGTGATGTTGTTAGCCAAGGAGTCTTCATAGTATGGAATGCCCTTGCATTCCATTACAATATTAATTTGGCCACCCAGAGAATGTGACACAATGCCGGCATGAACACCAGCCATACAAAGTGATGACGAGTCTCGGTATCCATGAGTGATAGTGCTTGAAATATCAGCTAAAGGAATCACACATCCAGCTGGACAATACTTACTGAATTCTGGTTTGGAAAAGTGACTTGCATTTTCTAAACAGGTAATTAAGTCTGATTTCTCAGTGTTGAATAAGGGTGAATTCCACTCATGAACAGTACTGTAACTTTATTACTTTTTGAAGTAATTAAACCATCCATCTGAAAGCCTACACCACATTATTTTCCTATCTCTGTTCTGTTGGGGACAATTCCATTGTGAACTCTTCACTAAGTTGAATGACAAGAATCTGAGTCATCAATATCAAAATCACCAAATTTGACCTGAACTCACTGCCCAGGATTTACATGTATTTCCCATTCACAAACTGTGCTATTAGGAGAAGTCCATGTCAGTTCATCGAAGCAAGAGCTCCCCTTTCAGGGCCCAGAACAGTGTGTCCACATGTGTCACCTTTCTGTGCCCCAGTGCCCTGCAGCAGCACGAGGAGGAGGCTGGGGCACAGCAGCATCCCCTGAAGGAGTGGCTGCCCCGGGCTCACCATGCCCTGCGGCTTGGCCGGTGTGCCTGGTGCTCCCAGGGCATCACGGGCAGGGGAGGGCACAGGGGTGAGTTGAACTGTGGTTGGATATGTCAGGGGTGTAGGGATTGATGAATATTATAAATGTAGATTGATAAGGCCTGTTTGGCACGTCTTTGGATCTGGAAGCTTCCATTAAAGAACTGCACCTTTTCATTTACCTCTTTTAACATTGTTTGGAAGTTTTTAGGCATCAGTAGCATTAACAATAGTTTTAGAGAACTAAAAAGTATAGAAAAGATTCAAGGCTGGACAGTTGCTTAAGGGGAAACATTGTACAAAGGGAACTCCAAGGATACACATATTCCTCATTGTACTGAGTTTATTCTTGGTATTATTTCTGCATTGTTTTTCAGAATAACCGTCTTCTATATTTAAAAATAAATAAATCAGTATTCCAACTTCACCTCAACAGAGAAAGTCTGCCTTGGACATTGTTCTCTTTAAGGTTTTGGTTACAGAAGCAGTTGAACACTCTGCCCTCATATAGCTCAAGGATGTCCATAGTTTTTTTGCTGTCTTCGCAGCAACTCATGTACTTCAGGTTATGAACATGAGTCACTGTTCCACCAAATGGGCTCAGAGATCTAAGAATATTACAGGATTGACTACTGTACAATAATCAAAGCCATTAGTCTTAAAGGAAAAATTACATTGATATCAGTACTTTTGTTATGCCATGCCTTTGAATATTTGAGAGAAGATCACCTGTTAAAGCTCTTACATATCTTCAGAGTTGCTCTTTTTCTGACTGTTTGGAACAAGATTTGCTGCAGCTGCGTTATTTGATGCTTCAGTTCATCTACTTTATTAACAGCTTTGCTTTGGGAATTCAACATACTTTCCATATCTTCTGTGGTATCAAAATTTACATTTCAAATAGCATAAATAACTTGCAGAATTTCCAATATAAGTGATGACTAACAAGGGAAATACTTCAGAATGACATTAATGAGCATCTCACCTGCTTTATGCAGGATTTCCTTTTCTTGATGTGTTTTTCTCCCTTTGACTACACTTACATCTTCTTTCACTTTTTTCACTATACCTTTTGATCCCAGAATTTCTTGCTGTGTTCACTTAAGCTACACTTCCAAATCCTAAAATATGCACAACATTACTTCCACATTCATTACATATGTCCTTTTCTTGTCATAAGAAACAAATGGTCATTTTCTCTCTTCATGTAGTACCATGATATAAATCTTTCACCTACAGAGCTGGTTTATTGTGGATTTTGCTCTTCCATACCCTTAAACTGTCTCTCTGCTGCCAGAATATTTGTAATGAGGAGCCACTCCCTCATGTGTAGTAGATNCCATACCCTTAAACTGTCTCTCTGTTGCCAGAATATTTGTCACGTGTAGTAGACGCCATTGTAAAATGAATATTTATCAAGAGTTACCATCTAGAAGATGTCTGAGATTATCCTAAACTTGAAACAAATTATACTTCCAATAATTTCATGACAATTTATGGTAAAAGTTAATGAATATTAGTTTGGGGGTTTTTTTTCAGTTGCTGGAATACAACAGTTTGTAACATAATCCTCAATACAGATGCCTAAACTCAGAAAAAAATGATTCCTACAGACTTTGCTGGGAGTTGTTTGTCCATAACTAAAGGCAAAAATTTGAACGATATTTAATGTTCTATTTCTGGAGGTTCCAGTTTAATTTTCCAGATGTCTAGCATAATACTGCAATATTCACCCGACAAAATTGCCATTAGTTCCTATATGAATGCTGAGTAAAATCTCATGGGTTAAAACTAACTCATATTTAACACTCAAAACTTCAAGGTAAGCTTGTTCCTTTTACCTCTAGCATACGCCAAAGTTCTTCCAAAACTAGACTGAATAGATCAGCCTTAATGACTTGTCATCCTTTGCATTGTCTCTTCTCCAATAATAACAATAAATGTGCACTAATGTGATGCCTTTCATCTAAAAGTGTCAAACCTCTGGGCATACACTAAAGAGAAAACAGAAATTCATCTTGGTTAAACAACAGTCCTTTCACCTTTCAAGCCTTATAACAGCTCTTCTTGCTAGTATTTACTAATGCTCAGAGGTATTACTGATCAAAAATATGTTTCTGTTTCCCAGTCTCCACTGTCCACAGGAGTCTCAAAAAATGTAGTATTTAATGGTAGCATAAGATATACTTAATTTAAAAAGGAGAAACTTCTACTTTCTTATTTACTTGGTAAAAACCCTGAAAATAAGATCATGTCTAACTCTCCCCTCTTCCAGATTTATCCTAGTCTGAGGCTATCTCTTTCAAGATTCAAGGCAATATGCTCTGATGGGATGTAAATCAGCCTCTTTCTACAGACTTAGAGGATCTGAAACGTACAAGTTGAGCATATGTCCTTCAGAAAATATTTCAGTTTTATCCAGCTGATACTGAATTTAGAAAATAAATTGTTAATGACATCACCTTCTTATTTCTATTTCCTATCTTATTTCACATTATTATTTCCTTTCTGTTGCAATAAGTTAGAAGAGTAAACCATGTGCATAAATTTCCAAATGTCCATTCTTCATTTTCTCTGAATGTTACTTCAAGTATCCACAAAAAAATTCAGATTCTTGCTTTCCCTCTTCCAATCTACTGCTTCTAACTTCTACAGAGCCAGGACACTTTTTGGTTTTGAACAGATATTACAGATTTCTCTGACTCAATTTAAAAAAATGGCTTATCTGCATCTCTGCCATTCATTATATCCTCTCCACTTTTCTGTAGAAGATAGAGGTTGTTCTGCTACAGATCTATGCACTGAGAGAATGAAATCTGAATAATGTTGGGGAAGGTGTATTCGATTCATCCTCTGATCTTATGAAACAAAAAGGCAGTGAGCGTACTCAAGGCTGAACTCCTTCACAGAACATCCTCAAAGAAGAGGCCCAGAACTCTGCACCATCAGCAAAATGATACCAACAAGCAAGATGTGAGGGCAGATGGTGAAAAGAGTTAAGAATTGTCTTGAAAGAACACAATTGACTGGGCTGACCTGCTCTCTGCAGAGTTCTGGGGCTCTCTTACTCTAAAGGAAATAAATCTTCTTTCCCATTAGGGAACAATTCTTGTTATTCTGTAATACTTCAAGTCTAGACCTTCATGGTGTTTTCTTATCTAATATGCAAGACTGCTGCCACATGGCTGGAGGCAGGTCTGGTAGGTGAGTTTATGTGATGTGGAGAACCAATAGCATTAGAAAGAAGTTAAACTGTTGAGCACAGAGCATAGTTGGTGCTTCAACTTCAGTGCAGTTCATCAGCATCTTTCCTGCACACCGACCTCATGTACACAAATACAGCTGTTTGGCAGAGTGCCCATGACACGCCAACTTCTGAAACTGCATCTGACACAAGACACAATTAACCAGAAAGAGGCTGCAGAGCTGTGCTGCAAATGTATGAGATACACAGCAGTAAGGGCAGACAGGCAAAGGGCAATGGTGAAAGCCTCATGGCTCAGCACGTAAAACTTTGCAGGTGTAAAGGACACTTCATTAAATGGTACTTGGTACAAGCCATTGTTGCAAGAGTCATACAAGGCACTTGATTGCTAACCTGTCAGCTCAGGTCTTTTATTTAACCCTGTTCATATCCATACACTGAGCTATTGGCAACCACAAGGGAAAAGGAGAATGTAAACACTTGTGGCTAGTAGTGCCTGCTTGCTATTCTCTTCACATTTCTGGGTAGGAAAGGTAAAACTGTTCAGCCAACAGATAAATTTTACCTCACTCCTCCCTCAGGGAATACAAAATGTAGTGTTCAAAGTGTTCTCCTAATGAATTACTAATCATCTTAACTCTTTCTTTAAAACTCTCAGCACTATATCCCTCCTATTTCCATTCTAAGCCTCTAAAACTGCTTTACTGCTTAAAAAGCATTTGACTCAACGTGATATTTAAAAGACCTCTCCTCTCCTAAATTTTAAAGAATTGATAATTTGCACTTTTATAGGCATAGCTATGGTTCATAGTTTCATATGCTACCTGTATTCTCTCCTTCAGCTTCTGGGAATGCTTCTTCCTCTCAGTTATCTTCTGGCTTTTCTCCTCTAGGTCTGCCTCCAGCTTCTTTACCTGCTGCAGCAAAAAACCTTCCTCAGTCTCTGAGCTCTTCCTTTGCCCCATTTCTCTTTGCTGACAATTCATCTTTGTTTCTGTCACAGAGTGCTGCATAGCTTTTTTCAAAGTCTCTTTTTCTCTCTCATAAGGGGCTTGCAGTTTGCTTGTTTTCTGAGCAAATTCTTCAGTTGCTGTCTGGTTTTTGCTCTTCAGGTTTTCCATCTCATTTATTAGAGCATGTCTTTCCACACTGCATTTTCCATCTAAATTTATGCTTTTATCTAGATTTTCTCTTCTAGAAGCTTTGCATTTATTTAGCAATCCATCAAGCTCCTGATTTAAATGTGGAAGCTTGTTTTCAAAGCCTGAATTTGTATCTACCATGTCTGTAGAGAGGACCATCCGTGCTTGTTTCAATTCTGTTCTTGACTCCTTCTCTTCCACCTGCTTTTTGCACAATGTTAACTCTGCCAAGGCTTCTTCCTTCAATCTCTTGTGTTGTTCTACTGCAATTTCAAGGGCCTGAATATGTTTTCTGAGTAACTGTTCTTCTTCAATTTTGCTTTTACACTGGAGAATTGTTTCCCTTGTCTCAGCAAGAATGTGCTGAATTTCTTCTTCATGAGCCTCTCTCAGAGCCTGTATACTGGCCTCATGTTCATCATTCTTAGTGTTCAGGGCATATATCACCTACAGAACAAGAAAAATAGAAGATTAAAGTATCTAGTAAACAGTAGTCATGCATCCATTTATCAAGATGTTAAATACTAAAAGAGAATTACTGCTGCAGACCTGCTTGTTTGTTTTGTTTTTTTGTAGTGGTAGTTCTTTGTGTTGTTTGGGGGTTTTATCACTAGGAACAGAAAAGACAGTTATAAACTGCAAAACCTTATAGGAAAGGAAGACAATACTGTGACAGAAAATTTTTTCACTCTTTGTCAGCAGTTTCCTTTTTATGCTTTGCAACTTGTCACTTCATGCCCATAGTTTGATCTCTACTAAAAGGAAGGAAATCAGGTCTATTCTCTAGCTCAATGACTCCTCATTCATAGTCCAGTTCACTTGCCTTCTGTGCAGCAGGACTACCTGCCACCTTGCCTTTAGCATTAGGATGTGCTGGGGACCAGTAGTGGCAGATCTGTGCAGTGAAACCTGAGGTCCTGACATCCACTTCATGGGCACCAAAATCACTTTGTGATGTAAATGAAGGTAAAATATATGCATTCCTGGAAGCAAAATGCCTGGCAAGTAAGTTTGGTCAGCATTTCATGGTAAAGTATTACTCGACTACAAGCATCTTTTGGCTTGATTCTCAGAAGTGTTCAGGCAATGTGTTTTTTAAACACCTCCTCCCACACCATTTCAGTAAGTCATAACTCTCAGCAAACAGGTGTTAGCAGGTTCAAGCAACCCTCCGATGACAGTCAGTAATTTTTCCAA
Organism: Calyptomena viridis; assembly: GCA_013390005.1. NCBI lineage: Eukaryota > Metazoa > Chordata > Aves > Passeriformes > Eurylaimidae > Calyptomena > Calyptomena viridis. Next base: position 43,454 of record WEIV01010396.1, on the reverse strand, counting down.
ACAACTGTTCTAACCCCTTTGATGCTTTATTTTCTTCTACAAAATGCAGAATAATAATTCTCATGGCTTCATCTATTACCCATAATATACGCCAAAGATCTCTCATAGAATCTGTTGTACAAACACACTACTATTATTTTGAAAAGAGAATGCTATTAGAAGCTCACAGTAGCCTGAAATGAAAAGTAAATGAGCATGTTAAGCTTACAAGACAGTTACATATAATTGCACAACACAGTAACTGCCTTGAAAAGATTGCTTGTCTTTTTAGACCTCTACTAGGACATATAGGCACTAATCCAGTTTCTACTGGACACAGTTATCCAACTCAAGGAGAACACCACATTATGTATTATCATGTATGAAGATTTTCCACTTGCTTGTTTGGTTATCTTTTTTTATGGATTAATTACTGCCCTACAAAACTAGGTTTGGAATTTGTACAGAAGTTATGACAGATAAATTCAGTCTGGCCTGAGCCTACATAGGTTAATCAAAAGATTTGGACAATGCTTAAGTAAATCATAGCCTTAAGGAAATAAAAAAATAAATGCAGAAACAAGGTCACAACTAATTCTTTAATTATGCTAGAATTTTGGCCCTGTAATCCTCAAGCCTTCCTCAGGGCAAGTCTCAATTGAGAGTTCAGTAAATGTCTTGACCACATTAATTGTCACAAGCTTATAATGTGTTGTATAAGCCCTAACAATGTCTCCAGAATTAATGAATTTGCTTATCTATGTCTAATCACTTTTTGTTCTACCTGTATATAACGTACTGAATTCCAGTCAACCATAAAGGAAGGCAAACAAATACATCTTTTATGTAGTCAACTTTCTCCCTGGCAGCAACGAATTAAGTACAGAAGACTTAAAAAGTCACAAATGCAAAACATGGTCTAGATATATTTCTGGATAAATATGTGACAAAAGAGAATAACAGTATTATACTTCTGAAGAATAAAGGACAAGGAGTCATTGTCTACATTTAGACAGGTATATTTTTGGGTCTTAGATTAGAAGCTGTTAATTCTTCTCTTATTTTTAACCATTTTTCCTTTGAAATGGAAAACAGTTGCAGTATACTGAGCAGATTCCTTCTCCTCACTAATTAAAATCATTTCATGAACAGTTCTTAACTGCTCAGGAGACAGACATAAAAACTACAAGGAGAAGATTAATTTTGCCCACATTCTGCACACTGAATGACCAGCAATTAGGTTGGGTGATTCTGCCATTAACTAGGTCAGATGCTGATGATCACATTTCCGTGTTTCGTTCCATCAGTAAAACAGACATGAACATCCACCTTTGTGACTCAGTCTTCCACTATTAATGATTAATTTACCTAGTAAATCACCATAGCCTGTCTCATATTATGTTGTGTTCAGGCTGACAGTGGAATTTGGGTTCCTCTAAAGTATGACTTAATCTTAGAGATTTCCCAAATTCCACTAAGCATTAGTCCACCACCTTAA
>WEIV01010396.1:7592-38952 GCA_013390005.1 Calyptomena viridis | reverse complement strand
TTCAGTAAAGTTAGATTAGGTAAAATTTCTCTCTCTTAAAAACCACAGAACTAGATGAAAACACCGTAAAAGATTATGCTTAGACACTGACAAATCAATGCGAGTTAACACACACAGGCAAGCAGAAAGGCCAAATTGTTTGATTTGAGAGTCCGTTCTCTTCACATTTTGAAGTCTCTGTCTAGGTGAAATTCTTGCATAACTACTTCAGATCTCAAATACCCCACAAATCTTAGGCTATTACAGTCTTGCTTGAGTTCAACCCTATCTTACAAAGCATTTTCAGATAGATAACATGCAAGAAATAGAAAACCTATTTGACACAAACCACAATGTCCTCTGTCTGTCCATTGTTGCTATTGTAGTCGAGGTGAATTTTTAATACTGAAGTCAACAATTCTGTGTCAACTGAAGGAAAACCCCCTCATATTACCATGTAATTCACTGATAATTTAGCTGTTTTTTTGCTACATATCTAAAACTCACTCGATATGTCTATATCCTAGAAGTCTAATCTCTATTATGCTTCAAAAACATGAGCTAATGCATCTCATCAATCAGAGCTAAATATAATGACGATAGAATTCATTTGCCAAATTAATGCTCTATTCTGTGAAAATATTTCATTACATCCCAGATTTTTAAAGATCTTTCAGGAGTCTAAAATTGCAGACATATGTTCAGTGTTTCCAAAGGTTTTTGTCTGTTTTTAAATGACTCTAGATATTTACCTCAAACTTAACCCTTCCAAAATATCTTTTAAAATCTTGTTACAGATTATGATCAAGGCACATTGCCCACTTTTACTGTAAATACAGTACTCAAACAAACTTGTGAAGTAAGCTCTCACTTGATTCCTGTCTTTCAAAGTATTTACTTTAAATATTGTAGAATTTGGAAATCTTGCAAATACAAACTGTAGAAGAGTTGATTTAATTACAGCCTAGGGTAAAACAGATTTTCCTCACACAAATACACATTTTTGTAGAGACAAGTATTATAATTTATTTAAAACACAGTATTTATTGTAGGTTCTGCCTCCAATGTAGATCTTTGATAAGCACAGGTGAGCTGTTTCTTCTTAATCAAACCAAATTAAAGCATTATAAAGATTGAATCAATTCTTACTCTCCTGTAGTTTGCAGGTAAAGTTCTCATAGAGGACTTCTAAAAATTTAATAAGATTCCCTTATATATTCTAGATACTTTGCTAATTAAGAAAAGAAACCATCAGAACCCTCAGGGATCCATGAATTAACAATGACAGTTTCTACTACTGCAGGCATCAAAATTCAAGTTCTTGCTGCTGCAAGCAAATTCAACTAAAAGGTCATATGGATTCAAGAAGCGACTGGAGAAATGTATGGAATAAAAATCCAGTTGGGGATATTAAGTACTAAGACACTTTGTCAGTCTCTGGAAAATCTCATAAATCGCTGGAGGAAGTAAGAATTTTACACAAGTGCACTAGAGGCATGTCATATTCCTGTAAACTCTCTGGGCACAATCAGAAACAAGCTACTGGCCCAGATGGACCTGGGCATACAGTGTTTTTTAAAACACATTTTTCTTTCACTTTCTCCCCTCATTTTCAAAGCAGTATCATTAGAGCCAGAGTCAACATATTATTACATAGTTAAAGCACTACATAGTAACACTACACTATTACTCATATACCCATGAAATTTGTACCCAACACTCATAACAGTAAAATGGAGCTCAACTGAATACAGCCACTACTCCCATTCCCATTTCAGGAAGACATTCTTATTAAGCATATGCTGGACACCTCCTGAGATTGTATCAATAATCACAAAACCAAGAAAATTTAGCCACCATTTATTATTAGAAAAAGTGGAAACAGTCTGTGAAGAGTGTAGTGGCAATGCACTGTAGTGGCACTGCAATGTCTCTCAGTCTTGAAACAATTCAGTATTTTTATGAAATACTAAGGTATATCAGCATCTTAGTAAAAATATTTCAACACTGTAAAAATATTTACAATTACCAGCTACAGTTCTTAACAGCCTTGTTATCAAATTCTACTAGTTCTTTCTTCCTGAATAAAAAGAGCAAAATATATTCAACTGTAATCTCATATTTACATCTAAAGGCAGCTCATCTGTAACACTCTAAGAGGGTTATATAGTTACAACCAGTCGGTGCATAGTCAGACACTGTAGCTTCCAAACATAATTAAAACAGAAGACTTCTCTGGTTAACCCATTTTAACTTAAAACTGTGTTTCAATACCTAAAATCCAAGTCATACAAATTTTGTATACAAAACACAATGCTGAAGTGTTCAAAAACCTAAAATACAGAGTTTTATTTACATGAGAATACTATAAACTGAGTTGGCACTAACTTCTAATTTGGGTATAATTTTACACAACTGTAAAATATTGCAATCTACGTACTGGTTAAAGGAATTGTTACGAGAGAGGTATAGTTATAGTGTCACCGAAAAATGTAACTTTAAATATTATCCATGAAGAAAAGACAGAACATGAAAAACTGTGTTAACAGATCATTAGATATTTTATTACCTATTGCCTGTAATGCACATATTAATAACATGCATAACATTTTGTATATAAACATTACTTATGGTTCCTTGGTAAGGAGACTTGAATTTATTACGTACTTTTCCTTAGAAAGTAGTTTTGAGTTGTCAGTTACTAAGGCTGTCAGATTTTCTTCAAATTGGTGCAATCAGTGACACATTTGTATGGAAAGGAGGTGATTCCAACACACAGATGTCATTCTTATATGTTGAATTAACTTAAACTATAACTTCTATCCAAATAGTAAGATTCTAGGTTCCTTCCTAATAGAAGTAGTGGCTTTAATACTGCTTTTGACTGGTTCATCAACAAACTTACATAACATTGGACATTCATGTAATGATCCATGAGTTCCCCTTTAGTTCTGCAAAGAAAATGTAGTGAGGACTGGTTAAAAAAATCTCAGTTTGCATATTCTTGTCAGCTCATAGGCAAAGATAATGCTAGCTTTGAAACTCTGATGGAAAATTGTACTCAAAAATCACGAAAACAAATACATCATAAAGTACATGGGGTTATTAGTAGCTGATTTTATTAGTCTTGTTAGCACATCATTTCAGCAGTTTTATAAAAAGATTCTATTTCTTTTCCTACATGGAAATATTTTTTTACATTCCTTGTCCAAAGGAAAAATATTGTTGCTCCAAAAGCATGATCCTAGTTTTTACTATTCTATTCTGCTTCATTTCTGTATAATATTGAATATCCCTCTAGAGAACTGAGATCAAAAAGTCTTATGGACACAGGAGAGCTCTGGTAGCAAAATAACCAACTGCACAACAGCTGAACCACTGTAAGCATTGGTTACTGAGTACTGTTAACACATCACAGTAAATAAGGTCAATCAACTTAGCTTAAACTATGTGAAAAAGCAACACATTCCAACAGGAACACAAGTAGACCACAGAAGTGCTCTGTTACAGATGCTCAGCTGTTAGGTGCTTCCAGAATAAGCTATAAGAATTTTGTCATGTTTCATGCCTATAAACAAAAAATGGCTGATAGGTTTATGGCAAATAAAACAGGAAAGGTTAAAAGATGTAACATACAGCCAATGTACAAGATATTGGAGTGGTGTAAACAGTCTATGCCCTCACACACAGGCCAGGTCACTTGCTAGTTCTTTGGTAAACTTCCACCCATTGCGTGAAGCTAATGGAACTAAATATGAGCATGTATTTTTTGTGCAAAAGTCATCCATCCCTCCTTAAATAACCAAGGGAAGTGGTTTTTGCTCATCTGGGTGATTTTCCACTGAAGCTTATTATATAAAGTTCATATTTTCTACCTTGCTGACTGACCAGCCAGTGACTGGTGGTGATAAGCAGTCAGAGTGTATAATATTTTGAACTGCTCCACACAGAGTCAATCAGCAACATCTATTTATGCTGCTGCTTCTAGTAGAGGAAAATACTTGCTTCCCTTTTACATTTCTTTCCCCTGAAGGAAAAAAGAAGGGTTCATAAGTGCATTTTACCAGCAATTAACTTTTCCTTGCATGAGCACTTCCTTTGTTATCCATGGTATCCAACATACACACACAAAATTCTTGCAAGACTGCTTGAATTTTTTTTTTGCTAACAATCTACTTGGCCAGTAACACTGCAGTTTAAAACATGCTTCTTACAACAAGGCTCCCAAATTCACAGTATAGAATCAGATGAATCCCTGGGAGAAAAGAAGTGTTTTAGGGTAACTACCCACACTCATAAAAAAATATTCCTCCATTAGTATTCAGGAATTTGTCTCTAAGAAACAGAAATGTTCTGTGTCTTAGGTAGCTCTCTGATCACCAGGTAATGCTACCTTCCTAGTTATTCATATTAGGCTTGGTTCCAAAACTGCAGTCCAGAACAGCAGGTTTGGTTTGAGCCCCACTAGCAGAGATTTGAAAAGAAGCCTGACTAACATGCCAGCCCTGCCTGAACCACCTTGCCAATGAAAGTTGATCCACTTTCCTTAACATTCATCAAAAGCTCATTTGCATTTCCCATTCTATTTCAAGAAAAAAGGACTGCCCTGAGAATCCATAAGCACATGAATGTCCTGTAATAGCCAATGGATGTCAGAAATCCGTAACTTGAGACAGCAGGGAGTAACATCCAAAACGTCTTATAAAAGTCACCATGCATTTTGAGCTCCACATTATTCTCCACAAAGAACTGGTAAGCACAGAAGAGCACACCAAGGGTGTGTCTGATGGAGAAGTCTAAGCTTAGTTACCAATACAAAGTCATACAATCTGCTACAATCATACGAATAGATTGACTTCAAAATAAATGGGCTACAAAAAACAGTAGTTTGCTGCCCAAAGCAAACAAAACACTTCTAAAGGTTTGTATTTTTGCTGCTACAGCCAAAATACTCAGAGCAGAAAAGTGCATGAGAGAAGGCATGAAAACTTCCTATACTCTACCTCTCCAAAAGCAGAAACAGCAGGGCAGTAGAATGGGAGCAGCTGTCAGGACCTCTGTTCATATTACCTGTGGAGATTCTCTGTACCAAAGCCTTATGACATAATCAGCACTACTTGCAATGACAGAAACTGGACCACCTCACCCAGTTTGGTTCCTGTTGATGCCTTTGCATACCCCTCCTTTGCCTTTGAGAGTAGGAGGAGGTCACTATTGACTATATGAGGAAACAGAATGGAAGTGAAGGTCTGTATCCTACACCTAATTTACACATTTTGTATTCATCTCACCTGGCACAACACTGAGTGGATGAGTAATGAGATCATCATCTCCTCATCACTGAGACAAGAAGCTGCAGCTGTGCAACGACAAACAGTACTGCACACTAGGTTAGAAACAAGAAAGGAAAGCACTATGGGCCATATAAACTTAGGAGGGAGTTTATTATCATTAACCAAACTGTACTATAGCCAAGAAAAAAGTGATTTGAAAGGGAGCTCTCAAAGTTCCTAAGCCAAAAGTTACTATAATAAATTTTCCATATAGCCATTTTTCAGTTAATCTGTTAACAGATTTTACTTCTTACATGTTTACTGTTGGTACAGCATTAGTTTACCCAAAATTCAGAAGGGGAAGCATATGATTTAAATTCCAATTCTGCTGTGAGTTCTCTGTAAGTGTAGTGTTATTGCAGAGAAAATTGGTTCTCAAAGATCACATTCCAAAATAGAATGATTTTCAGGAGTAGTTTTTTAAGCATCAAGTATAAATCATCTTTATTTCAGATAGAAGAGAAATTCTATTAAAAGGCAAGAAATCAACCTCCTCATATTTTAACAGTAGAAAAAACAGGGTGAAAAAACACTGCAATAAAATTTTGCAACACAGGGACAAAAAGTAAGGATAGTGTACAAATGCTATTGAACAAACATACAAACAAAGCACCTGTAAAGTATTGGTATAGTACAGTGAGTATAATATACCATTTGTAATTACAAGTAGCCCTTGTGTATGTATTGATACATATGATGTAAATTATTACATAGAGTTATGAAATAAGAATGATGGCACTGTAACTAGTAAGCCATCCTAAGTTGAACATCTGAATGACTTCTCATTGTTTGACTTCTATTTTGTCAGTGTTTTTTCATTGTTAACATGTCTCTATGAATTGCAGTGAGGTTACAGGACATGTAAATGCTGTATTAGTAAACAAAGGTAGTAAATAGGTTTTTCTCGCTGACAAAGATATAGCATAAGAATAGGTTAAAAGGTAACTACTATCTCCTACATTTTTGCTCTTATTTCTTAACACGTTGGGGAAAATATAGTGCAGCTCAGTATTTGACTAAAAGTTTAAGTAGGATATACTACGTAGTTCAGTACTGCCTCTTCTCCAACTCCTATCTTTTACGAACGTCATTTGAAGTGTCTCTACTTAGGCACGTCAGGAACAATTAACTACGAGTCAAAGAGTATATTGTACTGTAGTACCACGCTTCGGCTGCAGCTTTGCGACAATATTACTCGCGAACCTATAACATGCAAATTACCTGCTGTCTTCGTAACTCCAGGGAAAAAAGTGGCTACCCTCAATCCTTCGGAACAGCTCAGAGATAAACCCCATTTCTGCGCAGAGTTGGAGCTCTTCTCGTTATGGCAGCACGGTAATTAGAGCAGTTAACTGCGAGACGTCCATCGTCTGCCACAAAGGCAGCCCCCAAGGTTGGGCTGTGCCCCCGCGGGGGAACTGTTTGGAAGAAAGTTTGAGCACACTGATGTTCTCAGTAACTGCCCTAAGAGAGAGGACTGGTTTCCTTTCCCTCCTCTCAGATGGGGGCCATCAGTGGAGACAGTTCCGAGCCGCCCCCGCCGCCCCCGGCCAGGGCAGCCTCAGCTCCCCGGGAAGGCTGCAACAGCGAGACTTACCTTAGTGAGCTGTGCAATCTTCTTGCACATTTTCACGTGCATTTCCCGATTGCATTCCTCTGCCGAGCTGCTGTGAGACGCTTTAGATCCATCGCAAGTCCCAGACTGATGAATGTTGTTTATGCCAGAGGCCATTAGGCTTGAATTTTAATCCCGTCTGTCGGTAGGCTCCGGGAAGGGCGATCCCGACCCCGCTGTTCGCCGCCCCCGGCGGCGGAGGAACTTCAGCACCAAAGAGGGAACGCTCCAGCCGCCGCCGCTCTCCCTTCTCTGTCCCAGTCCGTCAGCAAAACACCCAGGCGAGGAGGCAGAGAACAGCATGTGCAAACATCCTGACTGAGATTTTTTTTTCCCTCCCCTTCTCTGGAAATGGTTGAGCTTCCGCCAGGAAAAGATGCCAGTGGCTGAGTGCTACAAATTTCCCACAGGAGACGCTGAGCCAGCCATACAGGCAGCAGCACAGGCATTGCCGGGGATCTGTTATAGTAGAGATCGCCCGAAGATTAAATCATGCTGCCTTCTTGAGCTGCTAAAGCATTGCAGAGGTCATCAGCGAAGGCAGTGTTGGCACCTTGCACAAGCTCTGTTATTTTGGCAATCCCCTCTAAGTCTGGATGGACCAGTGATGAAGAAAACCTTCGCTCAGTTTTTCTGCTGCGCTGAAAGAATGCAGCCAAGAGGCACAGGAGCACAGCTGAGCCCTGGAGCCTGCTTTATCCAAAGAGACTCAGTGCCCCTCAGTTACATTAAATGCATTGGAAAGTGCCTGAAGAAAACGGACAATATTACAGGTCTTTTCTTTTTAAAGTGTGCACAGTGTTTCAAAGAGAGCAGGCTTGTACATGTAAAATAAATAAAAGGACAGAAAAGGCAGAAAAAAGAGCACACACACAAAAAAGGCAGGCTATTAAGATAATGAGGTTTTTAAGGACGAATACTTCAGTAAACTGTTACTTGAGAAGAAAATAGTGAACACGTTTAAACAAGTCTAGAAGAGAAAGGTGAAGAAGGAGAAGGCCAAGCAGGGGGAAGTCAGAGAAGCAGAAAAGAGGAAAAGGAAGAACAGGTAAGAGAGGCCGAGAGCTACTCAACACCCCTTTGATGTGTCACTGCAGCCACCCAGAGGGGCCTTGAGGCTGCTCCTGCCCCCTGGCCCAGGCAGGTTAAGGCAGCTTTCCAGTCTCATCTCCTGGCAGTACTTGCCATCCTTGGGCAAGAAGCTTCCACTTGCTAGTGGTGGGTTTGAAAAAGAGCTTCCTGAGGACTACCAGAATTGGGAAGGAGGATTATCTGGTGTCGGCTAAGGGCAGGGTAAAAGGAAGATGGGAAAGCCTTGGTGAGGGCAAAGAGAGATAAAGCACTGTTAAGAATAACACTCTAAAACGAAAAAGATCAGGGCAGAAGAATGCCTACAGGCAATGGGAAGGAAGAGCAGTGAAAAGATGTAAGAAGAGAAGACCTTGGGACAGGAAAACCAAACCCTTGAATTGCAGTGGAAAAAAGGAGAGACTGTAAATCTCCGGAGGCAGAAAGAATCTTCACTCCAGGAGTGAGAGGAAATGAGGACTGAGGAATGTAGTGTAGAATGGAAAACAAAGATGATCATAGTTGATGGGAGATGCTAAGCAGGGGAAAGAACATTAATAAGAAAAGGTAAGAAACAGATGCTTGCACAAAGGAATGACAAAGTACAGCTACTTCACTCACTGACACAAATGTCCAAGATGTTGCTGGAACTTTTTCTGTGACTAGAGCATAGGGACGTGCCACTGTCAATTGTTTGATATCTGATAAAACATGTCGTCACACTTAACTCAGTTAATATGGTTATAATATCTCCTCTACATAGTCATCAATTTGAGAAAAAAGTAGGAATTTAATTATACGTAAAATTTTTATTAAGTTGACAACGTTATTAGGACAATCAAGAGAACACCAAAAGCTGTAGCAATATCCTAGCATCTTGTTTCCTCAGAAAAAAAAAAACACCAACAAAATTAAATGAAAATAGAAAGCAAATTAAGGAAAATGCAAAAATTTTAAAAGTACTTACAATAAGTTACCTGTGTTATTACTCCGCTAAGTGGAAAGTAACATTATGGTTGTTCAGTAGGACACAGTGAACTTGGATGCATGGGTGGACAGAGACTTGAGACACATGGGCATAAGCAGAGCAGAGCAGCACAGATCATCATGAACAGTGGAAATGGAATAAACCATGGAGATATCTTCAGGCAGGCTGTCTATGTATTTTGGAGTGTTAGAGGGAAAAACTTGAGGCTTTAGGACAAGATAGTGTTTTAGCAGAACATAATTTGTCACTGGTAAAGTATTCTGAGTCCAGACAACAGTTTTCAGACAATACTTCAAACATTGGAAAAGTTTTAATCAGATCTCATGCACCAGAAAATGCAACCACAGACTTTACATCCTGACTGAGATCAAGTTAATTAGTTCCATTACTCAAACACCCCCTGCCCCGTTTTAATAACAGAATTTCAGCAGATAATGCCAGAGCATTTCCATGAGCATCTAAGATGTTTTTTTTCCTTCTAATTGATCTAGGGATCACCTATAAATAAGATGACAAAGCAAGGACATCACAAAGCATAATCTAAATGTGTACTATACAAATGAGGAGTTTGTGAGAATCACATGGAACAATAAGTAGATTACAGGATGTTTGTGAACTTGGGGTAGTATGCGGCAAAGACAGTTTAAATAAAAAAAGTCTAAACAGACAACACATACACTTCTGCCTGAATTATTATTGCTGAATTAGTTTTCAGTAAACTATGAGAGAAGGTCACAGTCTTTATAAGTCTGTGAGTAACTGTACGCAGGTTTGTAGCTTTGCTGCTCAGATGAATTAACTAATTTCCTTTTTATTACAAAAAACCTGAAATCATACATGATTAAAAGAATATAAGCCTTCCATTTTGGTGCCTTCGACTTGTTGACTATGCAGACTGTATGACTTCTGAAATCTGCAGTCTAGCTCCTATTAAAAGACCCACCGCTCCCAGGCCCCCAGATTCCAAGACATAGAAATATCTTTTTTATTCCAAGTGTTTAATACATAAGTTTGCACCTTTGCTTAGTATATTATGAACAGCTTTCCCAAAACACAATTAATACAGACCCATTCTTTCACTCTCTGTCTGAATACCAGTACTGCTGAGGTCAGCGGGACTTTTTAATTTTTAATACAGGAAGGCAAATTTAAGCTGATCCCCCAGATTACACTCTACTGCTGCTTTGCAGTCCAATAAAATTTGCATTTGAAAATGGTAGAACAATACAGTTAGTCATTAACTGTCATCTTACACCAGAACTGGTTGGATGGGGCCCTGTAAGATGTGATCTAGTAGGTGGCATCCCTGCCCATGTTGGTGCTGGGGTGGGAGTTGGAACTAGATGATATTCAAGGTCCCTTCCACCCCAAACCTTCCTATGATTCTATGTTTCAAATGACAAAGCTGTATTGCTAAAACTGATTTAAAACTTCTCAAGTTAGTTGTCAACAAAGGAAGATGCACGTCTAAGTGAGATTCTAATTTAATTCATAAATCACTACCCTCATTGATCTCCACTTACAATCACTTCATTCCCAGAGTAGCTTTTTGATCCCAGAACTGAGACTTCACGAACTGGTTTTTATCTCCTCAGGAAAAAAAAAAAAGGAAATAAGTATAAAAAATATAGTCAGAAGACTTGTAAGAGTTATCCTGCTCATCTAATTTACTATACTACTTCCAATAAAACTTGGTTTGGGATTAAATACAAGAAAAATGGCGTGTATAAAGTGCTGTCACTGGTACAGCTTGGGTAATTATCCATGTTATATACAAATAGTATATATAACTAGCTTATAATTTTAATTTCTTCCCACCTCATAAAGCAAACAGGATCCCAAAAACACCAGAAGTGCTACCGATTTCTTTACTGACTGAAAACAGTAACTATGCAAAAATGTATATACAATTTTATAGCTGACTTACATATATGCAAATTTTGGAATAATGTGGTGAAGAGAACTTCTGACAACTACTGCATAATGATGGCCCTATTATTGATGAAACACCACTGTGCTTACATTTTAAATATGGAAACTGGAACCAAACAGATGCATCAGATATAAAAGCCCCTGCACACCTAATGAATGGGATAAGCAACAACCTCCATTTTTTGTAACCAATTTTTTTATCCAATGACCTATATCTAAAATCACCACAAAGTAACCAGAATGCAGCAAGCTTGGCTTACCCAGGGGCACTGTATTTGCTCACATAACAGGACTGGCAAGGAAAGAGAAAGGATCTAGACCAGCAAGTGAGAAATAGATCACAGCAGATAAGGTCACTACTTCAAAGGACAAGGAAAAAAGCTTGAATTAGTAGAGCACACTTCCCACCAGAGTCTGGAGGACCAGTGCAGGTTTTGAATTTCATCATTCCCATCCTTTTTGGATAGAACTGTGAAACCCACTGGCCACAACGTCTGGGCCTGCATTGCTGGAGAGAGCCTTGCTCCTGGAGTCACTCGTTATATCCATCCCTCAGGAAGCAGCTGGCCCTTACTGAGCCCTGAGGGTTGCTCAGCAAAGGACTGGAAGCCCAGGGCTGAGCTGCAATGGGGTTCCTGGGCCCACAGGGAAGGGCTGTGGTTGGAGATGCCGGGTGAGGCTGGGCATGGCTCATTAAGGCTGATTAATGCAGTCAAGGCACTGAAACATAAGCTGTAAAAACTCTGACAACAATACTTGTATCAGTTGAACAAGATATCTGGTATCACAAAGAGATGTCCAGCATCTATGACCCTACCTCAGCATGTTATTTACCTACACATGAAATATCAATTATACTGGGAATCTTTTATTTTTACCTATAAATGCAAAGCCTAGGAGAAATATTTAAAGCAGACTGGAAGAAATAAATCTCACATCCTAGATGAAATCCATCATAAAGGACTATAAGATATTCCCTAGGAAAGATGCTCATCTGTAGACCTCAGATGCAGGCAGGCACAAATGGGCTGCTAAACATATGTGAATCAAAAATAATTCAGTTTGCGTTATTAGTTTCACTTAAAATAAAAGTCCTGGTGTTTTAATGCCCCAAGAATCACAAAGTTTTATCTGCTGTTGTCTTCCTGTTTCCATCTTCTTCTCCCCGAACAGGGTCCTGTCACAGAAAAAATCTAGATGAAGTTAATTGTCCAGTAAAAATACATTACATAGAAAGATTGTTACATATTGTATTTCCCTAGAAAATATAACCTTAAAAAAACCCAACTCATCGAGGATTTGCTGTTGAGTATAGTGGTTTTGTAGAGTGACTACTTCTCCAAAGTAAAATGAAAACTTATAGGAAAATGTTAACATGTAAGATTCTATTAAAAGTTAATGCAAAATACAAACGATTCATCTTTAAAAAGCAGGTATCTGTTTTAAACATACACAGATGTATGGTAGTATAATATGTCAGGAAAAAAACCTCTGCCACATGGTTAAATTATTTTTAAATTTATTTTAATCTATAAAGCAGAATACTGTGTCTCCTGCTGCTGCCCTCCATTCTTCACATACAGCCCTTATATCCCATAATCCTTGACACCACTGTAAGGAGAAAATAATTCCATTATTTTGTTGATAAAAATCTTCTTCTTCAAGAAAACATCGGGAGGACTCAGATCTGAAACAAGACTGACCCCTAGCGTTTTTCTATTTTATTTATTTTTTTTTATTTGACAAAAATGATCCTTCTTTCAGGATGGGTCCTGCCTATCTGACCCCCTGTCATTTGATGGTTTGTCACCTGTCCTTACTAAAGAGCTTTCATCCCTTGAAATAATCAGACAATTTTTTTTAAAAGGCCAAACCCAAGTCAAACAGCTAGAATTCCCACTGTCCACAGCTTACTTCTGTACACATTTTTGAATGCTGTTTATAACTCTGTAATTAATATCTGCTCAGAATGTTTCCCCTCAGCTAATCATCCGTGGCCTTGCTTCTCATTAAAAATGTCAATACTCACTGTACATGTGTAACCAGTAACACAGCACTGGAGTTTGAGCTTAGTTATTTTTCGTTTTTTTCGCTGCGGAATTTATTACTAGTCTCAAGTTAAAGGATTTCTGGGGGGAAAAAAACCATTAGGTTAACAAATGCTTGAAAATTTGGGAAAAATTTCTACTAGTAAGGGATTCGGTCTGGAAGGCTCACAAATTGGCTTTCCAACAAGTCAGCTATTCATACTATCTGTCTTTTCAGTCCCCCTCACAATGAATGTCAACAGAAGGGTGTTTTAATGGGGTTTTATGACTATTTTATTGCCTTTTCATACTGACACTGGCTGAGCTTTCACGGGTTGGTGCCCCTCATGCACCAGCGCAAGGCTCCCAAAATGTGACTGTACTCGTTTTCCCAGCTGCTCACGTCCGGAGAGGACTTTGGGAGAGGGGCCGAGTGCAGTAGCACGGCTTGTCAGGCTTATTCAGCCGGAGCGCGTCCAGAGAAGGGCCGTGAAGCTGGTGGAGGGGCTGGGGCACAAGTCTGAGGAGGAGCAGCTGGGGCAGCTGGGGCTGTTCAGCCTGGAGGGGCATCGGGGGGACCTCGATCTCTACGAGTGCCTGCAAGGAGGGTGTAGCCAGGTGGGGATCGGCCTCTTCTCCCAGATAACAAGTGACAAGAGGACATAGTGTTAACCTGCTCCAGGGGAGGTTTAGGCTGGACGTTAGGAAGAATTCCTTCACAGAAAGGGGGATTACACATTGGAATGGACTGTCCAAGGAGCTGGTGGAGTCACCGTTCCTGGAAGTGTTTAAGGAAGGACTGGAGGTGGCACTTAGCGCCACGGTCTAGTTGACATGGTAGTGTCTGGCCACAGACTGGACTCGATAATCTCGGATCCCTTTTCCCTCCCAACCAACGCCATGTTCCCGGGAAAATGGCGGCGCTCCCCCCTCACGCAGTGCNTCCTGGTTTGAAGCCTCGCGCGCGGGCGCTGCAGCCGTTGCCGGCGCGCGCGGCGCTGTGAGGGGCCGGTTCCGGTCCCGGAGCCTCTTCCCGGCCATGGGAGCGAAAAAGAAGCTGCTGCAGGTCCGGGAAGCCTTTCAGCTGGCCCAGAAGCCTCACCAGAACCACGCGAAGCTCGTGGTGGCTCTGAAGAGCACCTATGCTCAGGTACGGCTGCCCTCGGGCGGCCCCGGGCCGGGGGGAGCTGGGGGCGCTCAGCGGCTGTCCCGCCCTCCCTCGGCGGGCGAGCGGCTCCTCCGCAGTGTTCCCCTAAAATAAGACGCTGAAGCCCGTGTGCCAAAGGAGAGCCCCGCGACTTTGAAAAAAAAGAATAAAAAACCCCCCAACCATCACAAAAAACCCGATCCAATCCCCGAACCAAGCCGCTAAATTATTGTACAGATGCTTCCTGCGAATGCGGCTGTGAGAGCTGCCCATGGCAGGTATTGGTAATGCTGCTGGAAGGTGTTTGGGTACCCGAGATGTAGGCGTGACACAGGGAGGTCATGGGTGGGGGTGTCTATTGCCGTTCTGAAACTCTTATATCAGGCCAATGTAAACTCCAGAGTGGAGCCCAATGGCCGAGACGTGCTCTCTGTCCAGTTAAAGCAAAATAGTCAGCACGATAGCGGGTGTGCCCTGACTGCTGACGGTAACCCTTCAAAAAATTTATATGGAAGCTGTCAACTATAAGACCGTTTATTTTATTTTGCTGTAGTACAGCTTTTGAAAGACGAACTGAGGAGTTACCTTCTGTTGTGGTTTGATTTCTTTTTTTTCCCAGTTGGATGATAAAGAAGACTTTAATGAAAAATTCGTTCATTTCCTCAAGTATGCCATGATAATCTACAGACGGGAACCAGCAGTGGAACAAGTGATCAATTTTGCGGCTAAATTCGTTACTTCATTCTATCAAGTGGAGAAAGAAGATGGTGGTGAGGAGGGAGAAGAAGATAATTTACTTCTGAATTGCGTGTTTAAATTTCTGCTTGAGGTACAGCGATGCTTATTATTAAATCTTTAGCATAAGAAACTGAAACTTTGTGCAGTGGGGAAAACTTGCTGGTGCTCGAGACAATACTTACAAACTAGAACTTAAGAAAAAGAACTTAAAAAACGAAAGTGAGGCAAAGGTAATGCTTTGAGTAACACCATCTTCACTCCCCCAACCCCAAAAAACCCACCACGCTCCACACAATAACCCAACAACGGGATTCCAAAACTTAGGTTTTTGAGAAAATATGAACTGTTCTCTGTCAGATGTGACACTGTAGGCTTTATTAAAGGTGCATTTATGAGCATGAAATTGTGGAATTGTCATGGAAATGAGTTTATACTGTTTCTTTGATAACAAAAAATATTAAAAGATCTCATACGAGTAGGTTGGCATATATATTATTCCTTTCTGTTTACTGAAAGTGTTACTTAGAAAGATCCAAGGTTCCATTAGCATGAACACACAAATAGAATGACATTTTCTTAAACTAGTGTTTTGTGATGGAAAGATTATTGATCAGGCCAAGATCACTAGTCATCATCGCTAATGTCTTTTTTTTCTTCTGATGTTTTATGGAGGCAGAACAGTAGGTTGGCTAATGCATTGCAGGCTGTATGGTGTGGTAAGCATCCTACATCTTTGGTGAAGGCATTGCTGATTTTCTAAAAAGCCACTCATACAGGTGATGGGCCGTAATTGTTTTCTAGTTCTGTGACTTTTTATTCTTGTAACAAGAATACAAGAAAGATTGTTACACATTGATAAATAAAGTTAAGTAGGAAAAGCTTTTGAGAAACATGGAAATGCATATTTCATTTAAATATTAGCTACTTACATGTGTGTATTAAGAACTTTATGTTGGAAATGAGAAAAATGCGATTATAAGACTATTTTTTTTTTTTCTTTCCCCAAGTCTCACAATGCGAACAGCCATGCAGTTCGGTTTCGGACATGTCAGCTTGTTAATAAGATTTTGGGAAATATGCCAGAGAATGCCCAGATTGATGATGATTTATTTGATAAAATTAATGATGCTATGCTGATTAGACTTAAAGATAAATTTTCAAATGTGAGAATTCAAGCTGTCTTGGCCTTGTCGAGACTTCAAGATCCTAATGATGAAAACTGTCCAGTTGTTAATAGTAAGTAGGAATGGTCTTTTTCTTTTGTCTAAGAACATTTGTTGATTTACATTACTTTAAAGCATTTTTAAGCTATTTTTTTTAAGTATTGAGAGAATGAATGTTAGTATTCCTGTAATAATTCATAAACTGTGGAACTCTTTGACAGAGGAGGTTGTAGATGCAGGATTTGTATATGTGCAAGGGGAAAAGACAGAACTGCTTGAAGGAGAGATCTGGACAATCATATTGGGGTTCTGTGTGAACTAAACGTAGAAGTTGGATCATGAAAAATAGTGTATTGCAAACTAGTGGAGATGTGATATGTTTGTTCAGTTCTTGCCCTCTAAGGACCCTTTGGTACTATTCATTGAATTGAATTAGTACAAAAACTCTTAGAGATGGTAAAGAAAAACTATTATTGTCTTAAATTATGATCACTTTCTGTAAGAGATCAGCATCTCTGTGACCCAGGTGTCCTGATGCTTGTTGTTTGTGAGTTTCTCTGTGTATGGTATGATTCTTGACTAAGCTTCTGCTTCTGTTGCCTTTAGGTAGACAGAGTGTAGGTTTGTACCAACACAGCTGTTATGTAAATTATGCCCTGATTAAATCATACATTATATCTTTTGGGAAGAGTTAGTTGGGGTTTTCTGTTGTTGAGGTACCATCTTTGACATTTTATTCTCTAAGTGTTTGTACTTTTTGAAAAGTATGTAAATTTTGTAGTTAACCATTGTCTCACAGAGCACTCTGATTACATTCATTTTATAGATACTTTTAATTTTGAAGGTTATGTGAGAGATCTACTATATGTGTTTTGTTAGGCTTAATGGAGATTGTGGTTTTCCCTTTATAGGAAAATTTGAGCATCTACCTCAAAGGTAACAAGGATGTACAGCTAGTCAGTAGAGGTCTTAAAGAGCCAACATTTGGAAACTTTTTTTAATCCAGTAAATGGCACAAAGGTTATTTATGGGTGGGATCTAGAGTAGCAATTTTTTGAGTTATTAGCTGAAGTTCCTACTTAAAATTGCCAATATTGTTTCTTTTGAGATCATAGCTCAGCACATGACTGTCATAAAATCTTGGGATTGTGATCCTGAACTGTTATCAGCTCTTCAGGGGCAAGAGAGGGATTTTAATAACAGCTGCTGATTTTTTTTTCTTTTTTTTAAATTTTCTGTTTTTCTATAATGTTTCAAAGTCTTATGAAAAGATTGTTATGACTATTTTATTTTCAGTTTACAACATACTGCTTGAAAATGATTCAAACTCAGAAGTGAGACGTGCAGTGCTGTCATGTATTGCTCCATCAGTGAGGACTTTGCCAGTCATTGTAGGCCGCACTATGGATGTAAAGGAAGCTGTCAGGAAGCTGGCATATGAGGTAAATTGGATCACCTAACATTAATTTCAAAGGCTGACTTCAGGAAAAAGGCTTTGCATTTTTATTTATTTCACTGGCTAAGCACTAAGAACAGTTAAACAATTTATTTTCATTTACCAAAATTTTGAGGGAAGGTGATTTAATACAAGTTTTCTAGTTAAAACTTCTGAACTTGACTACAGAATTTGCTTGATAGAAATTACTTTTGTGATACAACTTGTCCCTTGAGGATCAGACAGTAAAAATATAAATTACGTATGCTATCTGTTGTTTTCTATCTAAATGTTTTGTGATGTTTGTGGAGCAAGTTTTCTTCTCTGTTATTACATAATAGATACAAAGTAAAGCTAGGATCGCAGCAGTAATGAAAAATTGTGGTTTTGGTATTCCAATTTTGAGAGCTATCAATTATTATGTAAATGTAAGTAAGAACACGTTAGCAAGAACGTGTGCTAATGTGTCTGTTTCTTATGCAGGCATATCAGCAAGATCTTGAAACAAAATGTTCATTTTCACAGAGAACCATCTTCTCTTTGTTAACTTACGTTAAAATATGTTTTTTAACTGAATCTCTGTGTTATTAGGCTTTAACAAAAGTACATACCTCACTAACTGATTACAGATATTTATTTGTCTTGGTGCTTTAAAGAAAGAAGGTAGTTTTCCTATCCAGGTGTTGCGTTCAGGCAGAGCTAATGAGCTTCTAAGTTCTGTGTTAACTTTATTTTACATTTTCTTCCATGCACAGAGATCTGCTTGTTAATTTATTGGTGCAGTGCTGATGATATAGGCATTACAGGCTTTTATTGACTTAGGGTTTCTGTGGATGTATAAAACAACAGGTAGTTAATGGATTCAGTTGTTAGCATTTGTAGAAATGTATTTTAATGTCTTAATTCTTTTTAAGGTTTTGGCAGAAAAAGTTCATATGAGAGCTCTGTCCATAGCGCAGAGAGTAAAATTGTTGCAACAAGGACTTAATGATAGATCTGGTAAGAGATCATCTTTTTAACATCTTGATACAAATGTTTGAGAGGATACTTTCTAATGTGTTGGGGTGATTTGTGTGGAAGCTGCGATGGCCGTAATAGGAGCTCAAAGGGAATAAATAATAAGATACAAGAAAAAGTTAAAGCACATGAAATCTACTTGCTGCTTTGGTTTTCCAGTCCCCTTATAGTGGGGAAACCAGAAAAGGATTGCACTTTCAAAAAACCTGAAAGCCACTGAGCTTTAAAATAGGACAAAATGCTACTAAAACTAAAGAACAATAATGTAATTAAACATAGAAACAGAAAAAATGTAATTAATTTGGTGTATTTGGAAGCTTTTCATTACAGATATTTTTGTAAGTAATGAATATATTGAAGAATTTAAATGTTAACATTAATATCAGTTTGAAAATGTTTCATATGTGCTTTCAGAGAGAAATCTCAGCTGGTTAGTTTTTCATTTAACTAGTTTGAATTTTCATTGAATGAATCTTTGACCCTTATGCATTTCATTATGAAGCAGCTTTATTCTTTTTAATGCCTTCTGTACTGTATCACTGTATATCAATGCCATTCAGAATTTACCTATAACTGTGTTTGGTTTGGTGTTGTTGCCAAAAGATCATGTGCCAAAGCTCACATGCATCTGAGCGAGGCAGTTTTGGCCTTCCTACATAGAACACATTGATGCAGCAATTATATACATGAATTTTACAATAAGAGCTGCCAGTTCTACTAAATGCTGATGCTGATATATATTCTATATACTTTGTTTGGAAAGTCTGTACTAAACCCTGTTGAATTTTACTCTGAGGGTATTACTTGCTGAGTGATGTGTTGCTTGAGAATTGTGAGAATTATGATCTGTGTGGATATTTACTTAGAAAACAAGACTGAAGTACTGTGTTCAATAGCAACTGGAGCACTTCAAGGTGTGTTTTTATTCATCTACTTTTTTTTGGCTGGTTGGAGGTCATGTTAGTATGTTCTTGACAGGAAAAGAGAGAGAATCCGCTGAGTGCTTTCTTTTGCTGTATAGAAGTACATTTAAGAAGAGGCCCTCATTCTGTATAAGTTTAAGTTAGCACTTTGCCACACCTACTCTGAATTGTTCTGTAGTAGTCTTACGAAATTTGTCCTGTTCTGTTTTTGAAGTCCGCACTGAAAAACACATGTTCAGACTTACTATTTCTTATCAATATATTGGTTTGCTGTTTGACCTAACTAGTTGCTACTTGTCTGCTATTTGCCACCCCTCCTCCCCCCAGTAATGCTTGGTTTTAACAGATACTATTTCTTAGGGTGAATGTGTTTCTGTTTTAGTAATCTTTCCAAACTGGGAGGAACTTACCTTCACTATTTTGTTCTGTAGTCCTTCATTTGTCAGGAACAAGGATTTGTTGTATTCCTGCTGCCGTGCCTGCCTCAGGGGACGGACCCAAAACTCCTCTTCAGCCCTGACTAGCTCCAGCTGTCCGGCTGAGGGGCACCGAGCAGGAGTGGGCCACCCTAGAACACAAGGTCTCCCACCAGGAGATGACCAGTTCGGAGGCGGCTGAGGCTCAGAGGAAGGGTGCCTTCTCCTCAACCTCTTTGCCTTTGGTGTTCTGGGTGCAGATATTGGAGGGCAAGGGATTAAGAGTGACTCTTTGTGGTTAGAAAACAGGAAAACAGTTTATTGGGGAAACTGACCCCTGGAAAAGCCAACCACAGAGAGCATCAGCTATCTCTGTGCAGGGGTTTAAATATGGGGACAAAATTAGGGGAGGAGAGTGGGAAAGGACCTATGGACTTTAAGGTAAGGAGGGTTTAGGAAGGGGTTACATCATAGAGAAGCCGGTGGCCTGCAACTCAAACCTGTTAGCTGTCGAGTAAACAGGACTGACATGGGAAGTTCTGGAAGGGGAGGTGGAGTCAGGATACAAACATGGTTTTGGGATGGAATAACTGGACCAGGGGAAGAGTTAAGGGTAATTAGGAGGAGGATACAGAACAGGAGTGTACAATTGTATGGGAAGAAAAAGGGGGATGACCAAGCAGTGCATTTAGGGATAAACAGGGGGTTACAGAACTGTATAGAAACAACATGACAAACATAATAAACTGCAGGTGCACACCACCACATATTCCCTTAAAGAGAAAGTGCAGGCTTTCCATGTGACCTGTTTTCCAGTGACATTGAGGTGTTCAACATAAAGTGCGTTATTTTATGATCCAGGGGAGATGCTTTCTCTGTTAGTGTCAATCTCTTCCTTAGGATGATTCTGCATCCCAGCTATTGAGGACTTGCTCTTTTTGTTGACACCTAGAATCACAGGGGAAAACATCTGCCAGGGTACGTAGTTTGATGATGTAGAGGATATCATATGCTCTTTGCTGGGTAAAATGGGTTCATGTTCCAAATTGACTATTCTATATTACAAATATTGTAAACCTCATAGCCTTGAACATTATATGTTCATTGAATTTGCTTATTTGAGTAACTCCCAAACTGAGAAGTGAGTAGCCTGCTCATTCCAAGTTCCTACATTGCAATTTTGAATGTCTTTCCATATTGACTTCAGACCAAGGGCTTATAATTAAAGAAGACCTAGAATACATACTCCAGATTCTGCTTAGTTCTACTTTTCAGAGTGCATTCAGCTGGCAATTCTCTGCTCTTATTCTGCTATATTCTACTAGTTTATACTTTTCACCTTCTTGGAGAGGCTTCTCATTCTTAGGACTTTAATATAGCTCTTTCAAGGCCTTTTTGCAGCTCTTTTTGAACTCTTGACTAGTGCTGTATTGATTATCTGAAGTTATATGTAAAACGAAAGATGCATCTTGTCAGTGTGTGTGGACTTCGTTTCCTTAATATTGTATATTGTTTTCTGAAGGATCTTTAGAGCATACTTGTATTGCTCCCAAGTTGTTTTTACTTCCATCAGACTATTAGTCTTTCAACTTCTCTGCTTAAATCTGCGTGAATGTATTAATGATAGATGATGTATGTATTCCAGATGTGCCCAGAAATGCTTTTTGCTGTGGTCAAATAGTACTGTATTGATACAGGGACCATTTGTTCCTTGTGGCAGTGGGGAGGGAGTATCAGTATCATTATGTGAATTTCACAGTCCAGTTGCATAATTGAAGTAGCGCAAGAATTCTGTGTGTCAGTTGAGATGTATCCTGCCTCCAAAAGCGGCCAATTCCTGAAACAAAGCAAGTATGTAACAGTGCTTACCCAGAATATCAGACTGGAGCGTCTCTCTTACAAGGACAGGCTTCAGGAGCTGGGCCTGTTCAGCCTCTAGAAGAGATGACTGAGGGTAATGTCTGCAAGTGTCTGAAGGGGGGGTGTCAAGAGGGTGGAGCCAGGCTCTTCTTGGTGGTGCCAAGCAATAGCACAAGAGGCAACAGGGAAAAACTGATGCACAGGAAGTTCCACCTAAACATGATGAAGAACTTCTTTACTGTATGGGTGGCCACACATTGGGACAGATTGCCCAGAGAGGTTGTGGAGTCTCCCTCACTGGAGATACTCAAGTACCATCTGGATGCAATACTGTGCAATGACCTGCTTGAGCAGGAAGGTTGGACCAGATGACCCACTGTCGTCCCTTCCAACCTTACCGGTTTGATGGTTCTGATTCTGTGAATATTTCCTTGTTCTACAAGAGTTTGTGTTTTTTAGGTTTTCTGGGTTGAGGTGTTGTCTTTAGATGTACAAGTGTTTTTGATAGAGGTTTTTTTAGTTCCCTGGGACGGGAAAAATTACATTGCCTCAAAAATGTGGTGTGCCATATGTAATTCTTGTTAACCTGTTGGGTTTTTTTCTTTTGTTTCTAAGATAATATTAAGTTCAACTGTCCAATAACTTCTTCACAAAAAGACTTGTATAGAAGAATGTTTTGTGAAAATATGTTGAAAACTTGATGTTTTTTATGTTTTAAACCATTTAAATTCCTGTATGATTAGATGCTGTTAAGGAGGTAATGAAGAAGAAGCTACTTCAAGCCTGGTTACAGTTCACTGAAGGGGATGTTTTAGAATTGCTTCATCGACTGGATGTAGAAAACTGCCCAGAAGTGGCTATTGCAGTACTAAGTGCTCTGTTTTCATTATCTCCACTTCATGACGTTGTGCAGGACTGTAAAAACCTTGACAGCAGGTATGCAGAGCATTTTCCATTTCCCAAAGATGAGTATTTTGCATAACAATATGAAAGATTGTATGTAAATGGGGAGCAGAGTAACTAGTGCCTGATACTGTAGTGTAAGCTGCGATGTCTCCCTGGTGTTTGTGTGGTTAAGTGTTTTGGAGATTCTTTCTTTCTTTCTTTAAAAGATCTGTGTTCGCCAGCTGAAAATGATTGTGCCAGGATAAGCAAGAGGAAAATAAAAAGAAAAGTGTCTTTGACTTCATGTTTCCAGAATATCCCGAAAATCACACTCTTA
This sequence comes from Calyptomena viridis, assembly GCA_013390005.1. Taxonomy (NCBI): domain Eukaryota; kingdom Metazoa; phylum Chordata; class Aves; order Passeriformes; family Eurylaimidae; genus Calyptomena; species Calyptomena viridis. The sequence goes on along the minus strand of WEIV01010396.1, from coordinate 16,089 downwards.
AATTCTAAGAGTAGGTAATGAATTAATCAATTAAACAAGCTTTTATATGAGTAACAGCTTGGAGTTTATTTTATTTTCTATACATCTTGCCATAAAAGCAGCACACTAGTTTACACTTACAACTCTTGATTTCCTCTCTTCATTTAGCATGGGACACTGAAAAGCTCCCTTTTTCCCATTCTTTCTCCCTCTCAGTAATGCTTCTGGTCTTTCTCACATCCTGCTCCTCTGCCTTCACTCTATGCTTTTTGCTGGGGTAAGAGGCAGCACAATTTGGGGCTGGTTCAGTTACCCATGAACTGTTTGGAGAATCAGTCAAAATGGAATTACTGGGCTTGTGTGTCAGTCTTGTTTTGGAGTTATTTTACTCATTTTAAGAGCTTGACAGAATTTGGTATCTTAGTCTTCTTTTTCTGTGGTAATGTTTAGTAGAATGTAATTGAGTTCTTAAGCCTTGAAGAAAATAATGTGATGAATATTAAGATCTATAAAGCAAAAATGAAGAGGGGAAGAAAATTAGAAATTTAAGTTACAAGAAATTGCAAAGGGGGGCAAAAAGATGTGAGAAGAAATGATGTGAGTTAATTGAGGCAATGAGAGGGGAATGATTTTGAACAGTGGTAGGAAGCTAATGTCAGATGATAAAATTAATTGACAAATTGTTGCTGACTAAAAAGTGGTAACAAAATCTTACTCTGTATTTTGAGAGTAAATACGTAATATCATATGAAGCATCTTGAATTCTAGTAGCAGCATGACAAATGTTTTGGAATCAGTAGATGCTATATGCATTGCACTCTAAAGCTATAGATGTGGGCCTGTGGCTTTAAAAGGATCAATAATGATGAAATAACTTTCTTACAGTCTCTGGGAATATGCCGGTATCTTAGGAGGTTCAAAGGAGAACTTTATATAGCTATGGACTTCTTGGTCTGACTGATCCTGCATAAAATAAGGCTTTCATTCTGAAAAACTGGGCTATCTGTGATTTTTTTTGAGTAGTAGATCTGTTAGACTACTGATAATCTGAGAAGTAAGTTAAATTATTCAGCTAGTAATGAGATTATTTAATTTATGGAAAATATTAGGATTGTTCTAATTACAGCCTGAGTGATACAGTGTCAGTATTATAAATTGTTAGATTTTTGAAGTTCTGTGATTTCTGTTTTTAAATTTGCTTTTTTAAAAAACTGGTCAGATTAATGAGAGTCCATCAAAATTTTCATCTACATGTTGCATGGGGTTTTTTGGCTGGTTTGTTTTGTATGTGAAAGACCTAAAACAAAACCAAAATTTTTGTTGATAGTTTGCAAGTAAAATGAGATTCAAAGGAGTGAAAAGTACCACTGCAGTGATACTGTCCTTTCTGTTTTGAGGTACAATTAATGCACAACTTAATGTTCTGCTTCTGAAAACAAGGATTAATTGCTGTGCTTGGCATGGAAAAGACTATGTGTATGGGGTTTCTGTGGCCAGGGGTTTTTTTGGAGGGGGGCTGTAGGCGTGGTTTCTGTGAGAAGCTGCCAGAAGCTTCCCCCGTGTCCGGCAGAGCCAACGCCAGCCGGCTCCAGGACAGACCTGCCACTGGCCAAGGCCAGGCCAATCAGGAGTGATAGTAACACCTCTGTGATAACATATTTAAGAAGGAAGGAAAAAAAAGTTAAGGTTGGATGAAGATGGGAGCCAGAGAAGAGCAGAGTGGGGACATGTGNCCCATGGGAGGGACCCCATGGGAAGCAGGGGAAGGACTCCTTTCTCTGAGCAGTGGCAGAAACAACTGAGCATAACGCACATTCCTCATCTCCCTGCACCGCTGGGGGGGAGGAGATTGAACTTGGAAGCAGGAAGGTGGGGGAAGGTGTCCTTAAGATTTATTTTACTTCTCATTCTCAAGCTGATTCTGTTAGTAATAAATTTAATTAATATCCCCACCTGGAGTCTGTTTTGCCTGTGACAGCGATCTCTCATGGTTCTTATCTCAGCTCATGAAACTCTTTGTTATGTTTTCTCTCTGCCTGTTTACGGGGGGAGAGTGAGTGAGTGGCTTAGTGGGTATCTGCCATCCAGCCAGGGTCAAACCACTACGCTATGAATCTAAAAAGGAGTGAGGGTCCTATGACTGGTAAATGAAGGATGAACTTAGAGATGCTGAGAAGCAGTTGTATTACTTTTTGCATTTGACATGTTATGATTATCACTCAAATACTGTGTGAAGGTATTGTATTACAAATTGAAGAAACAATTCATAGACAAAAGCTGAAAAATATTTTCAAGCAGTTGTTGCATTTATGCAGATGGTGTTCAGTTTTCCAGACTTCTACAGTGATGTACAGTAACGTTTCATAGAGTTAAAGTACCTGTGTGGTTACTTTAGCGCAGTAGGTCTGAAATGTTGAGCAGAATATTTCTGCAAACTGATATGAACAGCCTTGAGTTAAAATACTGAGAAGGGCAATGTGGTGAGAGGTTTGGGGAGCTCTGTGTCCTCACTTGACAGAGGAAGTTATTTTTGTCAATCTGTAAGTATTTCTATGGGGAGTACCTTTGACACAGGATTTTATTCTCATTTTAGGAAGTAATTTTTATTTCTGATTTTCTAATATTTCTCGGCATTTGTTGTCTTTGACCCTATTTTATTTATTTAATTGTATTTATTTGTTTTTGTTTAGAAAACTGATTCCACTGGAAGACTTAACAGCTGAGAATGTGTTACATTGGAGATGTCTTTGTGAATATCTAAAATCAAAAGGTGAAGAAGGTGAAGATTTACTAGACCAGGTGTTGCCAGAACCAGCTGTATATGCAGATTATTTATTAAGGTACATTGCATTTAAAAATAATTCTCTTGCCACTAAAATAAATTTTATTTTTTTAAGCAGAGAGTATTTCTTTATTCAACTGTTCAGGTGTCCTCCAAACCCAAAGTTGTGCTTGCACAGTGATTTTAATTTTTCTTCTCTTTTTAAAAAAGATTTTTGGGAGGATTTACTTCTTTTAAACAAAACCTGTAAACAGCAGATTTATAGCTTAAAAACAATGTTAGGAATGCCATTTCTCCTGAATTATCAGCAAGGTGGACTGTTAAATCAAGAGCATGTGTTATTAAAGATATTAAAATCATTGTTCTCTAATATGCAGCTATCCTTTGTGTAGTACCTGTTATTATCAAGGTCATTGTGTGGTTGCAGAGAGTTTGCAGAAAGATTTTTAGAGCTTGCAGAAACCAGTACTTTTTTCATTGTTGTCATTTGTGAAAATAAAGTAAAATTTGGCCGCTGTTCCCAAGAGAAGTAGCTTTGAAATTGAAACCTCCCTTCTCTTTTGCTTGCTCAGGCAAAAGTTTTGCTTCTGAAAAACTTAGGTTTGAAGGCAGTGACAGAGCTGCTAAATGAGCCAGTTACAAACCACTTATTTAATTGGGGGGCATAGGGGGGTGGAAATGAACGTTTTGTTAAGTCAATCTTTACCAAAATGAAGAAAGGTAATTTTTTTTTTGGTCTTGGTGGAATTCTTTAGTTTTAACATAAATTTTGAACAGAATTTGTTGTGAGCATGGAGAATGCTGAGAAATCTTAACTGAGGTATTGCACTTGTAAAACATAGTGAAGCTTCCTGAAATGATTATAAATCAGATGTTTCCAATTCAAAATATGTGTATTCTTTTCTCACTTCACTGGGTGTAGTATGCTAGTAGTACAGAAATTATTGCTACTTTTCAGTGGGGAATGTGGTAACATGTTTCATAAACATTTAATAAATGAAGCATCTGTGTTTCCTTAATTTTGAATGTGTATCCAGTCTGGTGGGTGTAAATTTATTCATTCATAATTAATATAACGGTCTGTAAAATATTTGTTCTTCAGGAGAAAATTTGTTCTATTTCCATCTGATTTTACTCAAAATGCCAACAGTTACCTTCCTCTTTAGGGTGAGGCTGAGTAAGGTTAACTAGGTTTGCTAGAACTTGTTTGTGTTATCAGCTGATAAACTGTTGATTGTTGAGCTGTGCCATGAGTTGTTTCAGGTAAGATTTGCAATGCTACTATCTTCTGGTGTACAGTGTCTAATTATACAGTGCACTGTGAGGGTCTCAGGAGCAGCAAGAAAATGCAAGTCACTGGTACTTAAGAAAAATGCAGGATTTCAGGCTGCATTTAGGTATTTCTCTATTATCTGGTGCAAGTGATGTTACTGTTAAGTGTTCAGAAACACATTGCCATCTCAGATGTCCTAACTTGGAAGAAGCTTTTAAAATTTGCTAAACGTAACGAGCTGTTGCTGGAAAGTGTCTGCAAAGTTGTGGTAGAAAAACCCATCATTTTCATAGCTCATCAATATTTGAATTATATTTTATTACATTATATTCGGTATTTAATTTCTTACATAATATGTTTCACTCCAGATTTTTCTGCACATATATAACTCTTGTTGTAGATAAAATTTCAATAAAAGAACAATAGTTCTAGAAAAATAAAGCAATGGAACAAACTGATTACACTTTCCATGCTGTATGGCTGATTGTATAGCAGATTGTTCTCCTAGGTGACATATTTGATCATGTACACTTTAATGATTTTCTTGTATTTTGTCTCATAGGCAATACAGCACTTCTGAATTTGTAAATATGCAGAAAAATAATACAAAAAATGGTACATCTATAGATTTATTCCTAAGATGCTGCCTTTATTTATTGGTACAGAACTGAAATCACACATGCAAGCATAACTTGTCATTTTATGTTTCTTACTGCTTAATGTTCACAGAAGGGATTTTTTTTTAATGAAGTGCATTCTTTTTAAACAGTAAATCTTTTGGTATAAATAACTTTCCGAAAATATTAATCTAGGAAAAAAGAACACTAACATTTGCTTTTAAGGTTTGTATGTAACAGGACAAGAAAATGGTGGCTGGGTGGAGAGAGGAGTGTTTTTGAGTATTTGGTTTTGTTTTGTTTGGGGTGGGTTTATTTTATTTTTTTTTTTTTTACTGTCCATCAGTGATTCTGAATGTAAGTGTATCTATTCTGTTTGGATTCAGTTATTTTCAAAGTATGCCAGTTCTTACTGAAGATGAAAAAGAAGACTTTAATTGTTTTGAAAACCTGATGACAAAAGAATTCATAGGCCAGCAACTGATTCTTATCATTGGGTGCATGGATACCATTGAAGAGGGAGGAAGGTAAACTTAAATATTGAATCCGTGTTAATAAACTTATGACACTCATGCCTGTGGACAGGCATAGAACCTCTGGGAAAATAACCTGATCAAACAGACAAAATACAGTTCTAATAGTAGCTGAAAAAACCCTCACAGTCTCTCAAATGGAATTGGTCCCAGAAGTGTGCCAAATATTGTCTGCTTACTTTTATGGAAAAGTAAGTTTTAATGCAGATTCAGCATTGTTTGTGGAAAACAAACTCTGTTGTTTTCATAGGCTTGAGATTATGAAGTTACAAGACTGTTTATTTGGAGCAGAGTGTATAAAAAAATAAAAGGAGAAAAATGGATTGCTTTGCAACAAATGACTTATAGCAAGTAGCCTGCTTGTTTATATGTATTTAAGCTATAGTCTTTTAAGGCTTAAAATGCTACAGATGTCTTAAACACCAAGCTAGATTGAACTGTATTAACTGACTCATTCCCCTAATTTGAACAGCCTTTTGATATGAAGTAAGAAGAGTGAATAAATTTTGAAATTCATACAATCACAGGCATTCTGTGAAAAATTGCACTTATGATAATGCAGACACAGCAATAATTTCAGACTTGCACTGGAATGTGTATATGTGTGCCAGACTGGCAGGATAGTCTAGCTTGTAATTTTTGTTCTAGTTTTCAGCCAGATAATTTCTATGAAATCATTGTACAGTATTGATTCTGACTCTTTGCTGGTATGAGTTTTCTTTGGACAGTAGTGACATCTGATTAAAAAAATCAGCATTTTCTAATCAAGAAAAATCAGGTAAATTTGGGAGAAGACACTAAATAAGCAAATATGTTTAGCAGCAAATAGAGCTAAGGAAAAGTTTCTCTCTTAATGTAGTATAAAGTTTTCTCAAAGTGGGTAAGTCGTTAACTCTTAGTCTTCTGTTTTCTTGAATAAGCAAACATTGTTTGTGTGTTTTCCTCTAATGCAGAAAGCATCTGTTAGTTATTTTACAAAAGATTCTCATTCTACCTGCAACTTCAGCAGCACTTGTACCTCTGCTTGTTGAAAGATTGCTCAGTATCATTAGTGATGATGACACAAGGATGCAAATTGTAAGTAACTCTAAAGGTTATTGTTTTCTGGGCTTTGCCTTCCCATATATCAAACAGCTTTTATGAAGCATTGTAACACAAAAATATCAAGAGTTTAAATATTTTGGCTTGGAAAAACATTTCTCTCTCTCTCCCCCTTGTTTTTGTTTTTTGTTTTTTTTTTTTAGCATAGCTGCGTTTTGTGGTTGTCTGCAGATCTTTATCTTTAGAGATTTAAGTGGTGTTATAAATGTAATCCTCAAACTAGGAAAGTGACAATAGCCTGTCCCAGAATGCTTTATCATATTGGATCCACAGCATTTTGACTAAAACATTAAAAGGGAAGATAATGTAGATTTTAGGTTTTCATATTTCTGTTCCCTCCTGTTAGCTCACATAGGTACTAAATACCCATATAAGAAAAGTATTTTATGTAGTAGTCTCTTTAAATGTAGTACAATTATACAAACTTGACACCTGAAAAGTGGGCCCTTGATTTTGCTCAAATATTCTAAATGAAGCCTGGACTTAAAGACAGAGGTCACTTTTGGGTAAAGCTAGGATATAGTTTTGTTCCATGGTTATGATGGAAGAACTATGGTAATTGTAGCATTATGGTGCAGTAGTAATGCTAAATGTGTGCATTTCTAATATTCTTGTGAAATACACTTGAGTCAGTATACCCCATTGATTTGGTACAGCTTGAGAGGAAGTTAATTTGATTTGTCTTGTATCAGATCACCACAGTTTAAGACTCTTCTGTCTCAGTCTTTAATTTTCCTTATTTTTCATCTCATTTTGTATTTATGTAATGGGTTTGACTTTAAAGGAAACCCCTAACCCGCTGAAATACTCTTAACCTAGTTCTGCATCTGGTTCTGTGTGCATATTTGACTTGAAATTAAATAGCTTATGTTGCTTCTTGTACGTGGTAGTGTGGTTTATAGACCTTTAAATGATGGTGTTCTTAGTTGTATTTTGATCGAGGTAATATCAGATTAAAAACCTTGCTCTCACTACAAATAATTCTTTTTAAAGAATGTGTTTAGATCTAGAGGAGAGAGAGAACGGCCAGTCAACTATTGCCATAGAAACAGCTGAACTTAATGGATAGTACAGTCTTCTCATTCTTTGCTCTCCCAGCTGAATGGGACAAAATGCCAGACTCATGGTCACACTGTATTGTCAAATTGAGGGTTAATTTGCAGCGAATATGAGCTGTTATGAGAAACTGCACAAGCGTGCAATACTTTTTCAGAAGGATAGTATTTTAAATTTGGAAAAGTTAAATGCTTAATATATGACATCTGAGCTGAAATTAATGGCACTAATACGCTATTTGTAACACCAGATTGCAGAAATTATATCAGAAGTTCGTGACCCAGTTGTTGCAGTTGAGCAGCCCATTGATGCCGCTGAAATAAGAAAGCGGGAGCTTAAGGTAAGCAGATTGTAGTTAACAAGAAAAATATTTTTTAAGCTTATCCGTCAAGAGTTTTCTGTGGTAGGGTATTATTGGCTGGTGTCAATGGTGTAGTGTTGGCTAATAACACATAGGTTGTTATATTAATTTTCTTTTTGCTTTGTATTTCAGTTGGCTGAAATAAAAGTGAAACTTTTTGAAGCAAAACAAGCTTTGGAAGAGTGCATTGCTTTGCAGGATTTTAATAAAGCATCAATATTAAAAGAGCAAATAACTGAGTTGGAACACACAAAAAATGATCTGATAAAAGCAACAGAGCAACCTGAAATTAAAGAAATGACTGTGGAGAAGGTCTTTCCCTTTCTGTATTCCTAAGTGTTGGTTATGTTGTAACATTTCTTAGTTTTAAAAGAAAATGTAGCTTGGCCTTGTCTTATCTATGCTTTTAAAATTGAAAACAAAGATTTATGCTATCAGTATTNTCCATGGTTATGATGGAAGAACTATGGTAATTGTAGCATTATGGTGCAGTAGTAATGCTAAATGTGTGCATTTCTAATATTCTTGTGAAATACACTTGAGTCAGTATACCCCATTGATTTGGTACAGCTTAAGAGGAAGTTAATTTGATTTGTCTTGTATCAGATCACCAGTTTAAGACTCTTCTGTCTCAGTCTTTAATTTTTCTTATTTTTCATCTCATTTTGTATTTATGTAATGGGTTTGACTTTAAAGGAAACCCCTAACCCACTGAAATACTCTTAACCTAGTTCTGCATCTGGTTCTGTGTGCATATTTGACTTGAAATTAAATAGCTTATGTTGCTTCTTGTAC
>WEIV01010392.1:54236-65456 GCA_013390005.1 Calyptomena viridis | reverse complement strand
CATTTTTATACAGACCAAGTTCACTGATGTTTATCATGGTGTATCTGTGGTTCTTTTATAGTTCTGTGTCCTACATGAAGAGGGCTGCCTTTCAGAATTAGCCATGCTCCTTTCTGTGATGAGAAGCTTTCTGTGGATATAACTCATAGTATTTTTTCGTTTGGCACTATACCTGAAGCAGTGTACATTTACCTCCTCTGTGTGCGCGTGGATTTTCCGATCCTACAGTAAGTCATCTGGGCATGACAACTCATCCATTTTAACTTAATAGTGCAATGAACTGGAGCAGGGAACAAACATTGTACAGTTTGACTTGCATTGTTTTGACTTTTTAAAGTCTATTTTTACATTGTATAGCATGTAGTAAATCCTCCTGCACATTTTGTTGTTGGAAGGAAAAGTAAACTTTGAATTGTGTAAATAAACTAAGCCTCATTTTAAGGAATCAATATTTAAAAGCATCCTTAGTTTCTATAGCAAAGATGAAAAAAGGATCACAGTCAGACTTGGAATTAAGGATTCCAATGAGTTCCCCAGGATGCAGTCCAGAATGGTGTTGATGAAAATCTGCAATCAAACACTTCTTTGAAAGTGTTTTGAAAGTTGAACTGTATAACTGTATTGTTCATAGATGAACAAGTCCAGATGCTTTGGTTTGGCATAAGTAATTGCGTGTTACCTATTCTTTAACACAAAAATCTGAGTAATGTAATATTTCATATTTGGTTTTATTTTAATTATTAATGTTCACGTGGCTTAGATATTCTCCCATATTGCTGCTTTATTTTACAGGTTTTAATAAGTGTTTGATCTTAATGAAAATGCTTCAATAAATAAACATTTTAAAAGGCAGTATCTTTTTAAAAATACATGTACAGTTTGAATAACTTGCACCTGGCTTCCAAGTTAGTATTGTATTGATACATTTGTTGTTGTGTATCTCTAAATTTCACTACAAATATCTCTTGTAAATTGTATGCACTATCTTCTCTGTGATGATGTATTTGCATTCAAACAGATGAGAATGTATTTTACAAATCCTGTGAAAGAAATGTACCCCATAATCTCAACATTAAATACTTGTCACAAGTAATTTTGCCAGTCTTAAAGATTAGATTGAAATATAAGGAGTACCAATATAAAGAAAAAAGGAACTATTTTTTAGGTTGAATTCCTGTTGATTCTACACCCAGATTTATATACTGAATGTCTAAACGGACTGAAATATAAGGTTCTGAAGAGAGAAACGCGTTTTTTTCAAAAAGTTTTTTCCATTTAAAATCTTAAGGTGTTTGGTTAGTTAAAGAGAAATTTGCTCACAAATACCTTGCATCACTGTAATGCTCCATTTTATTATCAACACCAAATACTATTTTCATCAGTAAAACATAGTTTAAAAATACTTCTCATAATGCCTTTTTTTTTCTAAAGGCCTCAGAATTTTTGTCATCTGTGCCTTTTTGAGACCATAAATTTTTCAGTTTCAAATTGGTTTTCTCCCTCCCCCTGCTTGACCACTAATGCATACTTGCCAGCCTGCTCAGGAATAAACAGATCCTCTGCATAAGTGTGTCATATGTGAAGAAGTTTTTTTGTTGCTTTATTTTAATTCGTTTATGGTTTCTCTAAAAAGAAAGCTGCCATTTATTTCTGTAGATGATGTTTTATAAACTCATTATGGCATGCTTTTTCTATAGAAATTCTTGATGTTGACTGTTGATGCCTGGAAATTGGCAAAGGGGATGACCCTGGTTTATTTTAAAAAAGATGCATATGTGAAATCCACCATGTTTCCATATGAGATCTATTCAGAGGTGCTTCAATCTCCTGTTGAGGCTTGAAGTGACAAGATGGAACAAAAAAATAAAGACAAAAACCCAAACAAAACCCCCCAAAAAATTAAGGGGAAAAAAATAAAGACAACAACAAAATCAACAAAGTTTGTTACTTGTAGCAAAGCTTGGGTGATTTAAAGTCATGAAATACTGAAACTAATGAAACTGAAAAGAAAACTTGACGCTAAAGACCAGAAACTCAGCTTTAGTGAGCTAAGTATCTGCTTGGGTATTTCATGCCCCTCATCAAACTAGACAAGATTTCATTATGAAAAGTACCTCTTTACCTTGTATGTATTAAACAGCTGCCAAAGGTGGCAAGTATTATATGTATACCTATATATGTATATAAAAATAATAGATCTCAAAACATTTGAATAAAAAGAACAATGTGACTCTACTTTTCTGCTGAGTTCTATCTACTTTTTATTCTCTATTATGCATCCTTTTTCCAGATCGATTACTGAATCTTGTATTCTTTCAGAGAGATAGATTTAATTTTTCTTTTTAGTTTTAGCATGTGACAGCTGTAAATGGCCACCCAAAAACAGTAGCTGACAGATATCCTATGCAATATCTGATAAAAATACATTTTTTATTAAAATTCATTCTGTGTTTGGTATGAAGAGTGCTGGAAGCAAAGTCCTCCTAGAGTCATTAAATTTTAAGGTACTTAAGTTATTATTTGTGTCACTTGCTTTTATAGCCTTTTTTTTTATTGTGTTTGGGTTTGAGGGTTTTTTCCGCGTTTGGGGGGGGGTTGTTGGTTGGTTGGTTGTTTTTATAATCTAACCATTTTTCTGCGTTTCGGCCATTTCACTTAACTTTATTTAGTTGCTGAACAGAGTTGAATTTTGAGTCAGAAACTGTGGACAGTATGTCTGTCAGAGGTAGTTGAAGGTCCTAGAATTATGCTTTCTTGGTTAGGGAAAGAAACTAGAAAACAATTCAGTCAGTTCCCTTCTGGTGAAAGAGAATGATTTAGCTGCACTCTCAGCTGGTGAAGGAAATTAGTGATAAAGAACATCTGCTGTTGACTGTGCCAGGTAATTGTAGCCTTTAACTTGGAGTGATCGTTTACTGTAGTTGTTCACATCATTTTTGCTTCCAGAGTGTATTACCTTGGGATTCTTTCTGCATGGTTGTCACTTGGAAGCTGTAGCTAGACCAGAAATGGCACTCTGCATGCTTGATAATCAAGCGTGTGTCTGCCCAGCATCTCTCTCAGCAGCTGCCTGCTCATTTCCAAAGGGAAAATTTGAGGTACAGGTTTCAGCTCCTGAAGTTGTAGGTGGTGCAGAGCCTGTGCAGCAGGAAGCCTGCTTCTCCAGCTCTGGCAGCCATAGGGAGTGGAGATCAGCATCTACCCCATTCAGCTGGGAAGGGCTTATTGTCAAAGCTTTCTAGTGGAAAGCTCCTGGCTCTGATATACCCAAGCTGGAACCTACTGACTCCTCTTGTCATTCTGCAGTGTATCCTTCTTTTGGGCAATGGTAGAATTATTATTTGATTCAGATATCAATCCTCATTTTTAAAACTTCACATGAACCTCCAAGTTATCCCTGGTTATAAAGACACTTCAAAAACTTACTCATTTTACTGTCATCTAGTAAAAAATTAAATATGAGAACAAAATGGATCTTCAGTCATATTGTGTCAATTTAATGTTCTGCTTCTTTTGAGGGTACAGCAGTGTTATCTAAAGCCTAAAAAAACCTCTTAATTGCAATACAGGAAATCTACCCAGTTTAATGTGAAGACAATACAATTTACTTTCAAGTTGTCTACAATTTTGCAGGTAGCACTGTGCTAGGAGAGGTTTATGAGGCCCATCTAACAATGAAGAAGTGTAGATACCTTCTTTGCAGAGTTACCACTGAGGAATTGAAAGAAATAGTTCCATTTAAATGCTTTGTCCTCAGTGGTGAAATGAAGTGTCTTGTTCTCTTGTTCACATTCTTTTGACTAGGACCTAACTCAGGAATTCTTGCTGTTTGAATGTCTTGATCAACGATGTCTGTCTGGATTAGCTGATTAATGTCCAGCCTTAACAATAATTCTTAAAGAAACTGTATCTACTGGGAGATCTAGTTACTGAATTTTGTTGCTTCTATTTTTTTTCTTCTTTATAACCTGCAAAAGTATAGGATATAAAATATAGCATAGAATTTAAATAAAGTATAGAATCTAAAAGTATAGAATAGAAACCTCTCTTTGCACTGAATGCTAATTTAAACAGAATGCATAATTTTCTTGTTCATCTTTGTTTGGGTTTTATGTTAACTTTATGTAAGATTAATTTTCATTTTCTGCAACATTGCGTGCATATTTATGAATTCACATTCGTATTTCCAGGAAACAACATGTTACAACTTAGGTGAATACAATGGGAAATTAAAACTCAGCAAAGAAGATAAATGTTTTCTTGATCAGCAAGATGCTTGGAGAACACCCCAGTTTTTTCAAAACAATGAAAAGCAAATTCAGATTCTACATCTGTTTCTGTCAATATGCAATCCTGCACAGTTCAGTGCAGGTATTCAGTGATCAATTCCAAAGAAAACAGTTTTTCACACTGCCTCCATTTTTTGCCACAAGGAATATTTCATCCCCCAGCCCAAGCAGACTGGTATACTGGAATTCTTTGGAGTGGGATGGCAGCATTGCTGTGAAAATGTCAGTTTATTTTTACCTGCAGACAAATCTTTGACTGCTCCCAGGAACGTTTCTCCTTCTGCTTGTATTGCCTTCACAGGAAAATTAATCATGCAAAGTAAGCCCCATACAGATCATGCTGCTTATCTTTGTGTTTTGAAATCTGGGTTTGGAAGATTCCTAAATTAGCATGGAAGTCCCTCAAAATGCCTTACAGCTGTTTACTTTGTCATGAAAAATCCTGACAGTATTACCTGCAGTGACCTCTTTCCCACCTGAGGGATAGAAATTTTCCTTGAGATAAATTTAAAAAAGACAAATGCAGAACCTTTGTCACTTTGATTTCTGGAAGTTAATACTGTCTGCTAGTGATAGCATGGAAATAGTTGAGTAGAGATCTGCTTCCTCCTGTATGCATCCATCATTGATGCATGGAGGAAACAGTTGTATTAGTGTGATACAAACCTCATTGTCACCAGAAACACTGAGCTTTTGCCTTCAATTGAACAATTGCTTCCTTTACATGCCTATCTGAGATGATAAAAGATTAAGTGAGCTGTACTGCATGAACGCTTGCTACTGAAGGAGAGTCTTGCAGAACCACTGCACTGCCCAGTGGTGACAGCTTCAATAGGCCCTTACCATCCTCAATATGTCTGTAGGGCATTTCAGCCATGAAGGATGGACAGAGAGAGCTTTTTTCATGATTCTGTTACCTTTCCAGTGTCCTATTGAATTTTGTACTGCTCTGAACTGACACAAGAAGTTAGAGTGAAGTATGACTTTGCTGGCTTAGAAGAATAATGTGTTGAAATTTGGGGTAAAAATTGAGTAAGATACTTCAGGGTAATTTTAAGAGCCCTGTATCTTTTAAGAGCCATGCATGTTTGGGTTAGCAAACTATTAATGATCATTCCTTGTTGTGTACCCTTTGACATAAACTTGTAGTGATCTTTTTTTGTAAAAAAGTTGATCAACAGCTCCATTGGTTGCCTACAGACAATTCTGCATTCTTACAAATGGCTTCCAGAACAAAGTTTACCTATAACCAGACTTGTATTCAAAGAAAAGCTCAGAGTTGTGAAAAACCTATTTGAATAAGAAAGAATATGAAGAACACTGAATAGATTTTAATAGACTTTCTATTAGTATTATCACTAGACAATTCACAAGCATGTTTCAGCACCTAGAGAGTACTGGGTACATGAGGTGAGAACATACCATGCAGACCATACCTTTAGCATTTTTTTGTTGAAACTTTATTCCCTGGAACTGAGAAACAATCCTCTTCCCACAGCTGAAAGCAGTAACAGAGTTGAGACATCACAAGGCATTGGAAGGTCAGGAGACAGCTGTGTTCTTTGCCACTATGGAAGAGCTTGGGAGCAAGTGGAGATCAGCTGCAGATGGATGGAGCTGAAAAGTAAGACCAGATACTCAATGTTGCCAACAGCAGTGACTTACTGACTCAGGAGATGAAGCAGCAGGACCAGCTGGAAGGTCTTCATTGCTTCCTTCTGGCCTGTGTTTCCTGAGCAGGCCTGAGTCCCACAGTGGCCGACTTTCCCTACATCTGCCCATGCTTCTTTCCAGGTGGACCTTTCTACCCCATCTCTTGTTTGTGGTCCTTCATATTCCTACTCCTTCCCATTTGCCTGAGGCTACTTTTGTGGTAACCCTTTCGTGGTAATCTGCCAATGGCTTGTCATCAACTTTGCATAGACCTCAGTTCTGAGATGCTGGACATCACACCAACCTTCCTAGTGCCTGCCTGTCCTTTAGATTTAACAATCCAGCTGAATGCCTTTTCTCCTGTGGTCAGGAGATGTAGCACAGAGGAAGTTAACAAGAGATAAGTAATATGTACTGAACCTGGACTCCCATAGAATCTGGTATCTGCAGAGTGGAAGAGTATCTGTCTGCCCTCACTCTTGGAAATTAGAGCATTCACAATCTGGCATGAAAGGCAGGACTCACTGGTACCTTTGGTGCTTGTGAATTGTTTCTGGTGATGTCTAAGGGCTTGTGTGGTCAAAGACTGAGAGCCAGTCTAGTTGCAGAGTGTACAGGAGTCCTGCAAAGTTTGCTAAATTGTGTTGTGAATCCTATATGTTGTTTTATGGCTTTTTTAACAAGTGGATAGGATTTTGCTTGTGAGGAACACAAATGTGGAGAGTGCTTGCTAGAGGAGACTGAGGGTGCCTAGGTACAAAGTCTCTGGGCATCCACTCTATCCCAGCACCCATTCCAAGGGTGCAGGACAGTCCTGCAGCAGTGTTGCACAGGATGCCAGCAAGTTTTCAGTCCCTGTTAAGTCTGGTTCTCTAACAAGAATACGGTTCTAGAAATCTGGATCTCAGTTGTGGCCATGTTTATCAGGGCCTGCAGAGTTTCAAGCCTCTTGAAAATGCTCTATGTGTTCTGGTCTGTTTTGGTGTGTCAGTCCCACATCATGTTTAGTCTTGTCCAGGGGTGAGATTCAAGTGCTGTACCTCAACCACAGTCCCACCCCTGGACTTCTCTGCGAAGTGTAACTTCTCTGAGATTACATAATCACTGTACTGTTTCAGAAAGTTTAAGTTTTCATAGAATATGAAATAGAATATTTCATATTCGAAATATATATATATATACGAAATAGATACGAATATATACGTATCTAATATACGTATATACGTATATAATATATACGAATTAGAATATCNTGTTTTGGTGTGTCAGTCCCACATCATGTTTAGTCTTGTCCAGGGGTGAGATTCAAGTGCTGTACCTCAACCACAGTGCCACACCTGGACTTCTCTGCGAAGTGTAACTTCTCTGAGATTACATAATCACTGTACTGTTTCAGAAAGTTTAAGTTTTCATAGAATCATAGAATATCCTAATTTGTAAGGGACCCACAAGGATCATTGAAGTCCAACTCCTGGCTCTGCACAGGACAGCCCCAAGAATCACACCATGCATCTGAAAGCATTCCAAATGATTCTTGGATTCCGGCAGGCTTGGTTCTATGACCACTGCCTTGGGGAGCCTGTTCCAGAGCCCAATCACCCTCTTTATGAAAAACCTTTTGCTAATATCCAACCTAAACCTCCCCTGACACAGCTTCATGTCATTTCTTCAGGGTCTATCAGGTCACCAGAGCAGAGATGACTGTCTGCCCCTCCACCTCCCCTCATGAGGAAGTTACGGATTACAATGAGGTCTCCCCTCATTCTCATCTTCTCCAGGCTGAACAGACCAGGTGATCTCAGCCACTCCTTGTAAGGCTTCTCCTCTAGTCCCTTTGCCATCTTTGTGGCCTTTCTCTGAGTGCTCTCTAATAGCTTTATATTCTTCTTATATCGTGGCACCCAAAACTGCACACAGAATTCAAGGTGAGGCCACATCAGCACAGAGTAGAGTGGAACAGTTACCTGCCTGGACTGGCTGGTGATGCTGTGCTTGATGCCCCTCAGGACACAGTTGGCCCTCCTGGCTGCCAGGGCACTGCTGACTCATATTCAATTCACCATTGGCTATTACCCCCAGGTCCCTTTCCATGGGGCTGCTCTCCAACCTCGTTTCCCAGTCTGTATATACATCCAGGGTTGCCTTGCCCACACTCAGAATCTAACAGTTGTCTTTGTTAAACTTCATACGATTGACAATTGCCCAGTCCTCTAATTTGTCTAGGTTTCTCTGCAGGACCTCTCTGCCTATGAGGGACTCAACAGCTCCTCCCAATTTAGTATCATTGGCAAACTTTTGTTAAAACTGAGATCTCTCAAGCCTTCAGTTTGTCTGGTTTTGGGATCTCCAGCTTGTCTAGAGCTGAAAAGTACGTTGTCACACAATCACAGAATCCCAGAATGGATAAAGTTGGAAGGGACCACAGGGGGTCATCTGATCCAACCTCCTTGCTTAAGCAGGGTCATCCTAGGGCACATGGCATAGGATTGCATCCAGAAGGTTCTTGAATATCTTCAGTAAGATTCCACAGCCTCTCTGGGAAATCTCTTTCAGTGCTCGGGTCACCTTCTTATCATCAGGTGGAACTTCCTGTGCATCAGTTTCTGCCCGTTGCCTCTTGTCCTATTGCTTGGAATACTGGGAAGAGCCTGGTTCCATCCTCTTGGCACTGTCCCTTCAAATACTTAGAGACATTGATGTGATCCACTCTCGCTTGTCTCTTTCTGAGACTAAACAGGCCCAGCTCCCTCAGCCTTTCATTCATCATCTTCATAGCCCTCCACTGGACCTGCTCCAGGAGCTCTTGGTCTCTTGTACTGAGGAGCCCAGAACTGGACACAGCACTCCATATACAGCCTCTCTAGGGCTGAGTAGAGGGGCAGGATCACTCCCTTACTCTTCCTAATGCACCCCAGGATACCATTGGCCTTCTTGGCCACAAGGACACACAGCTGGCTCATGGACAGCTTGTTGTCCACCAGGATCCCCAGGTCCTTTCTCCACAGAGCTGCTTTCCAGCAGGTCAGTCCCCAGCTTGTACAGGTGCAGGGGGTTATTCTTCCCCAGGTGCAGGACTCTGCATTTGCCTTTATGGAATTTCAGAAGGTTCCTCTCTGCCCATCTCTCTAACCTGTTGAGGCCCTTCCAAAAGGCTGAACAGCACTCTGTGGTATTGGCCGCACCCCCACCTTTGTGTCATCAGCAAACCTGCTGAGGAGGCATCTGCCTCTTCATCCAAGTCATTGATGAATAAGTTAAACAATACTTATTCAACTAATAATTATTAATAAGTTAAACGATATTACGTATTGACCCAGTATTGTCAATTTGCAAGTTCTCACATGCGTTCCCAGGTGTCTGGATCTCATAGTCATGTTATAGAAAACTGTATTTCTCCCACCAAAGACAAAAACTTGGGACAAGATGTGAGAAATAGAATCTCAGAAAGTAACACCCCATTGGTCATTCACTGATTCATTTATATCACACACCCCTGCCAAAAACACACCATTAGATTCAGTTTCAGGAATGGTGCTATTGTGTTGAGTTTGGATACAATCTTAGCAGAGGGCTCACCTTATTCAAGCCATCTGATGGTTTTTCCAGTTGAGGACACCAGCACAGTTACCATCAGAAACAGAGATATCCACTTATTTATGTACATTCTGGAATTGACAGTGATGGTTAAGGTTAGAACTGGGTTATGGTTAGCATCCTCTCTGGAGTTAGAACACTGAATACTACAACACATCTCCAAGTAAAAAGGTGACATGAGCCCATTCTCACCTAGTCCTTGTTTTCTGCTTAGCAGAGTCATTTCTAGTAGAATCGCTGTAATGGCCAATGGCTTTCTAAGATGTGAAGATTGTCATATATGGATGGCTAGCTTTCCTTCTGTGGCATTTAAGAATAATATGAGTTAGTAAGAGTTCTTTCTGAAAGGAATGTTTTCTCAGGCAAGCATCGATCTGAAGTACATGTGCCTGCCACAGGATGGCAGCAATCCGTCACTGCTGACGCATCCACTTTCGGTTCCATTTCAAGATGAAGTCCAAAGACAAACTATTAACAGTAGATCACTATGTGAAGGTGATGTGACAAGCACAGAAAAGCTTTTGTGTATACTTATTCATTATTAATTAAAACAATCTTTTACAACTTTTTTTTTACGATATGATAATTTGTTTAGCTCCAAAAGCCAGCCCAGGCGGTGAGCTCTGAATACCTTATTATGTAGTAGTTGGTAAGGGGGTTCATTCTGTGGAGGGTTAAATACTGGGGTTAAGGCATGTAAATCTTTTTCTAATGCTCCCCAGTGAGTGCATAGTTCTCCCCAAAATCTGAGGGGTTTCCACTTTTAGGCCTGCATTTCCACTGCCTGCAGTTATCTAAACAATCCATCACTGAAGTGTGATGCCCATCAGCGATATACCTTCTGTTGTCCTGGAATTCAGTGCCTGTTTGAAGAGTTTCAGTACCATTTTCATTTTTATGTACACTTACTTACAGCTATTTTGTTGTCATCTCATCTGAAAAAATAAATTAATTTTTACATTCAGGTTTCTTTAAGTCACTTGTAGTGATCCCTGGTTGGTTCTGTGGTCAGTGACCTGCCCAGCATTAACTGGTAAAACCACTGTTTGAAAGCTGAAGGGGATTTATAACCTTTACCATGTAAAGGATTTTGTGAAATTAAATTATTCTTTGAGGGTCTTGCTTTGTGAAAGCTGAGCCTTTTTGATAGAAAATACAGTTTTAAGAATCAAAAGTGCAGGAGTAAAGCAGGATTTGTAGCCAGCAAGTTCTGTGCCCTAACAGACATGCTGCCTGCAGCCAGGGATCTGCATCTCCCTCTTCACCACTGCAGGTGTACACCCCACCACTGGAGTGCAGGGCCAGTCTCTCTCACCCCCAAGACTAATAATCTCTACAAACATTAGTCATGCTAATTGTAATGGTGGTTCTGCAGAGGTGTTTTTGCTACTCACAGAAAAGAGACAGAGCTTCAACCTCTCTTCTTACCAGCTTGGGTGTAAGCATTGCTAATTGTCTCTGTCTCTTTTGTTTTTAGATTGAGGGGTGTGTTCATAAGTCTCTCTCTTTCACTTTTTTTCTTTTCTTTGATTTGGAACATTTGTCAGGTGCCTCAGGTGCAGTGCTTCAACCTGGGGTCAGAAAGGCAGGATGTATTTTGGTGTGTCAGCACAGTTGGTGGTTACCATAAAACAGCGAGAGACGTGTCCTCTGTGGGGAAGGAGGCTACATGACATCTAGGGAG
>WEIV01010392.1:25253-54224 GCA_013390005.1 Calyptomena viridis | reverse complement strand
CATTCTTTTTCCCTTACACAGGTAGAGGAAACTGTCCTGAGTGTCTTTGCCCAGCTGTTTCATCTCATGTCTTTGGAGTCTGAGAAGTCATTTTCAGATATTTGAAGGAAAATATCCTGAGACAGCATAATACTGGGATGACACATTTTTACATCACTGAAGTGGATAATCTGTTGCTGTGCCAGGAATAGTCCTGAGAGAAGAAGGGTTTCTGCTCCTCTTTACTGCATAAGCCTTTTTCCCATGGTGTCAGAAACATACTCCTGGTGTTGGCTGCATGTGATGTGGGTAGGTTGGGGCACATCCACATCCAAAGTGAGCGAAATCATACTCTCTGGTGATGGATGTGGAAGTGCTTGGCATCACAAAACAAAAATGCACGTGGAAAGTCCTGAAGGAGGTAGAAAAGGCACATCTCAGATTTACTGTCCTTGAAGATGTCAGACCAGAGGTAGGATCAAGGACCTATTTAATAAAGCATATCTCCTTCTTACCCCTGAGATTTTAGCAAATATATGAAAGGAGAGGGAACAATTGAGATATTGGCAAAATCTGTATGATCTCATGTGGCACAGAGATTTAGGTTATAGATTTAAAGAATTAGGAGGATAATTCTGCATTAGTTGTTTTCAGAGCTCTCCACTTGTCTTCCCTGCAGTGCCAATGCAGACTCCTGAGCTGTGTTCTGTGTCAGGGGAACATCACCAAGTAAGCATTTGAAAGTGAGATTTCTTTGTGGTTCCCTCTACTGTTCACACAGGTCAGGAGGTTTTTGTTCCTACTAAGAGCTGGTTGCAGTCTTTGTATTCATCCATTCTCAATCTCCTGCTGCCAACAATTTTACTTCCCAGAAGTCCCAAACAGGGTGAAAAATCTAGCATTTCTGCAGAGAACCATCCTGCCTTCCATGTTGTGAATGACTTGCCTGGCCATTTTGCTGTGGGGAGAGAAGGAGCCTCATGGAGAATGGAGGCACAACCTTCTTTCTATGACTGATTGCTAACATTTTTGTGAGTTTGTCTCTGTCACTTGGAATTACCCAGATGTCTTCACCCAGTCTGACTTTATCTTGCTCTGAGTGGAAGTGAATGTTCAGTAGTAGTACTGCCACAGTATATATGGCTCTACTGGCTCCTCTTTCAGGCCAGAGTGTTAAAGAATCATTTCTTGTAGCCTTTTAAAGAAACCTTTCAATAGCCTTGAGCTTTACAATTCTCCTTCTCAAGAGACACAATGTAATTGAAAACATTATGAGAAAGCAAATACATTTTATCTCTGACCTAGTATAAGAAAAGAACCCTAAAACTCACCACAGGTGCAAACAAGGCTCAGATCACCCAACTGATATGTGGCCAAGCCCTCAGATTGACAGGGATTTGTTGGGTTTGCGTGGGCAAATAAAATCTGCTTTGTGAAAGGCCTTGGCACCCTAATGGTGAAAAATGCTGTTCAAATTTAGGCTTTATTTTTCCAGTTTGCATTGGTAAAGTGACCCAAGGACTGTCTGACAGTATTTTGAAAGCTCATTTCTTGTGTGTTTGTGAACAGTGATGGTTTGTTTTCCCCTCAGCAGATCCAGCCTTGGCTCACTTGTTTGAAGGATTATGAACGAAAGTGGGCAATGTGGTGCAGTGCCCAACTCCTTTGCCATGTTGTCAAGCTGCACATTTTTGATGTAACTCCTTGCCTCTTCTGACCTTGCTTGGTAGCATGTGCTGTTGCCCAAGTAAGCACCCCATTTATTTATACACCAAGCAAACAGCCCTGAAAAGTTGATACTTCTCCTTTTGAAGCACTGAAGAACTTTGCTATTCATTTACAAGATCAGAGAGACTGTAATTTTCAGGCAAGCCACTCATAAATCCCTACTGGAGTTGTTTGTTCCTGTTTCTTCTTTGAGAAGTCATCTGCTTCCATAAACTTGTGTCAGAGCGGAGTCCCTGCAAACAGCACTGATGTTTTAAAACTTTCCAGGGAAAGAAGAGACAGTATTTTCTCTTCTGTAGGTTTTATGTTGTGCTGAGTCTTCTCTTGTAGCAATGCTGCATTCATTCACATGGAAAAGCTGTTTGCTTTTCCATATGGTTCTTCAGTGGAAGCTACTGATACCTATTACTATCCACTGTTGTCAGCCTTTTGACTTGAAGTTGCAGTGTCAATACCACTTTGCTAAGGAGATCAACTTGTAAATGTGAAATGCTTGAAAGTTTAACAAAAGAAAAAAAATTGTCTTTAGATATGTCTTGATGTGTCTTGCATCAATGTTTACCATGAAGGCTGACATCTATAGCTTTTCTGTGTACCACCATGACATCCTGAAGACTGCTGAGGCAGTGATGTCTGTGTCTTCTGTAAAACTGTGGATCACAGCCTTGTGGTGAAGACACAGACAGATAACCACTATTGCCCTTTCTTAATGTCCTTGTAAGATAAGAGGTTAGGAAAGTATGTTAGTAATTCTCACGTGGCATTATTATAGGCTGAGAAAGGTTTACCCAATTTTTACCTGAGCTTTACTTCTTTGTAATCCTTACATCTGAAACTACTTCTCTGTTGCAGGTGGTTCAGACTGGTACACAGCTTCAAATTTGCAGGGAGGAGCAGGCTGATAAGAGTGATGCCACACATGCTTTTTTTTTTTAGGAAATGCTGCTGGAAGGCAGTCAGCTTCAAAAATATTCCCAGTGGAGTGAGACAATCTACTTTCTGGTTTTGTTCTGCTTTTTGGATTGGAAAGAAAACACATGAGCACCTCAGCTAAGTGAAATTCTTATAGAAGAGACTGTAAAGAGAATCAGCCTTTCTCTACACATAAAAAGCTCAGGAAGAGAGAGTGGGGCAGGCAGTGCTGATGAGGGACAGACAGGCTGAAGTGCTGCAACAGACAGAGAAATCTGCCTCTGTGCCTTTGTCATCCCTACATCACCCCCGTACTTTGGCTAATACCTAGGACTGCATGCATGCTTTATCTGTCGTTAAAGTGAAATCTGGAGCTCTTGTATTGTAACTTCAAGAGGCAGGAGCTGTGCTGGGGGTGAAGCATGGCTGATGGTGGTGATGGGGCTCAGGTGTTAGAAAGGCAGTGGAGCAGCAGTGCTGCCTCTCCTCCTCTGCCTCTGAGGTGCTCTGTTTGGAAATCATCAGCTGGTAGTGTTTTACCTCTAGGGTAACCTATCATGTATCTATAGCGTTTCAAAAATATTCATAAACAGAGTTAGAGAAGTCTGATCCTTAAGATTCAACAGATCTCTCTGGCATTACAAAATGTACGCAGATTGTGAAATTTTTCACTTTCTTTCACCTGTGTTGTTGCAAATAAACAGGGATCTTGTCTTTAATAAATAAAAACTTAACGGAATCAAAGTTTCTTCTGTAAAATCCCACTGTCTGCATGGATACACAACTCTTTCCTCTCTGATTGAGTATGCTTTAATTTGGTTATAAAATATTGTCTGTACACAGCATATTGGCAGAAAGCTGTCTGCTGTAAAATGTCAAATTAAATTCTGAGCCAGAATGGAGTCCCTGCACACAACACTTGTATTCTGTAGCATAATGATGGTTCTGTTAAAACTGTTCATGTGAGGAACTAATGTCTGTGATAAAACTTCTGTTTTTTACTACATGGCCCAGATACCTGGGATTTATACAGAATTCCTTTGGCAGTCACACAAAGGAGTCAGTAGGTACCTAGTGGTAATCCAAACTCAGTTTGCTTTTCCAGAAATTACACTTCTGACTTCTTCCCCAAGTTTGAAAGATTAACTGGTTTGTCAAAAAACAGTGGTCCCGCTAACTTTCAAGAATGTAGACACTAATCTTAGAATCATATATCCTCTTCAACAAGGGAACAAGGGACTTTTACCATTGTGTAAGTATGAGTACAATGGTTTTTTTCATACATTTTTAATGCATGGAAAAGTACTATCCCAAAGTAAACTAAATTGTGTAATGGGAAGGGTATTTCTACTTTCCTCTTCCTTGAGAGCTTAGACATAAAGGCTTGTGAGTGCTGATATTTTAATGTATAGATCAAAGCCTAGTATACAAAAAGAAATAAAATGGTAATATTTGATGTTAAGGAACAATATGTAGGAAGTAAGGAAAAGTATCTTGTTCTGCATAAAAACTTTATAGTCTTGAGTTGATTATGTATTGTTATATAGCATGCAAGTAATTCTCTAAACACTTGTACTGTTTTCTCATAAGTGATCTCATAATATGTTACCTGCTTTCCAAGCTCTAATCTTATTTGTGTGATTGACATTCTCAGTACTCTGGAAATGTCCATTATCCCTGTTAGTCCATGGGATGTGCAGGAGCATGAACTAGGTATCAGAATAAAAACATTTTTCCTTTTCACAAACCTGAGAGGATACATTCTTTCTGATTTTCAACAGAAAAACAGTAAATAAAAACAGTGTACTTACAGGAAGTCCATAAAAAATAAGAGCAGAAGAGACCAGCATGTGTACTCCTCTGCTACAGCAGTTTCCTGGACTGTTCATTGTTGTGAGATACTCCTATTACCTGCTCCCACTACCTACTAGCTGAAGTGCTAGTATTAAAGACTTCATAGGAGTCTACAGCATATAGGTTGTAAAAGCAACTGGCACCTGGAAACAGTTACGTAGATTCAGCTGACATAAGTATAACATCAGGTTAAGATTATTTATGTTTTCAGTGATTTCCTCCTCATGTTGCGTATTCTCTTAATCCAGGATTAAATTCTAATTGCAGCTAAATCCTTGGAAAGCCCATCACTTTGAATAGAAGTTTTAGGAACTCAACATACCTGAGCTTTGAATGAGAAGTTCCAGGGTGTGAATCTTACTACCCTGTAATTTGTGGATGTTTTGTGCAAGGCAAACACAAACTAAATAAAAGCAGTGAAGAGAATCCTCACAAGCTCTGTTCTCAGACATGATGGAAAAGGCAGTGGAATAAAAGCACAGTGCCTTAGGTTTTGCTCTATTTTATGCTGCCTGCACACAATCTCATATGAACACATTAAGATAAAATCTGTGTTGTTTTGCTAGTTTGGATGTTGGAGCTGAGCAAGTAAAGCAAAAGCATCAACAAAAAGGAAACCCACAGTTTTTTCAAAGTGGTCAGAATCAATCTGTGCGTAATTTGACACAGGACAAGAACAGATGGAGTTAAGTAGAAGGCTTACTTTGTTCTATAATTTTTTATATGAATGAACAAAACTTTGCTTAAGCCAATGCAGCTCTGTACAGTTGCTGCATGATCTGTGTAACCTGTAGCCCCAGAAATACAGTTATTGCTATTTCTAGTTATATGCCACAGGCTAAGTACTGGCATTGCAGTATTAAGGCATGTCAGGCTTGCTCTGCCTCAAATTGCCTTGACCTGCCTGGAACTTCATTTTAGCTGTGACAGGAATTTATTTTAATCTATTTTAATTATCAGGTGACTATTTCCTGATTTGTTCTACTCGGTTCTTAATAATTATGGGATATAACTACAATTTTTGTGCAGACGAGTAGCAAGTAGTTATTCAGTGTAGAATGAAACATTTATTACACCGTCTTAATGTTGCAGTGCAAAAGAATATAGGTCTAGCTTGGAAGCTGAGGGCTTGCCTGTGGCAACCCAGGATAGAGGGGAGAGAAGTATAGACATGGAAGGAATAAAAATAGAGGGCATGGGAATGTCAGTTCAGGTTTATGAACAGCTCAGCAGCAAACAGTTAAATGTAAACCTTGGAAGCAGGCAAAACTGGTTTGTAGGGAGCAGAGAAAACAGGTAAGTGTACAATGTATGTAAGATACTTTTTATACAGGTCATTCATACATAATGTGGAGTTGCGGACCAAAGAAAAAGAACAAGGTGTAAAGCTTGAAAGAAAATGTACCAAGAGAACCTCCAAGTGAAATTCAGAAAGAGAAGGGAGAAAGCAACAGCTTTAGCATCATGCTCCTTGGGCACCACCATCATACCCGTCACAGAAAAATAAAATAGGAAAAAATATGACTCCCTGTAACCGTTCCCTACCCCTGACTGAAGCCAACAGCCTGAAGACTTTCAAGAGAAAGAGTGGAAGTGTAAGTATAACATCAGGGAGAAGGGTAGATGCTAGGAAGTATGTGTTTTATTGAATACTAACTGAGATTTTTCCCATGTTAATGTTCATTATTTTCTTTTGTCACAAAGCATTTCAAAATTTAGTTCATTTATGTTTCCTTTTCTTTTCCTTGTCTAATTCCAAATTTGCTGTATTTGTAATAGCTTGCTTAATCCCTAGAATGCAACTTTAAGTTTCTCCTGACATTAAAGTCCTGCTGGTACGTGAAATGCTAGGGGTTTCTGCAGATAATGATTTCTTCACATGAGCCGAAGTGACAGGTCATTCAGTGCACCTGCCTCTGCTAGTGTACTTCAGAGTTTGATAAGCAGGAAAAACGCCAGTACATTCTGCCTTTTTGAATCAACACATAAGCAATTAAAGATCAGTTTTCATGGTTCAAAACATGTATGATATCCAAAAATTCTGCATGAGACTGCAGGTGTATAATATGATACAAGTTCCTATTTGTGGAAAATTGATGCTCTAGCTGGGCACCCCTCTGAACTGCAGCACTGAAGCACTGCTTCAGCACAGACAGTAAAAGCACCCCAGTGACAGAACACCATCAGACACTCTTTTGAAGTAGGTTTGTCTAAACCTGCTACTGTAATGAACTCAACAAAGATGACTGGAATTTTTTAAAGTCAAAAAGCCAAATTTTGCTAGAGCAGGAGCTACAGTAACATTGTTTTAATTAAAAAAAAAAAAAAAGAATCAGTGCAACTCATGAGACAGATTGGAAATAAAAGCTCTCAAATCTTGCACTGTCCTGTGCCACAGAGAGGCTCCTGCCTTTCAGCCACTCTTTATCAGTGGTTGCCAAGAGTAGACCCCTCTCTTCCTTAGGAAACTCTCCATCTCAGAAACAGGACTTCCCACACCACTAAAATCTCTCACAAACTGATTCAACTGCTCAGAAGATTTTAGTTTCCTTTACCATCACCTAACCTACTCAGTGTAAGTTCAGCTCAGAGCAGGGAGTTTAAATAATAC
Source organism: Calyptomena viridis (assembly GCA_013390005.1). Classification (NCBI taxonomy): domain Eukaryota; kingdom Metazoa; phylum Chordata; class Aves; order Passeriformes; family Eurylaimidae; genus Calyptomena; species Calyptomena viridis. Next base: position 47,140 of record WEIV01010392.1, on the reverse strand, counting down.
AAAGCCTCAGCCACCTAATCTACACAAAGTAGTTTCCATTCTCTTGAATCATCTTTCAGCATGAAAGAGGCATATATTTGAAGCTTCAAGGCAGCCTGTCTTCATAGTAGCATCAAGCTAAATAGTGTTCCTTGAGAAATTGTTAATTTCAAACTGTATATTGCAGTAATAAGTGCTGATCCAGCAGGGTTTTTTTTTCCTGACAGTTTTCTAGATCTGTCACGAGCTACAGAACAGAGCTCCTCAGAGAAACATTAGCTTTCAGGATTGATGAAAATAAGAATAAAGTGTGAAGCAGAGTAGGTTAAAGTCTATTGAAATCATGGCAGAAGTATGGATTTTACAATATATTTATTATATGATGTAACCATTTTCTTAACTGAATTTGGCAAACCTAACAAAGGAGACGAAACATGGTTTGGACATTCAACTAGAAAATGCATTCAAGTGCTGGTGTTTTCATGCTAAAATGCCATAGCAAGGGAACTGTCTAGGGTTAAGCAGGCATGCTTTGAAGTATAAATGGTCAAGTGTGTTTAACACTGTGATCATTCTTCAGTTTAAATATTTCAGGTGTGGTTTTCTGCTATAAAATTGAACATCAGCAACAAAAGAGCAGATTGAGGTCTGCTTTCTTGCAGGTAAGCTATTCCAAGGGGCATGCAGCTAGTATAGTCATTCCTATTCATCCATCATCTTACTTTAAGCATTACTGACCCAATCTGTTTATAAGATTTTTTATTTTTCATTCAGTGGATATTAGAAAATACTCTGTGCATATCATTTCAACAATTGAATTTTATTGGAAACAAAGAAAAAATACATAATCTGATTTTGGAAAAATCATCTGTTACTGATATAAAATGCATTTTCTGGCTACCTCAATGAAACCTATAGGCATAACTATCACTGCATGATTATTCATTGCAAGGCTAAGTGATATCCTACTGGATATTGACAGGTTTTCTATTTTATAGTATTTTATAGAATATGCTAATGAAAAATAATTTATTAAAAAGAATCAATGTAGACATGTTCCTACTAATACACCACTGGTATAGAATATGCTAATGAAAAATGTGAAGCAAAAATTAAAATAATTTATTAAAAAAGAATCAGCGTAGACATGTTCCTACTAATATACCACTGGATTTGCCTTGAAATCCCCAAATTATATTTCTGTAAAATCTGAGAAAATGTTATGCCTTACAGATACAAAACTGTATTTTTATTCCACACAGCCACTTTCTGTCTGCTTGTAGTTTATTTTAACCCATCCCTTCTGCACATTTTTCCTTCTCCCTCCTCCCTTTATCACCTTTTTCTTTAGTCCATATCTAACAGGTATCATAAAAAATACTGCTATGAGAACTTATACTAGCTTTCTGACAAAATCATTCCTTTGGCTCAATTGTCAGTGCTTCTCAGGGGAAACAGGTGCTTGTTAGAAACATTCATCATATGTTTTCTGCCACACACAAATTTTAATTTTTAGGACTTTTCTGTTACTATGTATCAGAAACAGTACACAAATTCTAATGTAGCTAGCCTGAGTATCTCAGGCCAGTTAATGCTGCTACTTGTCTTTTTGTGCTGGTATATGTGTCACTTTGAAAGCATTTAGAAAGGTGAATAGGGATTAAAAGGCTGTTGCACGTTTCTAGAGGCCAAAGAGGAGGTACCTGCTGGCTTACACCCACTCTTAGTTGGCTTTGCCTGAGACCTGAGAGACCACTGGTTGGTTTGAGGTGTTCATAAAATGGGCTTTGTTGATCTGTTGTGTTACAACCTGGTCATTTTGTCATTTGTTTTAGTCAGGTGTCCTGAGGTATCAGTGGTTTCAGAGCGTTTCTTCATTCATTCATTTCCAGTAGCAACTGCCCTAAACCCTCAGGTGCAGCCATCTGATAATTACTGAGCCAGTAGTAAATTTAGTCAGCTAAATTTAGTAAATTAAAGTAGTAAGTTTAGTAAATTAAATCAGCTGGCAGGAGGATGTGCAGGGTTGACTCCAGTCTGATTGTGTCAGTGGTTTGGTCCCTTCCAGAAGGTCTATAGAAAGCACTTTGCAGGAGGACTGAAATGCCCGTCTCAGACAGGTGTTGCTGCACACAGACAGGGCTCACTGCTCTGCTCCCAGACCTGCATGTCAGCCACGTGGCAGCTGTGTGCCTGCTTCCTGGCTTGGCAGGGGTTGGGAAAGGTCATCTGCCGTCTGCCGAGAGAGAGCCAAGTCTCTGGTAGCTCCGCAGCCTCTCTTCCCGTAGCTCACAGAAGGTGGGTTGCATAGCTCTGCTATACCTGGCAGGCAGGTCACAGTGGGGGAGAATGAGGTTTGGGTGAACAGAGGGAGTGTATAGGAGGAGCCATGACACCAATCTCCAAGGCACATTTGCATTGCTTATGTCCCTTCTGTGGCCCCAGCCTGTAGTTCCTAAACATTTAGGAAAGGGATGCTTTAGGTCCTTCCATATCCAAATCAGATTTTTGACAGGCCTTCCTACAGTCATAGCTATGTTGGAAACAGTAATTTCTCTGTAATACCACAGCATTTTAGTTTTCTTTTCCTTTTATAGAACTGCTGACAGTGTATGCTGTTCTAATCCTTTCAAAGCACTTTGCGAAGATAGTGAAGGCACTCAGGGATAATCTCTTTAAGGTCAGTCAACTGGTCACCACCAAAGCACTAAGAGACACGAACTAGGTGCCTGTAATCTGCAGAGGGAGCCTTTCTGTCATTTGGAAGCACAGTGACCTGCAGACACGTGAAACAAGCGTTTGCAAAGCCTCTGTCCATCATTGGAGGATGCCACCAGAGGGAGGAAGGAGCAAACTGAAAGCAGGCCGAGGTATTAATCATTCAGTGTGTGAAGACCAAGGGAAAAAACAATCACCAAAAAGGACATTTGACCATGGAAAACAGCTTACCTAAGTTGGTTTTTTTTTACTTTGAATACCAAATTTTTTTTCTATTTTTTTTTTCCTTCTTATTATTATTGTAAGGGACAAGGCTTGGCAGAAAGCGCTGTCATTGAAATGGAAAGCCAAAGTGTCCACAGAGCTGTGGTATTTCTTTGGAGCCAAAAGAAACCCATAGCTGGGAAAAATCAAAATTTAAGTTCAGGATATCAAGGCAAATAATATAATTTGCCTTTTATTGTAGCAAATGGGAAATAATTGTCATTGTTACTTATCACCATTTAAACCTCTTATGCCTAAAGGGGTTACATTTATATAAATCATGTAGTTTCCTTGAACAGCTTGCATGAAAAATACTCTGCTGGTTTTCCCTCTCCCTATTTAATTAAAGTAGTGAGCATTGGCAGTAGTGTGAAAATAGATGCCAATCTCAGACTTGGAAGACCAGACCAGTGTCAAATGCCATGGAAAAAACGCTTATGCATAAGGGGAAGTGGTTAGCAAGCATGCTCTGCCACCTCAGCACTCCTTGTGGTGTAAGAGATCAACTTATCCTATGCTTGCTGTGAGTATGGATTCCTGTGAGACAGGAAACAAAACCCAGTTCCAGAATACCAGATCCTGTCTGTACAGCAGGAGTAATCTGTATGGGATGAAATGTGCCTCATTGCAGGAGGGAACTCCTCGGGGTGCTGTTATCTTTTCTCTCACAAAGCTGAGTAATGTTGCCTAGAGGCCTCAGACTTGTCCCAGAAGTGGGCTGTTTGGCGGCTGTTTCATTTTCAGTGAGAGTAGAGGGAGCATGGACCAGGTTTTGCCCAGTGTAAAGTGTCATCCTTCTGCACACCTTTCTCTTGGTAGTTGATAAAATATACTCCAACAAAGACATGAGCATCCATTGACAGAGACTTTGTGATGGGTTCTCTTCTGAGGACCTCTTCTTTGGCCCAAGCTCCTTGTCACAAAGAGTAGGTGATATTGCTGGACTTTGCTGTGGGCCTTCTCAAGCATTCGTGAATGTCCCTGGGCACTGCCTTTGGGCACAACTTTAACCCAACCCTCCATCCGAACAGGGCTACACTTGCAGGTGGATAACTAGCTAGAAACAGCTGCTGGAGTGCCATATTGAAAATGTGTGATTGTGTGCCTATTCCCTGTGAAAACTGATGCACATCCAGGGCTTTGCTGGGGATCACAGGTACTTACATGGCAACCTCAAAGAGCAGCAATACAGTAGCGAAAAGGCCACATGTGCCGGGCATGCCAGGCAGCCCTGTGAGGGATGTGTGCAAGGTCAAGAGATACCCAAAGCTAGGGGGGTGGAGGAGTATTGGAGAAGATCCAGAATTGTTGCAGGAGCACAGCAATGAAGGATTTTTACCTGAAGAGCACTGCTAGGACCATTTTTAATCACTGAGCTGGAAAGTCCCTGGTCAATCCATCACAGTCTGCTAAGCAGTGAGCTTTAGAGGTTTGTCAGGGTTCACTTCCAGCTGTCATAGGAAGAGACTCTCAAAGAGCCAGCAGGAGGTGGGCTGTGGCTAGTGGTTGGAAAAATCAGGCTACTTGGCTGCTGATAGATCTGTGGGATCTATGGGAGCTTTCAGACCCACCCTGCAGACTTCAGGTTGGAGAAAGAGAGAGCAGCGCTCCAGTGACTGGTACAAAAGTGAGATGGGTGGGGACAAGTCAAGCATACCACCCTTGCAAGAGACTCCAGTGAAACGAGTGTGTGGGTCACTGTCCTCACCACTAGCAGGAAGGTGAGAGGCTTCTGTCTTTCATCACAACACAGCTATGTCTCCCTTATCACTGTAAAGGACTGTTCTCCCCTTTTATTCTCATCGCATTTCCATTGTTCCCTTCTTGTGCAGTAGCACTTCCACAACAAACACAGGGAAAGCTTAACAGGAGCAATCAATCTGCCTCAGGAGGGACAAAATCAGCCTGTGAAAAATGGAGGTTCACAGTGAGGTGCTTTGTTGAGAAAGAGCAAGTGCCACCATTGGGGTCAATTTGCTGCCCAGGGTGAGAAGGCACAAGCCAGTCCAAGACAAGTGCAGTAAGAGTGTGTTGCCCACCAAGAAAACTTTTCTGCTCCAGATGAATTAATTCAGGCTCAAATTTTTTAATTATGACTTCAACCTAATTGGTAAGAGAAACTATATCTGAAATGCAATCATCAATACCTCAGAAAAGACTAAAAATACTCCAGACTGACTCAGATCACATGCAACATATCACTTCAATAAGACAAGATCTCATTTTTCAATGGTGTGAGAAAATCCAACACTGTACTTGGAGCCTATGCCAAGATTAGAGGGTGCTTAGCAGCCTAAAAGTATGATTCAAAGTACATAATTTTTTTTTTCTACCTGTACTGGAAATTATCTTCCCGTCTTTTAAATTAACAATTATCCTGCTGGTAAAGTAACTTCATAGATTACTTTTTCTGCTGTGTAAAGTCACATTCTCAGGTGGTGACACCTCCCCATTGTTTTTTACTGTGCCTTTTGTATGTTTAAATCTCTGTGACATTTTTCCTGAATTTTATTTGAACTGAAACTACAGTTGTCTTCAGTGAAGACAAAAAAATGAAAGTACAGCTACTTTAGCAATGTATCAGTGTGGTGTGGGTGTGCCTGTGAGCCTGTAGGTTATGTGGTATCACCTCATTTTTAAGGAAGTTGTCTTTTTGTCAGATAAATGCTCTTCATTAAAGATTTCTGCACTTAGCAGTAACAAGGACACAAGGAAACCTGCTGTCTTGTGCTGGCCACAGGTTCACAGGCTGTATTAATAGATAGGATTAGTGAAGAAGAATAGGTCAGAAGGCTGCAAAGCTCCTGTCCCTTGAGATTTCCTTCTTTAGTCTTACTGAAGAGCTCCCTTGAATACAGGGAGCAGAAACTGAGGAGAAGGCTGGAACCACTTTATTCTCCGGGACATACTGAGGAAAGAACAATTTCTGGGTCATAAGCTCCTCTGAAAATGTCTATCCAGTTTTCTGCACAGGCACCCTGGAGGAACAACAACATCAGTTTTCTGACCAGAGAGGCAGCTGTAACAGAGCAAGGAGAGACTATCATAGGTTTCTACTTGTTGGCTTTAGGTATGTATTTGGCTTGGATGTGAAAGGAAGCTCTTAAGTTAGAGTTTTTTATCAAATTCAGAGGGATTCAATTGGGTTTCATTCCTGATGGAACGGGATGTTGGAAAATGCAACTTTTTTTCTTCAGCTATTACAAGAGCAGAGAGATACATCTTGCTTTTGTTAAAAAGAGATTCATAATCAATGCAGAAATCCTGAGAAAAATATATAGTCAAGCCTGTAAAATTTCAACTAATGGCCACTGAACTTAATACGTGGGAAGATTAAAAAAGTACCTCATAAGAAATACACGATAATTCTATGTCTCTGATTTTCAGAGTTGTGGCTGTTGACAGTCAGTTGGCATCCTACAATGACCTCCTGCAGAGACACAAAAAATGGTTCTGTAGTTTTAAACCTTTTTTAATGGTATTGTTCTTGCCTTAAATATTTGATACACACAAAAATTGACTTATTCAAACAGAATCTATGAAAGATCTAAGTAGTAGAATATTACCCTGTGTTAGCAGTCACAATACCAAGTGTTTATGTTAGTTTTGCTGCAAGACAGCACTGAAAATGTATAATAAGGATTTGAAAATGGCTCTCGGTATGAACTCACTCTGATGCCAGTGCCATTTTGTTTTGTTTGCTTAAATATTTTCTATACAAATACAAGGAAACTTTATGAAATTTCAAAGAGTGCAGGATTACTAGGTAATAAAAAATTTGAATGATAAAACCTTCCAGGAAAATACAAGAAAACTTAACTTTCATTAAATATGTTCTAAACCACATATACAAAAATGTTTCTGTTCTTAAATGATTGGTCTAAACAGATTTTTTTCTTATTCTAAGCTTATTATATATTTAAATTAGCTTATCAGCCCTCAGCTTGTGCTTGACAAAGGTCTATGGAAGTTAAAATGTAAAATACCAAGTATTTTGATATGTTTACATGAGACCCTTTTAATCTATAGGAACTAGGAAGGAAAAAGTTGTACTTAGAACAAAAAAACAGATTCTAGTAGAAATATGTATGGCTTCTGTCTTAGGAGACTTAATTTGAAGAGTGGTCATACGGTAAATCAGATGTATTCCAATTTATCCCCAATCTGTTCACACCTACATATCCCTTCATGAATGTCTGGGAAATGTCTGCACCATTAGCTAATGAATTAATCAGTTGTACTTAAGTCTAGAAAGATCTTGGGTCAGCAAGGCCAGTCCGCTGCTGTGACAAAATATAATCTCATTCACAAAGCTATCATGCTCCCTCATGTAACTGGCTAGGGGTTTTTTGATGTTGTTACCACTCTTCCAATTGAAAGCCTGTTTCTGATTTTGTTTGTCTGTTCTTAGCTAATATACCCCTTTCTGTCGCTTCATCTAATTGAAATAATTTTTTTTGCCTGCAACTAATATCCTAAGGCCAGTCTATGTTCCTGAAGAAGCAATCATACTTTGAGGTCAACCTTTGTATTCTTATATTAAGCGATCGAGTGATTTTTTTTTATTTTGGTGGTTGGTTGATTTTAAGGCGGGGAAGGGGGATAAGGTTTAATTATAATCCATTTATCTCCCATCATAATATCCTTTGCCCATGTCATCCCAGCGTATCATCCAGACTTATATCCTGGCCTGAGTGCAGCATCCAGGCCAAGTCTTGCCATCACTATTCACATCAATACTTACACTTTCCCAATTCTACTGGTCCCTAGTGTTGCCTCTGCATTACATCAGTTTTTCAAACTTCTTTTATCAATCAGCCAATAGAGATGTTTTCCTCTGCTGCTTCATGACAGTGAGCCCACATCTTCCACCAAATATCTAGGTGCCTGAGCCTTTAGGTTATATGGGGTTTGATTCCTCCATATCCTTCTGCCAAACTTACAAATGCTTGGCATGTCATAGCTGGTATTCTTGGAACTTACTTCCAGATTCAAGACTCAAGTTGCATTTCTGGAAGAGTGTGTACAATCAGTAGTAGCACTACCCCAGGTGAAGTGTAGTATGGATCTGATTAAAATCAACGGACGTAGGTATACCTTTTTGCAGTGAGAACTTTTAGAAGAAATCTGTTACTAATGCATTAGTCAGAAAAGTCCTCATGTCTTTTTCTTCTCAAAGGTGTACTGTCACACTTCTGCAAGTACCAGACATAGCAATTGACAAATACTAATTCTATGTACATCAATAACTCAGTCTATCCAGGGAGCTGTGATGTGGCAGAATGAAATACTCTGTCATGCAGATACTCTCTTGCCCTTAGGACAGCGGAGATAAAAGGCCAGTCCATGTGCTGCATTCTTGTACCTCCATTCCTTTAGGGCTCTGGCAAGACAATCTTCATTTCCAGCACTCTATGGATACCTCCTTACCCACGGCCTCAAAGGTGTTCATATTTGATACTCTTGTCTTTTTGATGCCTTGGAAAACAGCTTCAGTGATTGCACTCCTGTAGCTATTAAGTGTTTTCTTCTCTTTTGAATCTAAGTATATCAGTGCAGTTTCTTTTAAATTCTGGCATACATTTCCAGCATCAAAGGGATGTATGTGATTAGTGTTAGCACTTACCCAGAAGAGGAGATTCCTTTGAATCTCTTCACCTTCACAGGATAAAGCCAAAAATACCATTATCTTAGGCCAAGTCTTCCCAGTCATGCTTCTTGGCAGAGGACATGGTATCCAAGAACTAAGATCTAACACCTTTGCTGTGATAAGGCCTCTGTGTGCATTCCCTTCTGGAAACTCTTAGGTGTCACAGGTAGCACAGATGTCATATATGACAGACATGACCCTGATGTATGTTTTGTACATGATACACCAGTCAGGCCATTTCAGATCCAGACAAGGGGTACACAACACACTGCATGGAAACCTGAACTCAGTGCTATTACACACTAATATGACAAGCAAACCATCATCAAAATACATGAGTGTATTTTGCAAATGCTGATGGATTTTGAGATCACTGCACTGCTTCCTGGCATCCAAGTCACTGTTCCATCACTCTCTTTGCTAACGCTTTGTCCAAGGGAACAGCAAAGGAGGGGAGAAAAATGCAATGCCAGTTGGATACCAGTGATCCATTCTTAGAGGGACTATCTGCAAGTGATAGCAGCCACTGAATTACCATTTGTTAGGTCATCTGTGTCAGCATCCTCTTTCTGAAGGCAGCACTCTCTTTCCCTCTTTTTCTTCAATGAGCTCAGAACTGTCTTTGACAGACAGGAGAGAGTTTGTCCTGCTGCTAGGGTTACATCTGACCCATTTTTCCTGGGTCCTAAGTGGTATAGTACCGTGGAAAATCCTTGTATAATTTAAATTGTGAGATGCAATTTAAAGGTACTGTCTACTGCTGCTGGATGCTAAACATGAGGGAAAAATATAAAGCATGTTTTTCTTCATTATTATTGGTTGAAATTCTTAAGTTGGGGGGGTTATTTCCTGCATTTGTACATAATTTGTTCTGTGCATTTTTCCCTAGTTTCACAGTTAGGACTGTTAGAATGAACATTTGGCATAAAAGGAAATTTTAAGTCAGTAGGAGAGAGTTACAAATTCTGACTTTTTTTTTGTGAGTGCTTATATCAGAAAGGCATGCTGAGAGGATTACCAATCCCGTCATAAAACTGGAACAGACCACGAGACCCAAACATGCCTTTAAAAGGCACACATTTCTGAATGGTAATAGTAAACTGATACTTGACAAGTGACAGAATGGGTGTTTTTTGGGGACTTTGTTTGACAGATGAATATGAGAAGGTGAGAAAGGAAACAAATGATACACAGAACATTCATCCACAAAATGTTTGCATTTATTGAACAAATAATGTCTCTACACTTTGTCAAGTCTAAAACATGATAACTCTTCTCCTTCCTGTCAGAATTGGCAATATGCCCTCGACAGGATATTGTGTGGTATAATTGGTAGTGAAGACTGAAAACAGAGCAGGGTCACTTCACAGTTGCAATAGTTAATGACAGCTTTGCAAATTCTCTGGATTTTATCCCTGTTTTAAATAAAGTTTTCTGGGCTGAAAATCTTTTACAGCAAACCTCTTTGGATAGGCATTTATGCTCGTGTATAGGTAATTGAATCAGTAACTGACTTCATTCATGCCTGCTCTGTATTGAAATGCTCAATCCAATTTCTGTCATACAGAAAGGTTATTTGCTGAGAGAAGAGCATAGTTTGTCTTGTGACAAACTTTTGCTTTAGTTTCTTGAATTCTTCCACTTAAGGCTCTATGTAATTTAAACTGTATATTGAACTGCATATGAATGAGTTGTAACACTCATTTTTCTGTTTCATTCTTGTCAGGTTTTACAAGTAAAGGCCATGCAATGATGTCTAATAAGAGCAAGTCTAGGTACAAAGCATAATAACCTATCTTGGCTGGACACGGGTGAAGTCATCTATTGGAAATGTAAATTACCAGCTCAGAGCTATCAGTTCACTCCTACCAAATTTAGCTCTGCAGAAACAATATTAACACTGAAATCGAATGCAGCCTCAGAGTGTTGCTTGTTCAATGAACATCTCAGGTACATAAGAGAAAAATAGGGTATATCTGGATGCTCAGCTTGAGCGATTTGGCAGAAATCTTTGCAAAATTATTCCCAGAGTTAAACAATCTCAGTGTTCTCACTTGTTCTCAGCAGAGAGATTTTCATTGTCCTTAGTCACTCTTTCTGGATACTTTTTCAGTGATTTCTTTGCAAGGGCTGATGGGAATCACACTGATACAGGGCGCTGTCGACAGGGTTTCAGTTTCTGAACTACCACCAGCTTGCTTGGCAGCCTTCCTGTTCCTCCTCCAGAAATTGTGGATAACAGCATCAGCCTGTTCTGTGAAGCACTTTTGACATATGTGGATTAAAATTCTCTATCAGGAGGCATTATTCCAGGGGAAGGATTACTACTGAATTATTATGGGGGTGATACTATATTTTTAATATTGCTGTCCATCTTATTCCTCCTACCTCCCAAACTACTTCAATATTTGTATGCTGTCTCTGTATTTTGCCACTTCAGAAGATCCAGCATCTCTCATTGATGAGCAGCTCATATCAGACTGTGCTTTATGAGAGAAATGTGGTAATTCCACTCTGAACCTTATGTTGGGTGGAAGTGCTCAGTTTCTTCCTATCTTTTTTTCTCTCTCACCCACATGTTGATCTCAGTCGGAACCTGTCCTTTCTTGCCAGGAGTACCATAGTATGCTGGGTTTGGATTGGTTTTTTTTCCACGTACTGTTATGAATGAATATTAACAGCAGCTTGCAAAAGGTGAAACTAGTTTTCTCAGTTGTTTCTTTCCTATCCTCTGTTTTATTGAGATGCCACCTGGTGACAGCAAGGCACTTCAAAGTTGAGAGGTTTCTTTTTGGGCTCTTGATGTACCTCTGATGTACCCTGAGTCACATACCACCTGCAATGCAGTTGAGGAGATCTCTGCCCTGACTGAGTGTCAGAGTTATTGCTGTGCTTTCTCCCCACTGCATTTTCAAACTTCTTACCTGTTACGTTGTCAGGATTTGGGGGATGAAGGAAGGGAGGATGTTCTGTTTGAGCTGTTCTTTCAGTAGGAGATGGTTGTTTTTCTGTTTTAGGGCAGTTTGTTTGAGGGTTTTTTTCTAAATTTGTTAATCAATATAGGCAGCAACCCCAGACCAGCACATCTATCAGATGGCACAGAGATCCAATGTCCCATAGTCGCTACTCTAGACTTTTATGTGACCACTGTTTTTGTTACTCTATAGTTTATTGAGAATTGAGTTCCTTCAGTGTCTTTTGTTTTTTAATCCCAGTATTAACATATTCTACTACCTAGACAGATCATTTTAGAGACTGGATATGCCAGTGCAGGTTCTCTGCCTGTTTTGCTTAAAAGGACTGTGCTACCTGCAGAATTCATACTTGCTCTGTAACCTTATCTCCCTCAATGGTTCCCTCATCTCCACCCTCACTTTGTGAATGTAGTTCCAGAAAATCATCACAAGTATTGTGTCTCTGTTGTCTCCATCTAAGATGTGTAATGTTGTTCTACGTGAAGTTTTGCTCAATTTCTTCCTTAACTGAAAATATCCTTACCCTTCAGGCTAGGAGGAACTTGCTCTATATTCCCAGGAAGGGAAGGTGTTTGACACTTTAAGAGTAGCCCTCCTATACATTACAATGTCTTGACAAAATTTTGCTGTTTACAAAGGAGATGCCATTTTATTTTGTCTGCTATCTTAGGACTACATCTTCATATTGACAGGGAAAACTCTTTCGTGCCTACTACCTTGAAAGCTATCTTACCTTACAGAAGGCAGAACTGAGGTACACAAACAACACAAGTCCCACATTTACATTGCAGACTATCCTGTGTGTTCCCCAAACCTTCCTCCCCCAGTGCCATGTTTGCCTATTTAGAACTATTTAGAACCCTAGACTCAGAAAAAAAGTCAGAAAATCCCTGAATTAAAGTGCATACAGTTGTTTGAAACAAGACTTGGTTAAGAAACATTGTCACCTAGTGGCCAGAATAATATGCATTTATTATTGTTAGTCTTATAACCAGATATATATAAAATATATGTGTGTATCTCAGTGTATCATTGCACCAGTGACTACTTCTGGTTACCATGTGCTGACATTTCAGCTCTTCAGTTCAAAAGCTCTTCAGTAAGCCATGTGCATTTCTAAGCAAGCCAGAGCAGTAGCAGCTTGGCAATGTTGCAAATAGAAGCTATTAAAAGGAAGTTGCTCCACAGAAAAAGCAGTTCGGAATGCTGTACAGAGACTGTCCCATCAACTCCCTCTCCTCCCACTCCAAAGTACCCAGAGCACCTCACCAGGTGGTATGTACCCAACCTCTCTTCTTGCTCTTTGAGATTTCAGCTCCAGATACTCCCACATGGCCTGGAGATTCAGAGACAATTTCCTCCCCTCCCTTCCTAGCCAAGGCAGCATGATGGGGAAGTGCTGGGTTCTTGACATATGAGGTGATGCTTTCTGAATGAAGGCAGATGAATAATCTTGTTACAACATTAAACCTATTGGCCATCTTTCCTGTCACAAACTTCTTTGAATATCCAATTACTGTGCAATGACATCATGTCACATTCCTCTTTACTGGGTATATTTGTCTCTCACTGTGTTAACATACAACAGCCTTACTCTGGGTTATCTACTGCTTGTGTCTGGATAAAGGGCTATGGGTCAGCTCTTTTCTCCCTTACCTGGGAATGTTGTAACCTGGCATAAACCACTAGGTGTTGCATTCCTAATCCTGTACTAGGCTGCAGACACTCAAAAGAGATCATGTTTTGCTCCATCTCATCAAGGTGAAGTGAGGCCATCAATGTCAAAAGTGACAGAGCTGATATGTGGGATAGGAACAGGAGGCAGCAGGGAGCCTGGTGCTGCCCAACCTGCTGCTCAGCTCCCCTCTATCAGCCACCCTGGAGCCACCCCCTTCACTGGCTAAGCCACGTTTTCAACACTGAGCCTGACACTTATGAATAAATGTTTTGTTAAAAGTAATTCATTTCCACATGTCTACATCATTTCAAAAAGTGGGATGACTAGGATCTTGAACTGATGGGTAGACCAATAGTCATGGACATTTGGAAACTCTTAGGTCTCTCCAACTGAGTAAGTATCTGACTTTCACCAGTTTTACAGTCATCTCTCTTATGTTTTCTTCACATACCTAGACATGTACAAGTCAGGCATCTCTGTTCCTGGAGAGTAAGAGAGAATATAACTTTCTTTAAAAATAAATAAAAAGAGACTTTAAAATTCTCTTCATATGGATTATCAGGTGTATTACTGAAAAATATTTCCATCTGGGACAGACTTTGCTGCAAGGAGATCCTAGACTGTTCTAAGAGAAGAAACTTAATTGTATTAGCTGCACTTCTCAAGAGAGGACTTGTAAAGTGGCTCTTTGGCTACGTATATGAACCTTCTGTATCCATTATTGTATACAAGGTACCTAAACAGCTGCAGCTCAATTTCTTTCATTGGTAGTCTCTGCTCTGCTCTAACAATCTTTCCTCCTTCCTGTTTTTCCCAGGTGTTACACTTCATGAATTTCATCTATCCACTTATGGGAAAAAAACTTCTCTAGACCCTTGAATGGTGGATCTTTGATTGGTGCAACTATCTGTGTTTATTCTGTTTTATTACTGAAGTTACTTGTTCCTACTTCTGAAATGTACCCAGCTACTCAAAAAGGCCTCATGCATAGGTTTGCTAGTGAATAATGTGGTTTAATATGCTTCTAATGGAGTAAAAGGGTAATTTTGGAAGAGATGTCATACACTGACACATTCAACTGCTTCTTGCTTTATTTGCTTTTTGATTTTATGTAATCACAGAATCATAGAACGGTCTCACTTGGAAGGGACCTTAAAAATCAGGCAGTTCCATGGATTTAATTTTCTTTTCCAGGTTGGCTGTCTTGGTTTGGAAACAGCATTGTGATTTTTGTCCTATATAAACAAAGACATCTTCTGCAGCCTACTGACTACCTCACATTTAACTTGGCAGTATCAGATGCTAGTATATCCGTGTTTGGTTATTCACGGGGGATCATTGAAATCTTCAATGTCTTCAGAGATGATGGATTCATTATCACATCGATATGGACTTGCCAGGTAAGACTGGATTACTTAATTAGACAAAACAGGTGCAGCTATTTCTGTGAGTGTGCTGCATGTAAATAACCAGACAGGCTCCAAAGAATGAAAAGAGATAGTGACTGACTATCAAAAGGGCAGCATTTGGTTACACCTATACATCTATACATTTGATCAGTGTTTGACCAATTTTCAGTGGTTTTTTTCCAATGTATCCACAATAGTTCTTAATAGCTTGAGGTTTTTTACTTCATGTCAGAATTCACACTTATGTTGAAAAGCTAAGGCATAGGCTGTGCTTGTCTTCAGCTCACCTGAAGTCAACCTGGTTGCTGGCACTTTAACATTTGGTCTAAAGCAATGTAGATTCCTACTTGACAAGGCATGTAGAGCAAAGCCTCCGTACAGAATTTGGCCATGCCCATATATTTCAGTGTACAACTTTTTGGGCTAAATCAGTCGTAACTCTTTAATCACATTCCTAAATTCCTGGTTTCTTCATTGCCGGTAGTAGAATGAGTGTTTTAACTTAATGGCACAGTCATCTGTGAACTTGGAGGCATCTTTTTGTTGGAGAACTTGGAAAAAGTTATTATTGTTAATTCTGAAACATACCTGCATAGCCAGAATATAAATGCACTCCATGGACAGATAGGCACAAGCCTGATTCCCTGGTGCTTTCAGTAATATCTGTGATAAAGATTATACTCTGTTGCATGAAGGCATCAAAAATCTGAAAATGACAGGATAGCCTACGGCAAGGTGTAAGAAAGATCATGATGAAGGAAAAGGGAGAGAGAAATAATCCTCTTTTCTTGGAGTTTTATTCTCTTTTTTTTTTCAAGAGGAAGTTGAACTATTGTGCAACATAGATGAAAGAACACTTAGAGTTCGTGTCCCCTCCCTTTCAATAAAAAGGTTCAGTTTACACAGAGAGGAAGACTTCCTGTAGAAGACTGATTAACATAGCATTCGTAGCTTGATCTAAAAAATTATAATTTTATTTTTTAAAATGCATGTCTATAGTTATTTGGCAGAAAAGGATTTATTAAAATCAAGCTAATTATTTCCTCAGAAAAATCCCACTTTTTCTCTAACTAGAACACCTACAATTGCAATCTAAAATCTGTTGAGCAGAAACTTTGAATATTTTTTTAAAATTGAAAACTTTGAAGTCATTAGACAAATAAACACATACCTACAAACTGTAAAATTCATGCCCACACTCAGAACTAAACAGATGCACATTTTTCACCTATTTCAAGGAAGGTTAAAGCTATGACTAAGAAAGGATAGGTAAAATCTGCATCTCGAGGTTCAGTTCTAGCTTTGTTACAGATTTCCTATGTAAAACAGATTAAGTTATTCAGTGAACCAAGATCAGTGGCGTAACTTAATGTTTACAACCCAACAAGGTTGAAAGAGGCAACATTAAATGACTCTTCCATGTCCCTACTCCAAGCTCTTTCAGAATCTTGTCTACATTGTGACTCCTTTTTTGGGGCTGTAAAAAACAGCGCACACAGGAATTGATGGCATGGCACACTGTGTCTGTGCATCTTGATTTGCATGGGAACCTCTGTCAGCAGCATTATAGATTTCTTCCACAATGCCTCTGCCTGGAAATCCATTTTTGGCTGACTTGGAGCTACTTAGTCTTGTTATGATGATCTGACTTTTTTTTTAGATGTAAAGATACTGGGATGAAGGTGTGTCTGAACACAGGTGGGCTTAATCTTGCTGTGCTTGAACTGCCTTTATGAGAAGAAAAGTGGACTGTAACTTTTTTAGGGTACTCACTTTGTTGGTCAGAATGTGTTAAGTAATCTTTCTTGGATCTTCTGGTTTTAAACAGCATTCATTTGTAAAGTTTGGATATCAAGCAAGTTTTAAAGTACTGGGATCCAAAGATTTTGTGCAGGACACTAATAATGCATTGGCTTTTCTTAACACTCTGGTTTGCAAAATATTAAAGTTTCTGCTTTGATAATCCTCTGTAGGCTGTAAAAGTTAACATTTATCATTCCAAATAGGAACTAATGGTAATAAAAAATTAATAGTAATCTGGAAAAGCTAATTTGTACTCTGAATTAATAGTCTGAATTGGTTTTGACTTGTTGAGTGATCAAGCTGGTCATTGTTTGTTGAGAGAAAATCATATAGGATTCCTGTTTCCATAAAGATTTTGCTCTGTCTTGGGGGGGGAACTCAAAAACATATTTAAACTCTGACATCCGTCTACTTGATTATTAAGCTTGACAAAACAGAAGCCAGTGATGAGAAAGTAAGTTACAGAAATTGAGTAGCTGTTTTTCAGGGAGCATATTGTGCAGAAATAGCAAGAAGCTTCTGTGCATAAAAAAAAGATGTGAAAGTTTCCATGTGTGCATGGAGAGCCAGCATAAAGGTCATTCTATAACTGTTCAATGTTGAACAGTGGTAGTGTTTTGATTCCTCGGCTTTTGATGTTTTTAAAATACAATACATTCATAGTCTGACCAGAATGGGTCTCACATCTAGAACATGAGGAGTAAGAACCTTGGTGTCAAGAAGGTAGAGCCCACGCTTTCTGTCATGACCCTCCAAAGCCAGTGTTCTCTTGCTTCCCTCACTGCACTCAGGCTCCTCTGCAAGTAGCTGGGATGGCAATTTGGGCTGCTATGCCCGTGAACATGGCTCTTTCCTTAGCATGGCCCATGTATTTTCCCTTATTTGGTTTGTTTTGCTGAGTTCACAGGACGGCCTTACCTTAATTGCCTTCCTGTTGTTGTCCGGTTCACTACACATTTACTCCTATTGATCAGTCAACTTCTGCTGTCAGGTGTGCTTAGGGAAATCTTATTTTCCTGAGCCAGCCTGTCATTTCTGTTTAGAAAGACATTTCATGAGCTCACCTCACTTAATCCACCTAACTATTCTGTTTTCCTCTGACTCGGGTCTCCTTCTGTGCCCTCGGGTAACATTTTTCAACGTTAAAGTTCACCATTCCTGGCTGCCCCAGTTAGAGGGAGTGAGGGTAAGACAGACAAATCGTACTTCTGTCAAATCAGCCTAGTCTTTGAAAACTCTCTGTATCCAAAGATGCATCTCTAGCTACAAGGACCATCTTGCTGCACATCTGTTCTCCTCCTCTGTATGGAAGAAACAACACTTTTCTTCCCCATACCAACCATTATTTTTCTTTTTTGAGGTCTGATAGAGCTCTTCTCTCAGGAATAATGTTATATGGTAGGTCTGTATCCAAATGCTGCCACTGCTGAATGCAGTGGACAAATGGTTTTCCAAGGGTGGTTTTTTTGAATCTGCTTTTGCTTTTTGTTTATCCTTTCCCTGCCCTACCACTGTCTCTTATTTCTGATCTGGACAGTCAGTCTCTAGCACATTCATTTTTTAGTCTCTGGTAATATTATCAGCAAGTAAACTAGTTTGTATGGTCAATTTCAGGTCAGGAAATGTAAACCAGTGACAAAGAGCCACCTTTTCCCCCAATGAACATATTTCTAGTGAAAAGATACCTATTTTTGTCCTTTCCATATGTTTTCTATTTGTGTGTCCTGCTGAATTAGAAGTTGCACTGAAATCTGTAAATAACATTGTGTGCAAATGCTCTTACATGTAGGAAGTAGAAAAGTATTAATTCTCTTCAGATAAACATGACAGCTTCTTCTAAATCTTGTTAATCAATTGACAGAAAGTTTTGCCTGTATCTGTTGTTCATGTGGTGAATACAACAAAAGATGCAGGCTTCAGGAAGCATCTAAATATAGTGGAAGGATTATAATTTATCTGATCCCCATACATACTTTGCAGTCATGTCTGAAATCAAGAATGGGCTGTGCAGTGCATTAGAATTGTAAACCTTTCATAATTCTGGTACTTCAGTTTAAACTTGTTTCTACTAGTTAGCTCTTCTAAATTTTTTATTTTGGTTACTTTAACATTAATTTTATAAATACGTAAGAATTTTACTATGAGGATCAAGAAAATGTACAGCTCTTACCATATGCTCAATCTATTGGTATAAGCTTCTTTAAAAAAACATTATTTATTTCTGACTGTTTCTTACATCTAAGATACATCTTGTTTGAGCACAACACAGTTATCTCCAGGTCATGGTGCCTTGACAGACATATCCACTGGCTGGATAGTGACTGATACCATTATGGCAGAGGCACTCACCTCACTATCAGCCTAAGTATTCCTGGTCCATCTGGGCAGCCAGATGGTGCCAGAGTATCCCCAGCAGATCTGTCTCTGCACAGAAACAGCCTCGGAAGAAACAAACAAAAAAAAAATTCCACTTTGAGGTATTAGTGAACACCACAAATAGCCTGTCTGACAGGATCCACCCCCACTGTCTCTGCAGCCTACCCTCACCATTCCAAGGGCCAGCCTGGCAGGACCTGCCTTACCCTCTTTTGCTGAAGCTTCTATGTGTTGTGCAGAATAATAAAAGACACCGAGGGGAGCAGAAGAGAGAGAGAAATTACTGTCTCACCCTTTTACTGGGTTTACTGTGAAGCAGTGAGGAAACACAGCATTTCTGTATTCCTGTCTGTCATACCCTGGACAGAAACAGCTGGCAATGTGGTGAGCAGCAGTAAGCCCCACATTGCACACAGGTGTTTTCCTACTCCATCAGCCACTTGTTCACAGTCTGCTGGACAGCACCAGATCTGTGACATAGGTGTATCCTGACAGGGCATGATGTGGCCAGGAAGTCAAAATGTTTGTAGAAGCACCAGACTTAGTGTGCATGCTTTGGGGAGCACGTGGCCCACAGTAATGTAAGGGATTTTTTGCACTTTAGCAGATTTTCCAATTTGTGGAAAATCTGATCAAGTTAAATAGGGATAAATAGGGATTTCTAAGAAAAGCTAGATTAGATGTGCAATATCCCTGCTTTAACAATGCTGCTGTTGGATAAGGAGGGTTCCCCTCCCTCCAGTGGGTTTCTGACCACTAATGTAGGGAGACTCTTCTTGTCTCTGGCCCTGGTATTTCTTTGCTTTAGGGATAGTAGGGCATCCCCTTATGATGAATATTGTTGGGGCTATGAGGATGTGGGTCTGAGAACCCTTGGTTGGAGAAAAGTAAATCCAGCTCTCCCACACAGCCCATGGGGGTAAAGAAAGAATGAGTCAGCAACCCCTCTGCCTTTTACAGTGATACTGCTTAATTTTTGAGAGGTCTTGCACAGTTAAGGGAAGGATATGGCTGTGAATACCAAGAAATTCCAATCTTTTGCATTGAGAAGTAAGACATTAAAATTCAAAAGTGAGGTGAAATATGCCCCTCACCCTGTTCTGGTGACTACGTTAGAAGCTGCATTTGCTCACCACCTTTTATACCTCCAATCTAGGAGTAAAGCTTGGAGTCACAACCCTCCTGTCACCAGGCAAGTGAGCAATGCCTGCAAAGCTGAGCACACCAGTCCTTACCCAATTTTGTAGATGCAGCTTCCAGCCACTGCCCATTGCTAGCAACTAAAAAATCCAGATTTTTTTTTTGTGTGCTTTAAATGTTTAG
The DNA here is from genome assembly GCA_013390005.1 of Calyptomena viridis. Classification (NCBI taxonomy): domain Eukaryota; kingdom Metazoa; phylum Chordata; class Aves; order Passeriformes; family Eurylaimidae; genus Calyptomena; species Calyptomena viridis. The sequence continues at coordinate 26,965 of WEIV01010392.1, read as the reverse complement.
AGGTCTAGCATTACATTTCTGAGGAGAAATAATGTCCGTCTTTTGTAAAAGTCAGAGCTGAGGATCTGAAAAACCAAAAAGAAAATTGCAAAAGTAGGAAATTCTGAGAAAACTATGATGAAAATACATGGGCTCTTTTCAGAAGTTTTGGGGGAAGGACTTGCAATCAAGAATAAGTTCTTTTATATTTTATTAATGGCATTTTCTTTCTCAGAATGTGCATTTATCTCTTTTCCTATACACGGATAGTAAAATATTGTTAAATTTTGTCTCAGGAGGAAACAGAGGATTAAGACTTCTTTTAACAAAATCTTCAGTAAATAGCCTGATAAATCAAAAACCCTAAAGACATTCTTTTCTAAGTAGAGTAGATCTGAAGAGCATTGATTACTGTCTATTTAATATAACTCATAAAACCAACCAATTGTTTACTTAGCTAGATTATTGACTCTCTTGAAGCAGTTAGTGATTTTATGCATTTTATAAATACCCAAGACAGTATTTATTTATGTATGTGGTACAGTTCTAGGGCAGATGAGTGACCAGTGGTAGCTCAGCAGTCAGTGTGGCCAGGTAATAAAAGCAATACCAGATGGAAAAGACCAAAATGAAACCCCATAAATTTTCTTTCTCCTGCCTTCCCAGTATAAGGGAGATTACTGAGGAAAATGACAGACAGCATCACTACTGCCCAGTATCTGTGTGCATTCTTTGTCAAACTTCTTCCATCTTAAGCAACCATTCACGTTGCTCCATCACCCATTCATTTTTTTCATTCATCAAATCATCCAGCTTTTAACCCACTCTATATATAACAAGCACCCTTTAAATGTCTGTCTCACCCCCACCTCTGCCTCTCTTTCTCCCCATTAGCCATCCATTGAGTACCCTACTCACCACAAAATGCTTGCTCATAAACCCCAGACAAATCCATAGGCTGTTCATCTGTACCCCTAACAAAGTCCACTGAGGTAGATAAAGGTTTGCTCCTCCTCACCCTCCCCCCAGCTTACTACTGGGAGATGTAGTGATGGTTGCTCTGACTGTGCTTTCCCACATCTGAGAGTACTTGAATGTTCTTCCATGTTTTTCCTCCTCTCTCTTCCCGTGGGGAGCAGTCTGTGCAGTCACACTTCGAATTCACCAGTACTTTCACATGCGTTCTGGCTCCACTGCTCTGCAGGAGCACCTTCCTCCTCAGCATGGTTTTCTGCAGCAGGCTAACTGTGGCAGACATTTTCCACCTAAAGATTGAGCTAATTCAACCTTGTTTAGTGTAAAAAAATCTTTCAATATCACTGTATAACCCAGTGTCAAACAGGAGACTGAGAGTGGGCCAGAAAAAAACAGGGTTTTTTCCTCATATAATAGTAGCCCAAGAATATTTGTTTAGTCAAAAAATGTTCAGCTATCTACCTACAAGATATTAAAAGAAATCAAGCCAAATGTAAAAAGGGAGTGAAAAGTAGTTATATACTCTCCTAGCACAGTACTGGGGTGTGATATTGCTGGGATTTTACTTACATATAGCTTATCATTCCTGACATTTCAGTAAGATGAAAATAACCCAAAGACAAATACGGAACTGGCACTAAGAGCATTAGCAGATAAAACAGGTGTTAAAAGTGCTGGAGAAAATCTGTGTAACATTAGCTCTGTATTCAGCTCACCTTAGCACGCTGATTCACCAGGAAAGGCAGGATGTGGAGGCT
>WEIV01010392.1:2696-14199 GCA_013390005.1 Calyptomena viridis | reverse complement strand
GAGAACACCATATCAAAAAGGGAGGAGTAGAAAAAAAAAAAAGAAAAAAAGTTTAGTGAATGCTGCAGTAATTCAATGGCTAAGGCATATTCCCAAACCAGAATATTTCTTCATGGAGAAAAAAATGGAGAAATTGTTTCAAATTAAGGCTCTAAAACCTCAACAAAACAAATATTTAGGAACAAATGGTAATGATACAGGAGTCTCAACAACTGAAATCGTGTGACTGATGATGTCCAGCAGTTACCTGTCTGGATCCTGTAGGCCTCTGCATTCTTTGAGAGGTTACAAAATCTATGGAGAATTATTAAAGCATCCATGGTCATGCTTCATTTGTTGGTAATTCAATTTGCTGCCATAGCTGTCAGAAAAAAACCCACCAGATTTTTCCACTTAAAAAGAAAAATCAACAGTTCACAATGTATAGAAAACCTCTAATATTATTGAGCTCAAGTTTTCTATCAGGATGCCTTTACAAACATAACAAAGGATCTAAAAAAGTCAACTGTTATGCATAAAAGTGTTTGAGTCAGAGACTGAACATTATTTCCACTACCTTTTCCTTAACTGCCTGAACAGCTAGTGTCTCACTAGGTGCAGATCCTGCAGTCTGCCTGACTTCATCTTTAAAAGTGTGCAGCTGTGTGTTACATGACTATATGTTTCCCATTTAGCGAAAGCTCTCATACCCTTATAAGTATTTATAAGTTTTATCTTCCCATAATCTTTATTATTAACTGTTTCAATTTGGTTTCATGGCTCTTGCAGCAGTAAAAACTTCATTGCCTCAAGAAGCCTTAACATTTTTATTTCCTACTTTGCAATGTAAGTAGTGACTTTTTACATTTGGCATATTGCATCTGGAATTCCTTGTTATGCTGTTACAGTACACATTTTAGGAAGTTACTATGTAGACTATTATGACAAATAGGAATAGGTATCACTCAAGAATACCAAACCTACTGAATGATCGTCATCTTTTTTTTTTTTCCCTAGTAAAGTATCATAATTTCCTATCCTGAAACAACAGTTTGTGGATTATGGAAATTGTATTTCCATTAGTGGAAATACAAACTGGACAGAATGATAATACACATTAAAACTTGTTACAGTCTAACTGGTCTTGAAAAATTGTTTATGTAGGAAATAGAGTCACCTCTCATTAAATCAGAAAGACTAATTCATTCTTCAGTGCTTAACAGAAGAAAAATACAGCATTTTAACTTACAAATTAATCCCTCAAAAGCAGGTATATATTCTAAAAATGCTAACCAACCTATTCTTGCTTTCCAGATCGCATGTATGGCACATGTGAAATAGACTGGGCAAAAGCCAACTTCTCTACAATCTACAAGTCCTACATCATCTCCATTTTTATCTGCTGTTTTTTCCTACCTGTCACAGTCATGGTCTTCTCATATGTGTCGATTATCAACACTGTCAAACTAAGCCATGCATTAACAGGACTGGGTGATCCCACAGACAGACAGAGGAGAATAGAGCGGGATGTTACCAGGGTGAGTTTGACTTTCGTTTTAGTTGGGATTTAGCTCAATGTTAGCTGTGTTTCCATAAATTGGTCTCTACTAGCATAGAAGAGAACAAAATCAATCAATTGCATTTCATTTCGTTATAACCCCTAGTGACAGAGTCTGAACTCAGTGAAGGATACAAGGTGTATTTAAAACACCTACTGCATCAATTGGCTCATATTGGTGCTACATTACATGTGAAAAGTAATCTAAATATAATTGGAGTGGTTTATACAGCACAACATCCAAAAATTTGGTTTGGAACATGCTTTTTCTCTTTCTGAAGTTATATTACTTCTGAGCACACTCAGAAGTTAGAGTGAAGCTTTCAATTTACTTACCATTTACTTAAGTCTACCTGAAACCTTCTGAATTCATATAATCATACCAGGGAATGTAGCTATTTTCATTCCTTTAGATGAGGCATTGCTCAACCACACCATCATGCCAAAATTTAATATATAGTTTTAGGCCTGCCTGGCTTCATCAAAGCAAACCATTTGCTTGCCTGTATTCTTCTGTAGCCAAGGCTGCTCGAATGTTTCCCTTCCAGCCAAGAGTTCAAGCTACTACTCCCAGTGTATTGCTTCCTTGATGTAGTCTTCCATTGTTAAGTTTTGTTAGCAAATGAATAGATTGGCCGATGGCTCTGAGATAACTAATCAAGCCAGGAGCTATAGCCTTTGCAAGTGGTAACCAGGTGACTCTCACCTGTCACTCAAGACCCACACTGGACAAAACTTATCCAACCAACCAAAAGTTAACTATTTCATTGTTTAGTTACGGTTTCCCATATATGGAAATACTCTTAGAAAGGTCGAGGGAGAACAGAAAAGACAGAAAGAGAACCATGAGAGAATTATGAGAGAAGCATGAGAGAGCCATGATAAAGAACCCTGGACATCAACTATATATGTATGTGTGTGTGGCGTGCAAGATATATGGATGTAAAAATTAATATTAATAAAAGTCTTTAGTTAAGTCTTCAAGACTATGAGTAGCTGAAGATATAAAAATCCAAACGTCACATTCCAGAATAGATTTAAGACTATTCATCTTCTGTCTTTTAGGTTTCTATTGTCATTTGCACAGCCTTCATTATTGCGTGGTCACCATATGCTGTCATCTCTATATGGTCTGCCTATGGTCACCCTGTGCCCAATCTTACCAGCATTCTTGCCAGTTTGTTTGCTAAGTCTGCTAGCTTTTACAATCCCATCATCTACTTTGGAATGAGCTCCAAATTTCGGAGGGACATTTTCATCTTGTTCCATTGTGCCAAGGAAGTCAAGGACCCTGTGAAGCTCAAACGTTTCAAAAACCTCAAGCAAAAACAAGCACAGCCTTCTCAGAAAGAAGAGAAGTATGCAGCAGAAATGCAACCTGCACCAAGCCCTGATTCCGGAGTGGGAAGTCCAACCAACACCCCACCTCCAGCCAAAAGGGAAGTGTATTTTGGTATTCTTGATACACCATCTAATAACCCTGATATTGAATGTGATAGATTGTAAGTTTTGTGGCTGCTTAATACACACCCACTTTGTATTCAGGAAGACCCTCTTCAGATCAGAGGTTGAGTGATTTCCTAACTCCCATTCCATCTGTTTCTTACTATAGCACTGATGACTATACAACTCAAGCAAATCAGATGGTAAAGTGACATTTTCCTTCTATGTAGGTACAAAATGCCACAAAACACAATACAATGTGGGCAGCATACCCAGTACCAGAAACACTCGATTTCCACATGCATGCAGGAAAAGAAAGACTGACTTGAGGAGAGTAGACATTAGCTAGCAAAAATAACTAGTATATTACTACCCAATTTTTTTTCAATTTCTGATTACATTTCCAAATATGTCTTTTGCTCTTTAACAGTGACAGCCATAGAAGATTGTTTTAGCTCCATGGTGTTGCACAGGCCCAGCTGTAGGAGAAGATGGGAGAGAGCTGTGGAAGTGCTGCAGCTCCCACAACTGTGAGGTGGTTCCTCACAGGTGTTCTCCCTGCAGGACACCCAGACATGCCTGATGTGGGGCTCCAAGGCCCCCCAGGGACCCCAGGAACCTCATAGGAGTGTGTTTGGTTTGTGTTAGAAGGGACTTTACAGACCATCTTGTTCCAAACCCCCTGCCACAGACAGGGCACCTTCCACTGGACCAGGTTGTTCAAAGCCCCATCCAGCCTGGCCTTGAACACTTTCATGGATGGGGCAGCCACAGCTTCTCTGAGTGACATGTTACAGTGTTTCACCACCTTCACAGTAAAGAGTTGCTTCCTAATATCTAATCTAAATCTGTTCTTCAGTTTAAAGTCTTTCTTCTTATCCTATCAGTAAAATGTCCTTTCCAAGCTTTCTTGTAGGTTCCCCTTAGGTACTGGAAGGCTGCTGTAAGGTCTTCCCAAAGCCTTTTTTTCCAAGCTAAACAGCCCCAACTCCCTCCTTGTCTTCATATGTCGACTTCATAGGTCATCGCCTGTGCCTGACTCTCTGTGTGTCTATGCAAGGACTAGGAGTTGTAGGTCCTGGAATTTTCTAGTCACTGTAGTTTGAGCAGTGGCTTCATACTTTTTCCCATTGCTTTGAAGAATTATTTCTACCTCCCCTGACCTTCCTGTAGCACTCTGATTCAAGAAAGCTGACCTTTAATTTTACTGATCTATCTCCAAACTGTTTTTCTGCCTGACTACTAAAGTGGAACAAGAGCTGTACAGGAAATGAAACCAATACTGACACTGAAGAGTACTGATGAAGTGTGGCATCAGAACTATTTACAAAATATAATCCAATACTTCACTATTGCTTCTAAAGAAAGTTTTGTACCTGTCTATGGGTAAAAAGCAACTTTTAGATAAACCCAACAAAGTAGCAGTTAAGGACAGTGATTTAAATAGCTGCATTGTAGGCCTAAATCAGCAACCAGACTATCAGATGTTATCCAGTTATTTCGCCAAGTTTATTTTACAGAATCGAAGTGAGAAGGTACGTCTTTATAATTCCCCATCTTGTAAATTAACTGCATACTCAGAGACTTCTTTAAAAAAGTCTCTGTGTTAGCTGTGGAAATTTTGCATTCTTTTAGTGTCACTTGCAAGTTAAACAAGGGGGAAAAAAAGAAAAAAAAAAAGAAGAAGAAAAAAACAACAACATTTTTTGCTAACATCTGTATTATTTATGAATTTTTGGAATCTCATTGTCTGGGTGTCCTGAAATGTAGTTGTTTTGCTAAAGTATGCTTTTCCAGATGTGTTTCTCGGGAAAGTTACAGAGCAAGCCCACCATCATTTACCCCATTACTCTGTCCATTTTGAGAAAATCACCTGTGTTTTGAAGTTAAAAACAAATAAACATTTTAAGCAGCAGTGGGGAACTGTGTTTTCTTTCATGGCCACAGATCTGAACTACAAGAGTATTCATTTTTGTGGAAAATTTTGAGATATGTACGCTATTTCATTACCATAAATAATTAAAAGCAAATAAGTAAACAGTTTGCTTTGAGATAAATGTGCTGCTGTAGCTGCAGAAATAGACGAAATCGTTTAGGGCAAAATTCTGTTACAGCTGGATGAAGCCAGGCTGGGCTAGCCAAAGCTAGCACACAGTTTTGAAAGATTCTAGATGTAGCATGAAATCAACCTTAGTAAACATGCTGCACTTCTCACTACTGAAAGTGCTTGGGTTTTCCTCTAAAGAAAGAGAAGTGTCATGCATCCCCATTGCATGCGGCTCCCAGAGATACCCACAGCTACAGGTGCCAGACACCTGCCCATAGGCACTCTGTGTCCATAGGTTCCAGACTGGCTTTTGCTCTGTATTTCTGCTAATTTACAGATAAGATTCTTTTACAGAGAAAACTCTTGCCCTGCTGCATTGTAGCAGCACTGCTGATCTGCAGGATTCAGACTGACACAGAAAGACGTGAAAAGGGCAAAGAGTAAGGCAGAGCACAAGGCCGTTTCCAAGAGCTCCCTCAAACTACAGCTGAAAGTTCTACTAGTTCATACACCATTGAGCACATATGGTGAGGTTAGACTGGGGGAAGAGGAGGGAGTATGAAAGAAAGCCAGAATAGGAGCAGAGCAGACTTAAAATGTAAGAGGGAGTAAACCAAATAAGCAGGGAAGCACGGGGCCAGGAACCAAAGGATGAATACCTGCTGAAAGACAGCTAGAAACAGGCAACAGAGAAAAAGGCTTTACTGAACCATGGAAGACTTCTGCAAGGCTGACAGCTACAGTTCTTTGAGGCTATGTGGCAATGCCACAGAAGTGCATAGCTGTAGAGCAGAGTACCTGGTTTCACAGGTTTCAGAAGGACGGATGTCTTTGCAGATATCAACCTGTGGTCCAGGTTCAGTAACAGCAGGAGCACATTTGTAACTAAAGTTACTCAGGTTAAATGCTTCCAGGCCTAAAGCATCAGTGTCCTGTAGCTGCACCCACAGCACCAGCAAGTGGCTGAAGGCAGAAAAAGCTCCAGAATCCCTGGAGTGCAGGTAAGGGAATGCACATCAGCATTTCAAAGTGCAGGAATCAACACAAATACATTTTTAAAACACATTGCCTGTGTGCTGCACTTCCTTCCCTTGTCCCTGGTTCCACATGTGCCTAGACAAGGTTGGCCCCTGGTGCTGCCTCCACAGATGGGCTTCTCAGCTTGCTGAGGCAACGCTGCTGCTCAGGAAGGAGCAAAAGGCTTGGCAATTAGAGACAGTCATCAAGGACTGAAAGTGGGATGATGGGGTTTTGTGCTTTTTACTGAGCAGGAATAAAGTACAGTGCAAACAACAAGAGAGTCTTGAAGTCAAATTACTCCTTCCCACAACCTTGCTGCTCCTCACAACCTTGTATTTTCTTTTACAGTGGGTAGTTTTTAGCAGCAGTGATGCAAGAAGGGTGTTGTCCTGACTGATATTCTGGTGGCAATGATGCTTCTCTAGAAAACCGTGGATTTGATCATTCTCTGTCTGACATGGTCTTACAAGAGAGGTCCCACTTACCTTGACGAAGCAGAGAACTATCTGCTCCCAATGCTTTCTCTCTAGAAATATGATATTTTTACATTTTTTCTAATGCAAAAAGGCAGGTGGGCCAAAGGCAGGGCTAAATGTTATATCTCCATGAGATAGGACATCCGATCCTAGTGCTGCTATTCCCATTTTGTGAAGACACATAGCAGGCAGGCAGCATGGACTTCCTAATAGGATCTAATTCTTCCACTATCTCAACTACAGGCCTGTTTCAATGTGTTCTGTATTGAATGGCTTAGTGCCTGCACAAATGAGATTTCATGTCTATTGCTTGTATCCAAATGGTGCCTTGTCACGAGGTAGAAAAACGGTATTTAGATCTTTTTCCCTTTGGCACTGAAATTCTGGCATGTAGGCTCCTTCTGTCTCTCTTGCTCAGCCCTGGATATTACTGTGAGATTTTGTAATTGTTAGGGTTGGTTTAATGTATGGCACACTAAAATAGTAGCATCGTCCGGCAGAAGGCAAAAGGCCAAGCAATTCTATCGTTTTCAGAGGATGCTGCTGGCATTTGTTGTTTTGTTCCAGCAGGATCTGAGACAGAGGTTAGCCCTCTCTTACTCTAGATGCACTCACAACCCTTTTGACATTGCTAAAGCATCCTGGCAAAAATTACGTGCGGGAGCATAGTAAAGTCACCCTGCAAAAAGCTTGAAGCCCTTAAGCCACACTTTAATATATGCCTATAGCTACTCTACATGTTAATTTCCAAACATTTTCTAACTGTTTTGACTAGCTATGATTAGTAGACTCAGTAGGTGAGTTCTTAATGATCGCACAACTAATGTGCATCAAAATCTTGTCATCTTACTTATTTCTTATTATCAATATAATTAGTAATTATCAACATACCACTATTATACCATAATCACTGCAGTTATTAACTATGAAAGGCAGTTATTAATATTCACGTGTATAACTTGGCCTTGCAAGTGGATTACCAACATCCCTTTCACTGACACAGCCCTATCAATTGGCCTACAGAGTTCAAACAATTCAGTTAACTCAGGATTACTTCTGTTCAATTTCCACATTTAAAAATAGCCTTATAGTAATCCTTTGTTTATATGCCAATAAAACCTTTGGGGCCCATATTTCCCCTGTGTTTTTGCCAAGCTGAAAATTCTTCAGTGTTGTCACATTGAAATACATAGCAACATTTCTTAATAGTTTTGACATTTCTAATGGTAATGTGAATAACTTGAGTGTCTAGTTGGAGGGAGTGGGATAGTCTCCTGCAGTCCAGTCCCTGTGCTCAGTGCTATTATGCGTTTTTATCTAGTGACTCATGTAAAAGTATTTCTTGTAGCAGAGACCAGAAAACAAGAAAACCTTCACCCACCCTTAAGACAGTGTCTTTATTACAGCATGAACTACTCAGGCTTGCACCCTCTTGCAGGCTCTCTCTGTACTCCTATTAATTCTTCATTCTTTGCTGCACAGACTGACAAGATAAGAGAGATCCCTACAGTACCCATCCAAGTATGGCCCATGGTTTAGCACTTTCTTTGGGAGAGACAGATGGAGACAAAACCCCTTCCTGAGGATAGGGCTCGACAAGAACACTGTTCTCCTGCTGGCCTGGTGAATGTTCTTGTCGTAAGCAATAATGAAAAAGGTGGGTAATGTTAACACATCTGTGTTTGCAATGACTCTGAAGATAAGCCAGCCTGGCAAACCAGGTTCTCTTGCAATGCTGTGTGTCCCTCTGTTTGCCTCTAAAATTGCTAAAATCACTAAAATCTTGGAGTCTGAACCTTCTCAATACATTGACAAATGCAAAGGATTTTTACAAGTACTTCAGGAACTCTGCAGACCAAAGTGAAGGTGCCAAATGGGTCTATGTCTACTTTTGGTCGGGATTGCCTAATTCCTGCAAATTTGTCTGCAGCAAAGACTGCCCAGTAGCTGGACCCCAATCCCTTCCTGCACTGGTGATGTAAGCATATGAAAAGGTACAATCTTGTGCAATTGGGAAAAGAAAAACCTCCAAGGTCCTGATGATTAGCATATATTCCTGCTTTCTGGGAGATGACAATTAGGTGATTTCAGATGAAGTGGGCTAAATCTGAAAACTGGATCTTTTCCAGAAGAACAGAGGTACTACTGGATACACATATACACAGATCTTGCAAGAAGCTTTGTGCCTAGAATATTCTTTAAAAACTTCATATACCCACACTCAGATTAAGAGAGGTAACTAAGTGAATTGCATTGACTGCAGGAGAGAACAGGAGCCTGTCATCTGGACCTATGTTTTTGTCTGCAGCTTTGAGTACCCAGATGTGTATTTAATACAAACTTCTTGAAGTACTTTCTTTTCTGGGTTGGATTCTTTTTGCATCATTGCAGAAAGGAAGCAAGACTGTGACCTTCTTTATGTGCAGAAGAAACGTAAGAATAAATTTAAGATTCAAAGGATGTCCAAATAGTACCATAATAGGAACACAGAACAATAAGAAAATTACTAAATGGAATGTAATAAGCCCATTGCTAATAGAAAAAAACCTGGGCCACACTGAATGGTAAGAAGTAAAAAAAGAACTACCAGCTGTCTGTGCCAATAATCATCATCTTTGATGCTCACTGAATGAGACAAAAGCCCTTTGGGGATAACAAACACACAACATTTAATTATGTAATAGGATGTAACCTACTAAAAGGGGAGTGGAAGGATTTACAAAAATCACTGCAATAAATGCCCTCCCTCACTGATATCTGACAGCCTTCAGTAGCCTTTGACACTGTACACAAGCCAGCATGGATACTGGAAAGAACCACTGCTAGAAAAAAGCTGGGATGGTCCTGGAGGGCACATCTGAGTCCAGCACAAGGTCAGTGAAATCAGATCAAGAGGGAGGCACTTCTCTGTGTCACATCTGCAAGAGTGGGAGGCACTTCTCTGTGTCACATCTGCAAGAGTATTTGCAAAATGAAGTGTGAAGTCAAGACTGATATTTGGCAGTACAAATGAGAGCATGAGCATGCCTTGGTGATGTAACTTGTCAAAGCCTTATCACACGCAAAAAATAAATTTCAAATGGATTCATGCCATATAACATTCAAACAGAGACCTGAGAGAAACCCAGTGATCTTAGGGCATGCTACACACCACTGAGAAGCTGCTGTATGAAAGGAACAAAACTAACTTCTCTGATTACAAGCTAGCCAGTCCCCAGGAAAACGTGTAGTCTACATCTGGATTTAAAGGGAATGGAAAACAGGCTTTAGCTTATCCTTGACTGATACCATGTTACCTGGCAATCCAGCCCTCAGCTTCTTTTGTTAAAAGACAGTCAAGTACAGTAGCATTATTGTGTGTCCTATTAGAAAAAAAATCATTCCAGACAAATGACCAGTTCAAGAATTTGAAAATCTAGCTTTTAGCTCCAGAGACAAGACCTCACAATTTGGAGGAGCTATTACCAGACCATTCATTATCCTTGGAGTCATGGCAAGGGAAAACCTACACTTTTAGAAAATTGATACACCTTATTCTTTGAAAGATGCTATACATTCCTGGTAATAAAGTCATTGATCACTGTCTGACTATCAAAGCACAAGAACACCTTGGCAAGTCAAGGAAGACTTGGATTTGTCATGCAACATATAAAACAACAAAGAAGATGGGCTACCAGGACAGTAAAATTGCTATGCTTATCTCATATTTCACTTTTTCCTGGGTTGACACAATCTAACTGAGGCATGCAAATGTCTGCCAGGACCAGTGGTGTAGCATAGTACACTTGCAGTGAAAATTTCTTTCATGGGTTGGCAGACTGGGAGTGCACATTAGACCCGTGTCTGGGAAGATGTTGCCTCTGTGGTGAGCTACAGTATGGATTGAACTGGCTATCTTTTCTTTGGGAGACAAATGTCACTGCTAGAACTTGGCTAAACTCACAAGAAAGTCTTAAGCATTTCTGTTTCTGAAAAAAATCAGAGATTTTACAAGACCATGAAGCGCATGGACTCAGAAAGTGTGGGAAAAGGTGACTCTTAAGAGGGCTGTGGGTAAAGACCTAACTAGCACTAGGATAACTAGACAGGCATGCCTGCCCATAAAGGAGTCAAAAACCTTGATATCACTACTTAGAAGTGATAAGAGGAAGGCTCTATCGACTTCTAGGCTGCAGCTAAATGCTTGGAAGACTTGAGTCTCCCTTAAATCAGTTTAAAACTCCCATTTGTTTACACCTCACTCACTGGCTCTCTAATGGCTGGTGATGCCCATCCACATCTCTGTTGGTTCACTGTGACCCCGAGGGGAAATAGCATCCCAGTTTCCTGCTTCCAGTCTAACAGAAATTCCATGTTTTCAGCTTGTTTTATTGCTTCATCCCATATTAAACTGAGTATGCACTATCCATAGGTACTTTGGCAACATATAAGGCAACTTATAAGAAAAAAGCACATATAACCCACATATAAGAAAAAGCACAGTCAACAGCCAGAAAGTTAGCACAGGTGAATACATCACCAGAACACTTTCTGATAAGAATTCTGACTCCAAAGGGGTGGTTTTTCCCAAATGCTTTTTCTCATCATCTCATACTATGAAAATGGAGCATCGCCATGGAAGAGTGAAACATGGGGAGTTCCCACAAGGTTAACTCCTACCTGTTCTTCCTATAAAGAGCCCTTTAAATATTTACCAGGCTAGCAGAAAAGAGTAAGTCTAGTATATGCATAAAAAGCCACTACTGGGAGTAATCTCCCTGACTTCTCCTGCAAAGACAACATGGATTTTGGGGCCTTCCCCCCTTTACAAGTATATGCAACAGAAATTAAGCTAACGACATTAGTTATATTGACAGAATCTAGACCCAGGATTATATTTCTGGTCTTATAAAATCATAGTCTCCAAGTAAGACTCAATCAGTGAATCTGCTCTGTAACCTAAAGATTTTCCCTAATGCTTCCATCTGCAAAATCTGAAAT
>WEIV01010390.1:22611-37389 GCA_013390005.1 Calyptomena viridis | reverse complement strand
GAAAAAAAAAGGTTGGAAATATTTGAAAGTCAGGCTCCCATTCCTAAAATCCGGATCCTTCAGGATCCCAGATTAGGGATTTGTTTTTGGAGCTAGTTTTGTTGGAACAGGGAACCTGAGGCAGCTTAAATCGCACTTCCAAGGATGAGGAATTTCACTTCCAAGGATGAGGAATTGCACTTCCAGCCCAAGGAATGTTTGCCCAGTTGTGTGTGCCATCATCTCTCCCTGATCACTTTTGGAAATCAGGGAATTTCAGCCTTTCCAAGGAGCCGACCCGGAGCACTTATCACCCTTTGGCTGCCAAAACAGTTGGCAAACAGTGGAATTTTTAGGATAAAACATGGAGGCTTTGGAAGAAAAGGAACCTGGGCTTTGGGAATGATCCTTTCCGTGTCATTAGGCTTGGGATCAAATCTGTCCTAAAGAGGGAAACGGAATATTCCGGAAATGTGGGAGCTGTTCCAGGAATGAAGGTGTTCGTAGAGTTCAGTTGGGAAGGGAGGAGAAAAGTTGGGTCTGATCTAAACCAGGAAGTTCCTAAAAACTGGGATTAAGTGTGTGATTGAGGCCGTTAATGACTCGGGAGGTTTTGGGATTCCTTTGGCTGGGAGCTCTGGAATAATCTGGGAATGTGTGAGCGGGATGAAGCGCCTTTGGGAAGTGTTGTCTGGGAAGAGATTCCAGGTTTTTTGTCTCTGTGGGAGATTGGATGTTCCTCAGGGATGGGGATGGTCAAGTCATGGTAATGGGGAGATTTGGGATTGGGGGATTCCCAAAGCCTGGAGCTCCTGAGGAATTCCAGCTGGGAACTGCAGGCGACAAAGGGAGGTCGTGTTGTGGCTGCTCCATCCCTGGGAGTGTCCAAGGAAAGGTTGGATGGGGCTTGGAGTGACCTGGGATAGTGGGAGCTGTCCCTGCCCATGGAATGGGATGGGATTTAAGGTCCTTCCCACCCAAACCATTCCAGGATTCCATGATCCTGTTTCCCAGTGAAATCTTGAGCTGGTTCAAAATCCCTGCGTTTTCCGTGAATATTAAATTTGGGAACTCTGGGTTTTCTGAGATGAGGTGGATGGAGAAAAGCCACTGGATTGGGACACGTGTGACAGTCTGAGCATCCATGGACACATGGAATCATGGAATCATCCTGCTGGATCCAATCCAACCCAAAATTAGTATTTTTAGAACAGTTTTTGACACTTCCTGCTCCTCATTTTCCATCCAGGACAAGTGAAATCCCTGGAAAACCTGGCACGGGATCAAAACCTTGGAAGTTCAGAAAGTCATTAAAATTCCTCATGGGAAGAGGAGAAAACTCATTTTACTGGAACAAAATATTTTTTATTTTTATTTTTTCCCGAATTTTTTCCATAATTATTTTTTTTTTTGGTGTAAAATTCCTCCTCCCAAACACAGGATTTCCTTGGAATTTGCAACAGTCGTCTGGGAAAAAGCTGCAAATCCCCTTTTCCCTCCCTGTATCCCGCAAATTTTCTGGGATTGAGTCCAAATCAGGCAGAGCAGAGGGAAAACCAAAGGAAATAAAGAAGGAAAACAGATTTTCCAGGTGCCCAAAAACGTGGAGAAATTATTAAACAAAATCCAATTTAAAGGGAACCTGAGGGAATAATTTCCTGAGGGTGAAAATTATGGAATGTTGGAATCATTAAGGATTTATCAGTGCCTTGGAATTGTTCCCTGAATGTTCTTATTCCATATTAATGAAATATTCCTGTTAAAAATGGGCTTTTCCACCTCATCCAGTTTGATTTGCTCCCTTTGAGAGGCCGGGAAGGAAGGTCCTTTTTTTTGGGATAACGATGGAAAACAGATCCATAAATTATGGATTTTGCCACGTTAAAATGAAAATTAAATCCCTTTCCAGGGGGTTTTATAATTGGGGATAATTTTATAATTGGGAACAATTAATTAGCCGGGATTTCTGGGATTAAATGGATCAAACTCTTGGAATGGGAAGACTGGAGAGGATCCTACAGTCGGAACCGGGATCGACGTCGGATCATCCCAGAGCCGTGTTTTAGGTCTGGAAGCTGCTCCTGCAAAAAAAACCCCCAGGAATTCTGTCTCTTCCTCACTCCCACAGATCCTTATTTAGGAATTTTTGATCTTCAACATCCATGGATAAAGGATTTGGAGCCTTAAGGAAGAGAGAACAAGGGATGTATTGAGAGACGGACGATTCCCGTGCGGAATTCCGACGGCTTCAAAGGCTCTGGGCTGGGGGAGGACTCACTTCCAAAGCTTTCATGGCCTCAGGATCCTGGGATAAAGATCCAGGAGAAAGCACATGACTTCCAGACTTGGAAAAATGTCATAAACTAAGGATGGAAGAGTTTGGGTGGGATCGGGTTTGGATGGAGGAACGGCAGGAATTCTCATGTTCGTGGAATGGCCAAGGAATATTGGGAATAGCAGGAAAAATTCCTTCAGGGAAAGGGTTGCCAAGCCCTGGAGCAGGGAAGTGGAGTCACCAAGCCTGGAAGTGGTAAAAAACCCATGGAATGTGGCACTGGAGGACATGGATTAACGGTGGCCTTGGAAGCGCCGGGTTGGATTGATGATCCTAAAGGCCTTTTCCAGCCTCAGTGATTCCATGATTCCATGTATTTTCTCCCCAGCTGGATGAGCAGTTGACCTTCAGCCCAAGCTGAAGTTGTGGATTCCATGCACTCCCCACTGGTTTTCCAAGGGATTAGTGGGATTTCCAAGCGGATGTTTGGGTGGGATGGGTTCGGGAACCCCCTGGATGGATTTTCCCGGGATAAGAAAAGCTTGGGATGCTCTGGGTGGTGTGGTTGGTGCAGAGCAGTTTGACTGGAAGCAGAGTTGGGAATGTGGTCTCATCCTGCTCCAAGCAGCTCCAGAGGGAATGTTGAACATTATCCTGGATAAACCACTCCTTATCCTCAGCTCCAGCTGTAATCCCTGGATTTCTGGGGGATATTCTTCCCTGGAATGATTCCTGAGTAATATCCTCTGGGATAACCCTTTTGGAGCAGGGAGGTTGGAGCAGGAAAACTCCAGGGATCCCTTCCAGCCCCAAAATCTGGGATATTCCCTCTTTGTGCCTTGTTGGATTGCAGGAACAACCCGCCTTGGATGCTTTGCTGGAGGGGAAAAACATGGATAAACCCAAAGGAATTCCAAACATGGAGTGAAAGGAGTTCGAGGAAGGAATGTGGGATTCAGGATTTGGGATGAGAACAAGAGCAAAGGTCACCAATCCCTGCAGACTTTGGGAATTCGACGTTGGAAATTTGGGAGTATTCCTGCTGATCCAAAGGGGGAAACATCCCAGGCCGTTGATGTAGATAATCCAGGGATTTTTATTGCTTTCCTCTGAAAATCTTGGATTTGGGACTTTTCCTTGGCAGGACTTGGGAAGAGCCTTTTGTTGTTTCCTGGGGGTTTTATGTTTCGGGAAGGAAAGGCGGGATCCGCCTCCTTTCCTGGGATTTCTGGGCTCTGCTCTAGGAAGGGAACTGGGAAAGCTTGGAAAAATCTTGGTGTGGCTGAGGACAAGGAATGCTGTTGATTCCCTGGAGTGGTTCTGCCAGGAATATCTTTGGTTTTGCCTGGAATATCATCCAGGGAATGCAATTGATTCCCTGGAACTGTTCTGCCAGGAATATCTGCCTGGAATATCATCCAGGGAATCCAGTTGATTCCCTGGAGCTGTTCTGATGGGAATATCTAGCAGGAATATCTCTGGTTCTTCCTGGAATGTCCAGGGAATCCAGTTGATTCCTTGGAATGCTTCTGCCAGGAATATCTGCCAGGAATATCTTTGGTTCTGCCTGGAATATCCAGGGAATTAACTGGATTCCTTGGAGTGGTTCTGCCTGGAATATCTCTGGTTGTGCCTGGAATATCCAGGGAATTAACTGGATTCCTTGGAGTGGTTCTGCCTGGAATATCTCTGATTCTGCCTGGGATATCCAGGGAATCCATTTGATTCCCTGGAGTGGTTCTGCCAGGAATATCTGCCTGGAATATATCTGGCCTGGGATATCCAGGGAATTCTGTGGGAGCTGCCCTGGGAAGGATGTTGCTCCACCTTCACTGGGGGCTTTTCCCAAGCATTTTCCTTGGCTCTGAGGTGGGAATATAAGAGGAATGTTGGACCTGGATAGGACACATTCCCAAATCTCCAGCCTTTGGTCTTCCAGGGGTTAATGTACAGAGGGCAGGGACACATGGGATATTGGGAAGGAATTCCTGGCTGGAATTCCCAGAGAAGCTGGGGCTGCCCCTGGATCCCTGGGAGTGTCCAAGGAAAGCTTGGATCCCCTGGGATAGTGGGAGCTGTCCCTGCCCATGGAATGGGATGAGCTTTGAGGTCCTTTCCCACCCAAACCATTCCAGGATTCCATGAAAAATTCCAGACAATTCAAACCAACTCTTTTCCCCCCAGGTTGTGGTTGATGCCGTTCCCGTCTCCAAAGGGTTCATGTGACAATCCCATGGAAAACTGATGCTTCCCAAGGCTTTAGGATCCTCCCCTTTTGCCGTTCCATGATCCCAAGGATCCCGTTTTTCCCATGAATCATCTTCCTCTTTTGGAAAACAGAGGTAAGATCCCCTTTCCTGCTTCTTTCCTGCGGCGGAAAATGTCGGAATCCGTTTTTCTTGGAGAACCTTTTCCTGTGGAATGAATCCCTGAGAGCCACAATCCTTGGTTTTCCCTGTCCTTGGCACCCTTTGGAATGTTTTCCATTTGGTTTGTGGCAAGGGGAGTTGTTTGGGAAGCTCAGGAAATGGAATTATTGCCCCTGGAGAAAATATCTCCTGGAGATATTTTGGGAAGTGGAAGAGGTGGAGGGATGGAATGCTAAGGATTTGTGCTAAGGAATGATATTCCTGGTGTTCCTCGGGTGAATCCGGGTCCTGACGTGGGAATTTTAATCTGGGAAGCAGGAATTGTGTCCTCAGCATCCTTGGAGCTGATGCTGGAACAACGGGAATGCTTTTCCCACAGCTGGCGAGATCCAAAGGGAAAAGGGCTGTAGGGAAGATAATTTGGGATATGTTTAGGAATGGTCAAAATAGCCAAAAAAGCAGCAAATCCCATGGGATCTGCTCTCTCCATCAGGGAAGTGCTGCGGAGCACGGGAATGCAGGAGAGGGGAGGGCCTGTATCCCTGGAAATTCCCTTGGAAAACCAGCTCCTGGCTGGCAAAACTGCTTTTTTGGGATGAAATATTCCACTGGTTGTATCCCAATTCCCTGGTGGGGATGGTTGGGATGGAAGAAACACAATGGAAAATGGGATGTTTCCCTCTGGAGAGGAATTCCCTCGGGATTGAGTGTGGTTGGCTCCCGTTTTCCTCCGGTGTGGGATAGTTCCCAATCCCAGTAAGGCACTGGTGGGAGCTTTGGCTTCTGTCCCTGACTTCCTGCTTCCCAAAATCCTTGGAATGGTTGGAATGTCGGTGTCCCTGTCCCAGGATTTGGTGGATAATCCCACTTTTCACTGATCCTTGTGGATATTTTGTGTTTTGGGATAAAACTCTGCCCCCTGCAGAGGATGCTGGAAATCAGGGATTGGCTGTAAAACTTGGGAATGATTTAATTCCCGTCTCACTCGGGGATATTCCAAGTGTTTCTGGGAGTCTCCCAAATGGAGGGAAGCTGGGAATGCTTCCCCTGGATGGTGGGAATCCGGGTGCTGCTTGGAGTTTATTATCCCACACTTTTCCCCATAAATGGAATTTTCCCTTTTCCCTCAGCTCCTTTTTTGTTGGAATTGGATAATTCCTGTCCCGCACAACCAGGAAAACTTTGCTCTTGTAATTCTGTAATTAATGGGATTGAATTTCTGGGATTCAGGTCCTTAAGGAATGACCTCACAGGGAGTGGGGGGTTCTGCCAAATTCCCGTTTTCCAGTTATGGATAATCCCTGGGATTCCCTGGGAACTCTCAGCTGGAGGATCCCAGGCTGGATGTGCCTTAGGCCAGGATTTCCATGGCTTTCCTTCCTTATTCCCTGCTTTTTCCCCCTTTTCCAAAGGCAAAAATTCCATGCCCAGCGTGGCTTTTCCCAGGACATTCCCGACATCAGGCAGTTTGTTGGATGCACCAAGGAAAGGGTGAATCCCTGACTCTGGAATTAGGTGTTGTTGCAGGGAAGCAGAGTGAGCTCCAGAATTCCCAGGCTGGAATTCCCAGAGAAGCTGGGGCTACCCCTGGATCCCTGGCAGTGTCCAAGGAAAGGTTGGAACCACCTGGAATAATGGGAGCTGTCCCTGCCCATGGAATGGAATGGGATTTAAGGTCCTTCCTACCCAAACCATTCCGGGATTCCAAAGGTGGAATTAAAGCTGGAATTTTGTTTTCCCACCTATTCACATAACGATCCTTTCCAAAGGCCCGGAGCTCCAGTGCTGCCCTTTGGATTTTGGGAATGGAAGCATCTCCATGTCTCAGGATCAGGAGATGCAGGGAATACTTGGGAATTCCTGGGGCAGCTCTGGGTGGATCCCACCACTCCATTAAACCAGGAAGTTTTTCCTTCCTGCTGGGATTCGTTTTCCTTCTCCGAGGGTTGATGGGATACCTGGAGCTGCATTTCCAAGCAGGATATTGCTGTGTGGGAATACTGGGAATCAGGTGTTATCCAAGGATAGTGATGCAGGGTCTGGAATGTCCTTTGCCACAGGGAATACCTGATCCTTGGGAAGCACTTTGAATTTTCCTCCCATGTTTTCCACTCTGGGAGTCCAGATTCTCTTGGAATACCAGATTTATTTGGATCAGAATATGGGATTTTGGCTTCATTCCTCCTCTCCCAGATTTGGATACAAGGGGCTGCTTCCCACTAAATCCACTTCTTTTCCTCTCCCATATTCCCACTTCGGTCTCTCCATCCCAATTTCAAGTTGTCCCCTTGTTTCGTTGGGAATGGGCGTGAGCTGGAATGTCTTTGGAATTTAGGGATGGCAGTTACACTGGATTCATTCCAGAATTATCCATTCATTTCACTTTTCCTGGGCATCTTCCCCTCTTCCAATCCCTGTTCCTATCCCTATGGAAGAGGCAATTCCCTCTCTTCCAATCCCTGGTCCTTGGAGCAGCTCCGTGGCCTCCTCCGGACTCACTCCAGCAGCTCCAAGTCCTTTTTCCTTTCCTTTTGGTCATTCCTCTGCTCCCACTGCTCCAAAGGCTTTTGGAGATCCCCATCCCTTCCCCCTGCCCAGAAAAGTGGGATTTTCCTCTGGAAAAGCCACGAGCTGGTTGTTTAACTCCTCGGGAAGGGGCTATGGAATGTGGGTGACTGTAGGACACACATTCCAAGGGAAGGATCCTACGGAGACACCGAGGGATTCCCCCACATCCCGGCAGGAGCTGAGACCACCCGGAGCATCCACCAGTATCCCAGTGATCCCAAGGATCCTGCTGTGGGATTCCCTCCTGGATCGATACAACCCTCCGACCTTTGCTCTTCCAACACCACAAGGACACTCTTGGGAATTCCCGGTGCTTTCCAACCTCCAAACACTTCCCAAATCCCACAGTTGGGAGCACAGGGATCCTGCCCTGGATTGATCCTTCACCTCCACAACAGGAATAATGACAAGCTGGTCATGGAAATGGCTGCTTTCCCACGGGATCAGCCAGGAGATCCCACAGGATCAATTACTCGGGAAGACAATCAAGGCACACCCTGGGCCCAGCTCTGCTCCCAGAAAAGCTTGGCTTTGTTATTCCCACCTAATTGGAAGGGTTTAATTAAGCAGCCCTAACGAGGAGGCGGCTGCACATCAACAACAACAGGGATCATCCAGAGGATCTGGCCTGTTCCCGGATGGGAATGAGCATCGGGAATGTTCGTTGTGGTTCTGAATCAAAGCTCAGACAGAGGTTTAGTGCAGGGTCACTCCTTCCTGCTCAGAGGGGCTTGGGTGGGATCTGGGCAAGGAATTCCTGCCTGGGCTGGAATTCCCAGACAAGCTGGGGCTGCCCCTGGATCCCTGGGAGTGTCCAAGGAAAGGTTGAAGCCACCTGGGATAGTGGGAGCTGTCCCTGCCCGTGGAATGGGATGGGATTTAAGGTCCTTCCCACCCAAACCATTCCAGGATAAAGGACACTCAGATGCATTCAGGGGGATTTTTGTGGAAGTTGGGGCTGGAAAAGGCAGGAAAAGGGGAAGGGAGAGCCTTCCCTGAGTGCCGAGATTCCCAGGGAAGCCCCTTGTTCCCTGCAGTCCTTGTCAGGGAGGAGTTGGGCTGGGGCTGGATCCAATGGGAGGCTCTGGCTCCAGGCTGGGAGAGCTGGGAATGTGGAGGCTGGAGAAGAGAAGGATCCCGGCTGGAACCTGGAGCAGATCGATGCTTTTCCTTGTGCCTTAGTTTTTCCTCCTGGGAAATGATATTTTTCCTGATATAGAAGAGAACTTTGAGGTTGAATTTCAAGGATTTGGGACGGGCTCATCTGGGATGGAGCGTTGAGGGATTCATGGATTTCTAGGGATCAAACCCCTGTGTTGTGTCTGGGTTGAAACCAAACAAAATTCCGTGGATTTCCAGAGGTTTAAGAGAGTCCCAAGGGTGGTTGTGCTTCCAGTTGCTTCCAATCACATCCCGGCGATCCCATTCCATCGGATCTCCCTGACAGGTGGCACCGGGATCGGCACCGGCCCTTAGGATTCATTCCCACCAGCTGGGGTGGGAATCCAGTGGGAAAAATGGCAGGAATCCTTCCTGAGGGGCCCTTGGCTTGGAAGAGGCTTCAAAGCCCATCTCATCCCAATCCTTGGGAGCACAGGGCGGGATCCAGCGGGATCATGTTTGTCACGGGAGTGGCAGAGCTGGGAAGCTCCCGGGTATGGAATGACGGCTCCTTCCCTCTCCAGCCCCTCTGGGATCCAGGTGGATTCAGGAGCAAGAGGTTCCTCCATCCAGGTTGGGATTCCATGGCTTTATCCAAGAAGGAAGAGCAGAGCCAAGGCCGGGTAATGACGGATATTTGCGTTTCCCTCCGGCATTTTCCTTCGGAATTCTCGCCTGGATTGAGCTTTGCCGGGGCCGCTTTGGCATTCCCAGGCATTCCTGGGAGGAGTGACCTTGGGAATCCATGTGTGGATGTCGGAGCTGGGGCACAAATCCTCCCAGAGATCCAGAGAAGGAAGGACACGAGGAAAGGGTCGGTTTTCCTTTAAAACCCCCTCAACATTCCTCATTAAAGGAAAAAAATCCCGGCGATTGCTCCGCGTTCGTTAATCATTGACAGAGTTAATGATTTCCCACGGGCTGAAGGAGCTTTTCCCCTTCGGAATTCCAGGAGGGAGGTTGAGGTGTCAGCGCTTTGTGCCCGGAATTCCTGGTGCCCTTCACTCCTTCCATGGATCCAGGACCATCCCTTTGTCCCTTCCAGCCCCGGAGCCGCCGGATTCCGCAGGAATAAAACCACAATCCTTGCCTGGAATCCACTGAGTGCGGGAAGGTGTTGGAGGATTTTTCCATAAATCCGGCATTGCCTGGGATGTGCCTCAACAGAACAGGCTGGAGCCATGGGAAAGATTATTTAGGAATTCTGGAAACCTTTAAAATCCAGGATAAACCGTGGCTGAAGACGATTTTGTGTGGCAGCAGCAAATTCCCATCTCCAAACCCATCTCTATCCTGCTTTTTTCCCAGTTTTCCGGTGCTGATGATGTCACTGAACACCACAGGAATAAGCTCCTCTTAAATCCTAAAATTCCATGTTTTCCAAGCTTTTGTTGGTCCTGTTTAAATCCCAGCCCTGTTTCCTGTAGGTTTTCCAACCAAATGAGGCTCTAAAAGAACCAAATTTTCCCTAAAAATTCAGGATCCAGGTTGATCCTGGATCCGGGGGAAAGAATTGTGTGTCTGGAAGGGCACAGGGAGATGATGGTTTTCCAAGAGGGATGAGAAAAGCTGGGACTTGGAATTCCAACCCACCGCCAGTTTGTTTTCCTCAGATATTTGAGGATTTTTATGGATCTTCCCTTGGGTTCCTCCATCCCAAAGTGTTGTTGTTGGTGGCAACCAGGGTGACATCCCAGAGATGGGCATTTTTTGGGATGGAACATGTGGGATTCACATCCAAGACCTAAAATCTTGGATCAATGTGAGATCCAAAGCGTGTTCCAGCATTCCCAGAGGTGGGATGGAAGTGGCAGCTCCCATTTTCCTCACACTTCCTGGTCTGTTCCTTGGGATTCAGTCCATCCACTCTGTCTTTTCCCGGGGTTTCCCAGCTGGATTTTGCCTCCGGATGCTCTGGATCTCTGGTCAGACCCGGATGTCATGGAATTCCAGGATGATTTGGGTTGGAAGGGACTTTAAAGCTCATCCCATTCCAACCCCTGCCAAGGGTGGATGTTTGGGAACTTGGGATCCANCCTCCCCTTTTCTTGCCTTTTCCATCCCCAACTTCCATAAAAATCCCTCGGAATGGACCTGAGTGTCCTTTATCCTGGAATGGTTTGGGTGGGAAGGGCCCTTAAATCCCATCCCATTCCATGGGCAGGGAGAGCTCCCGCTATCCCAGGGGATCCAACCTTTCCTTGGACACTCCCAGGGATCCAGGGGCAGCCCCAGCTTGTCTGGGAATTCCAGCCCAGCCAGGAATTCCTTCCCAACATCCCGTGTGTCCCTGCCCTCTGTCCCTGGGAAGCCATTCCCTGTGTCCTGGCATTCCAGAGTCTCATCCCAAATCCCAGGGCAGCTCTCCTGGAGCCCCTGGAGCCTCTGGAAGGAATTCCTTCCCAATATCCCATGTATCCCTGCCCTCTGGCAGTGGGAAGCCATTCCCCCTTGTCCCATCCAGGAGCCCTTTCTGAGCCATGAATCCTTCCTTCCTTCTTACATATTCCATGGATCACCCGGGTGGGAGAAGAGGGATCCCAGCAGGATGAATGGGATTGATGCTTGAAGCTGGAAAAAGCTGTGGGATGTTTGGAAAAACCAAGGCACCATCCCAGCTGGGAATAAATAAGGAATAAATAAGGAAGCAGTGAGTGCTGGGTGTGGTCACTAGTTAAAAATCCCAATATCTTCCCCAAAAAATCCCTGTCAGGAAAACAGGGAAAACACCCAACTATTTAATTGTGTCTTTTTCCTTCCTCACTCCCCTCCTGCCTTTTCCACCTGCCAATTAAATCCCGGAAAACTGACTCTGGAAACCCCCCTGGGATGGGATCCTCGTGCTCTCCAGGGATCTGCCGGAGCCGGGAGCGATGGGAATGAGGGATTGGGAATGATGCAACCCCTCTGTGTCCCGGTTGCTGGGTGGGGTGAGGAGGTTTTTTTCCCCCTTTTCCTCCGTGTGGTTGGTCCAAAATATCCCTTGGGAACAGAAGGAGGGGTTTGGAAACCTCAGATAAGACGAGAGGGAAAATAAGGTGCATTTCCGAGCTGGAATTCCCTGGATTTTGCCCGATTCCTCTTTAAAAGGTTCTTCCCAAGCTTGTGTTCATCCCTCCTCCTGCTTTTCCTCGTCGTGCCGTGTCCTCCGGTGTCACCGTCGGGTTTTGGGATAACTGTGACCTCTGGAATCTGGAGGCAGGGAAGACACAATTCCAAGGATTTGGAAGAGCCAGGTAAGCCTCGGCTCTTTTGGAGGAGGTGCCACCAAACCCCGGGATGCCAGCAGGGTATTCCCACAAAATCCCTGGACCAGGGTTTAATCTCTGAGCTCAGCCCAAGGTCGGACGAGGCTTGGAGCGAACTGGGATAACGGGAGATTCCTTAAGGAATGGGATGATCCTTAAGGTCCTTTCCCACCCAAACCATTCCATGTCCTGGCTTGGCTGAGGAGCCTCAAATTTGTCGTCTCGTATCCCTGAGGTGCTTTTCCCTTGGAAAAACTTCCAGGCAAGAGCTGCTGCATCCTCCCTCATCCCATGGCTCCCCCATCCTGCTCAGGACCTCGAGGAATTGTCCTCATGCCAAGAAATTTTAAGGAATCCAACCCATTTCCTTAAGGATTTCCTGTCATTCCTCGCTTTTCTGTACCTTCCTAGAAAACCTTGGATTTTTTTACCCTTTTCCTGGATTCCTGGGATTTGGAATAAGCTGCTTTCCAGAGCCTCGCTCAGGAGTTGGAACAGGCAGAATCACCATCCCTGGAGGGATTTAAATCCCTGTGGATGTGGCATTTGTGGCCTTGGCAGTGCTGGGAATGTTGGGAATGATCTTTTCCAACCTCAAGGATTCCATGATTCCATGGATCCACCCCAGGTCCATAACCAAACACAACAGGAATACAACGGAATGTGGACCTTTCCCCTGCTCCTGGAAAGCTTTTTTCCCTTTAAAAGGAATTTTTTCCCACTCCATCCCAGTTGAAGGCAGCCAGGGAAAGCCACAGCATTCCAACTGCCACCGATGGAATTCCAGAGCCGTGATCCGACATCGGATGCTCCGATGCCTTTGCTGCTGGTGACTCCTGTGGATTTGATGGATCCACAAATGGCTGTGCTGTGGTTTAACCTGCTCTGTGATTCCAAGGGAATTCTCCCAGTATTCCCCTTTCCAGAGTGGATAAATTATCCCATTTTTCCTCTCGGATCCTGGGAGAGCAGGTGGAAAATTGACCACCGGGTTGAGGGCGGGATTCTCCCTCTCTGCTCCTCTCAGGGGAGATCCCACCTGGAAAACTGTGTCCAGCTCTGGGATCCAACAGCAGAGGGATGTGGAGCTGCTGGAGCAAATCCAGAGGAGGCCGTGGAGATGCTCCAAGGGCTGGCTCCAGGCTGGGAGAGCTGGGAATGTGGAGGCTGGAGAAGAGAAGGATCCCGGGAGAGCTTGGAGCCCCTTCCAGAGGCTCCAGGGGCTCCAGGAGAGCTGCCCTGGGATTTGGGAGGAGGCTCTGGAATGCCGGCACACAGGGAATGGCTTCCCACTGCCAGCGGGCAGGGACACATGGGAGCTGGGCAAGGAATTCCTGCCCAGGGTCTGGAATTCCCAGAGAAGCTGAGGCTGCCCCTGGATCCCTGGCAGTGTCCAAGGAAAGCTTGGATCCCCTGGGACAGTGGGAGGTGTCGGGGTTGGAGCAGGATGAGCTTTAACCATTCCAGGATTCCTTGATTTCCTGCCTCAGCCAGTTTGGACAGGACTGGGATGGAGAAATGACCCCCTGGAGCCTCTTCCCTTCCCTGGTCCTTCCCTTTCCATTCCAGCAGCCCTGGGAATCCTCTCCTGGAAGGTGGAGGCATCTCCCCCATCCCACCCCTTCCGTGTCCCGCGGAACCGGCGGGTTCCGGAATTGCGGGGCCGGTTCTCCAGGAACGGACAGGTTTTATTATCCTGCTGCTTCCACAGGGTGGGATAATTAGGATTCCTCCACATCCCTCAGATCTGCAGGATTGGGAGCCCCTGGCAGCCCTTCAGGTGAGATGGACACGGGGATTTCGGAGTGTGCCGCCTTTTCCATGAGGTCATTCCCTTCCCGACTCCAAAGGGATCAGGTTGGATCTTCCCACTGCCTCCTCTAGTTTTCCCCACTCAAAATCCATGGAATTTTTATCCAGCAGCTCCCACTTCCATCCCTCATGGCACCTCCTGGTGCCCACGGACACATCCCATCCATAAGGATGGAATCATGGAATCACAGGATCAGGTTGGAAAAGCCCTCGGAGACCATCCGGTCCCACCATTCCCAGCACTGATCCATGTCCCAAATCCACAGGGATTTCAATCCCTCCAGGAATGGGGACTCCACCCCTGCCCTGGGCAGGTTGTTCCAATGCCTGACCACCCTTTCCAGGAAGGAATTATTCCCAATATCCCACCTGAGCTTCCCCTGGCACACCCTGAGCCTTTTTTGCATCCCTTGATATCCAGGCCTGGAAAAATAATGGGATCCAAGGAAAACCCAGTTTTCCACATTTCCCAGAGCTGGAGAGTCCATCCAGACACATCCCCATGAGCCTCAGGCAGAGGAGGAGAAGCAGAGGAGAGGGAAAAGCAGGGAAATCGGGATGAGATACCAGGAAAAGAGGGTTTAACTGGAATCCCGATGTCTCTCCAAGCTGGAGCAATAACACATGGATACAGGGAATTCCACCCTCCCGAGGAGCCGGCACAAAACACTTGGATTTGATGACTCTGACAATGTTTAACCCAGATTTTCCATCTCTCCCCTTTTTTTTTGTTGGGAAAAACAAGTTCTTTATAAATTCCACCCCCCACAGGCCTCAGTTTCCCACCCCCTTCCCTCTTCTCTCATCCCAAACCGACATTCCCATGGGAATTGAAAATAAAAAATGAAGGTTTGTTCCCAGCTCGGCGCTGAGGGAAAAACTTGGGAAGGGAACAATACGGATTTGTCCTTGTCCCACTCTGGATCTGCTCTTAATTAGCACTAATTGAGGCAGAGCTGGCCTTGGGTGAGAAACTGCTGGAAAATGATCCAATGGCATTCCAACATTGTCCCTGGTTTTCAAAACATCCCACTGGATGCGTCCCTCTCCCATGGATTTTTTTTCAGGACAGACTCAGCCAGAAGGTGGGAAATGTGTTTTGGGAATAGGTGGGATGAGGGTTTTCCATGGGGTCAGTTGGGATGTTGGTGTCTGGGAGAGGGAAAAGAAGTTTTGGGAAGCTCTTGGAATTTTAAAAGATCAGTGGTTGGAGGGGCAACGGGGATTGGGAAGGGGCTGGAACACTGGGAATGGTTGAGGGAGCTGGGGGGACTCAGGCTGGAGAAAAGAGGGGTGAGGGAGCACCTGGAATTCTCTGGAATTCCCTGGCAGGAGGGGGGAGCCGGGTGGGATGGGGCTCTGCTCC
>WEIV01010390.1:1772-22517 GCA_013390005.1 Calyptomena viridis | reverse complement strand
GGGAACATCCATCCATTGGGAACATCCATCCCTGCTCCTGCCCAACCCAATGGATCCATCCCCATTATTTTCACGCATTTTGGGCTCATTTTTCCATAAAATAATCCACTTTTCCCACCTAAGGAATCACTGAGGATCCTTAGGCTGGGCTTAACTCCAGCCAAGGCTTTAAGCTGAGGCTGCAGCCTTGTCCTTAGTCCACTTTTCCAGGGAATCTGGCCGCTGTTCCCAATCCATGCTCCCGGTGAGACATATTCCCTCCTGTAATTCCCTTTGCCGAGAGGAAAAACCAGGATGCAAGAGCAGCACATCCNTGGGATGAGAGGGAACGGCCTGGGGCTGTGCCAGGGGAGGGACACTTGGATCTTGGGAACAATTCCCGCCTGGAAAGGGCTGGGAAACATTGGGATGGGCTGCCCAGGGCAGGGCTGGAGTGGCCATTCCCGGAGGGATTGAAATCCCTGGGGATGTGGCCCTTGGGGACAGGGAGCAGTGCTGGGAATGCTGGGATTCCATGATCTTGGAGGGCTTTTCCAACCTTACATTTCTCTGATTCCATGACCATTCCTCTGCCTGTTTCCCAACCCTTTGGAATATTAACACCAAGTGTTCCAGGATCAGTTTTCCTTCCCTGTCATCCCAAGCCCTGCCCTCCNTATTCCCTTTGCCGAGAGGAAAAACCAGGATGCAAGAGCAGCACATCCCACGGAGACTCAGGATTTTGGTGGGAGCAAGTTAAACCTCCCAGGAAAAGGCTCAAATCCCGGGAAAACTGTGTGAAACCTCAGGGAACTCCTCACCCGGAGCGGGTGACTCGGAGTTTTCCAATTCCTACATTTTTCAAGAGTTTGCTTTTTTTCTCCCCTTCCCTTCCCCTTTTCCTGATATTTCCTTTGGCTCCGTTCCCTCCTGCAGCCGTGCCAGGGATCCCTGGTCAGGGCGGATTTGTTGGGATCTGCTCCAGGTTTGGGAATTTGGGGCTCAGGAGGAGAAAAGGATGACGTCGACCTTGGCAGGAATTCCTGTGTGATCCCAAAAAAAGCCTTGGCTTTTCCCTGGCTCTCTGTTAAATGGGGATGTTTGGTGGACTTTGGAATCCAGGTTTGCAATGCTGAGTGTGGGGAGCTGGGAAAATAGGGAATAAATCCTTGGACACCTTGGTCGTGGGGGAGGTAATGCTGGTTCTCATGGAATCATGGAATTATGGAATGGTTTGGGTGGGAAGGGGACTTAAGGATCATCCCGTTGAAACCCCGACACTTCCCACTATCCCAGGGTATCCAGCGTTTCCTTGGACACTGCCAGGGATGCAGGGGCAGCCCCAGCTTCTCTGGGAATTCCAGCCCAGGCAGGAATTCCTTGCCCAGCTCCCATGTGTCCCTGCCCTCTGGCAGTGGGAAGCCATTCCCTGTGTCCTGTCCCTCCAGCCCTTGTCCTAAATCCCTCTCCAGCTCTCCTGGAGCTTCTGGAAGGGGCTCCAAGCTCTCCTTGAATCCAAGCTGGACATTCCCAGTTTTCCCATCCAGCTCCAGAACAGAGGTTCTCCAGCCCTTGGAGCATCTCCATGGCCTCCTCTGGATTTATTCCAGCAGCTCCACATCCCTCTGCTGTTGGATCCCAGAGCTGGATGCAGGATTCCAGGTGGGATCTCACCTGAGGGGGCAGAGGGGCACAATCCCCCTTTCCCTGCTGTGGGATGAGCCCGGGATGAGGTTGGATTTGGGATGTTGAAGGAACCAAGGAAGGCAGGAGGTGCTTCCAGGTGGGTCCATCCCGGTGCTCCGAGGTCGGGATGAACCTTCGGCAGGAGTGGTTTGGGACTCCGAGGATTCCCAACTTCCATTGCCATGGATCCAAGCAGGGAATTTCCACTGCCGATGGATTTTGAGGAGATGCCAGACCAGTTTAGGCTTCCTGAGCAAATCCTGAGTGGAATGAGGGCTTTGGGAATTCTGGATGTGCCTTCCAAGCCTCTTTCCTTGAAATTCCAGCCTCTAGAAATCCATGGAAGGGGGTTAAATTCCAAGAATTAACACTTTTACTCCTTAAACTACAAATTCCTTGTCCAGCATCCCTTTCTTTTATTCCTCAGGGCTTTCAGCTTCTCACAAAACACCTCGGAAAAAATGGAATTAATTTGGAGGGTTGGGAATTACAGCTGGAAAAATCAAGGAATGGCTCCAGCCAACAATGTTTTGGGCTGGGTGATTCCCTGGGAAAGCTCCATCCCGGGATTTAAGCTTTCCTGGGAGGTTTTTTTGCCTTGTCCTGGAAAAATTTGGGAGTTGAGTTCTTGGGTCTAAGAGAGTTAAAACCCTTCCAGGTGGTTTTAAGCGAAGCCTAAATTTCTTAATATTAATCCAGTATTAATATTAATTAATTATTAATTCTCTGAAATATTAATTAATTCCCTGTAATGTTGATAATTCCCAATTAAGGAGCATCAACATACGGGACATGGAAGGGTTTTATCCCTGAGGAATTCTGGACTTTTCCTTGGCTGCTTAGACCTGTCCTTTAAGCCGGGTTTATCCAACGTGTGTTGAGATTACGGCCTAAATCTCCTGGAATATCCATGGGATGGAAACCAGGAGATTCCCAGTGCTGGGACAAGCCAAGGAATGGCTGTGGTGGGAATGTCTCCTCTGGGAAAAGGTCGGGGTTGGAAGGAGGTGGGAAAGGCTCCGTGGGAAGGTGTCGCATCCCATTAGGAGATGAGTCAGCTTTTCAGCTCCAATTAAATCCCGGGATTTAATTAGGGAAAAGGAGGTGGTGGGGGAGCAGGAGGGAGGGATGGAGCATCCGGGTGAGTCAGAGGAACCGGGAAGAGCCGGAGAGGAGACGGAAACCCCCCAAAATCCCTCCAGGACAAAGCACTGGGATGGGCTGTGCTTCAGATCCCGGGGGTTGGGAAGCTCAAATCCATGGGGATCCCGGGAAAAGCTTGGCCTGTGGCTTTGGCCACGTGGTGACCAAGACACACCGGGAAGGCTCCGTGATCCCATGTTTCCTTCCTGAGCGCGGCACGGATTCCTTGGAAAAGACTCATGGTGAGGCCCCTTGATCCATGTTTTCCAACTCTACTCCAAGAAGCTCATCCTTCCCCTGTTTTCCTCCTTTTCCAGGTGCACAGTAGCTCATCCAACATGAGCGGCCTCGGCGACAGCTCCACGGATCCCGCCAATCCCGACTCCCGGAAAAGGAAAGGCTCTCCCTGCGACACAGCCCAGAGGTACATTCCCTGCTCCCGATCCATTCCCTGTCGGCATTCCCGGCGCTCCCGCCCGTCTGCTCGAGCAGATGGAGCCGGCTCGGAGACGTTCACACTTCCCACCGGGAGAGGGAGCGGGATGGGGATGTGGCTTCCCATCTGCTCCGCTCCTTTTCCCGGCAAACGGTGCTTAAAGGCTCCTTATCCCGGTTAACGGTCGGCGTTGGAAATCCGGAGCGCTCGGAGCGTCGGGAAGGCTTTGTCGGGATGAATCCAGGGCGGCCACTTGGCTGCCTGCTTTTCCCAATATTCCCAAGAAATCTGAGATTCAATGGAAGTCCTCTTGCTCCGTGAGGGAGTTAGGGAACACAAGGGATTCTGTGTGGAATCCCCGGATTGTCCCTGGGTGCTGGATCTGGTTGTCCCAAAGCTCAGCTTGCTTAGGACCAGCTTCTCCACCTGGTTTAGGGAAAGAATTCCAGAAGAATTCCAGCTGTGGTCTCCTTCCACGGGGGTTTTCCAGGCTCCCTGGGAATCCTTTTCCATGGGGTTTGTTGGGAAGGATGAACTTTCCTCCTTTCTGGGGCGTCACTCAAGTCCAAGCTCCAAATCCAGGCTGGTCTTGGAGTCGATCCTGATCCCAGAGCTGAGTGTGGGGTAAATCCATGGATCCTCACGGTGGGATTGGACACCTCTTCCTGAAGGATTTGCTCTCCAGGTGAATGAGCACACACCTGGTCAGCCTTCAGGAAGCGGATCCCGTGGGATTTGTTTCCTGATCCCAAAAAAATCCCCCTGGTGCTGACACTGGAGACCTTTCCAAATGTATGGGATGGGGAATGAAGGGATCATAGAGGAGCAGGAACTGCTGGATATAAAGGGTTTTCCTTCCTTGTCCAAGCACAACATCCCTGGAGGGGGACTTGGGACAAAGGGTGGAGGGACAGGACACAGGGAATGGCTTCCCACTGCCAGAGGGCAGGGACACATGGGAGCTGGGCAAGGAATTCCTGCCTGGGCTGCAATTCCCAGAGAAGCTGGGGCTGCCCCTGGATCCCTGGCAGTGTCCAAGGAAAGGTTGGATCCCCTGGGATAGTGGGAGCTCTCCCTGCCCATGGAATGGGATGAGCTTGAAGGTCCCTTCCCACCCAAACCATTCCATGATTCCATGGTCCCTACAGGCATTTTGGGAAGGGGTCACTCCAATCCTTGCTGGGGGTTCACCATCCCACCCCAGGTTCACCATCCCACCCCAAACACAAATCCAGCAGGGAATTCCTCCCCTTCCTCCTTCCCAAACCATTCCCCACTCCCACCCAGGGCCGGGAGGACCCTCCTCCTCATGCCCGGAACATCCTCCGGAGCAGCGGGACCTTCCGACCTCCTTTGGCAAATCCTGGCAGGCTGAGCCCCTGCTTGTGGTGGTTCCTGGGATCCACAGGGAACAACCCACCTCTGGAATATTCTCCCGATGCTTTTATGGCAGGAAAATTGGCCAATTCTCCCTCCTACCCTTTGGAAGTTGCCACAGCAACAGCGACATTCAGGGTTTTCATGGAATGAGCTCACCCACAACACAGGGAATGTTTTGCTCTCTCCCCCCTCTGCTGCTGCTTTTGGGTTTGCAGGGAGAGGAATTCAGTTCCTTTTCCCTAAAATTTTCCTTCGGGAATTCTCGGTGTTGCCCATTCCCGTGTGGAGAGGCTGATCCAGGGCTGGACCCTGATGGGCATCCAGGAAAATTCCATGAAGGTGTTTGTGCTTCCTGTGCCCCCTTATTGCCCTTGGCAGGGATTTGAGGGTCTTGGACCCACCGAAATCCAGGGGAGTTTCCATGATATCTCGGCTCATGGGATTCATGGAATGAGTGGTCCAGGCAGGAATAGTTTGTGTTTTCCATACCTTTTTTTTTTTCCCTTTTTTTTTTGGTTTCATGGATTCAGAGGAGGGCGAGTCATTCCTGCTGCTCCTCCTGGAGAGGACATGGGCAGGAAGGGAAGGAGGTTTGGGAATTCGGGAGGCAAAGATTCATCAGAGAGTCTCATGGATTCATGGAGTGGTTTGGGTGGGAAGGGACTCCATAGGCAGGGNGGAATGGTTTAGGTGGGAAGGGACTTTAAGCTCATCCCATTCCATGGGCAGGGACAGCTCCCACTATCCCAGGTGGTTCCAACCTTTCCTTGGACACTCCCAGGGATCCAGAGGCAGCCACAGCTTCTCTGGGAACAGTTTGATCCCACAGTTGATGGAGATTGTGCACTTCAGCTGGAGGGAAGTGCTGGCTGGGATGGCTCCAGGCTGGAAAATTCCCATCAGACAATTCCTGTGGAATCAACTGCAAGGGATTCAAGGAAAACCCTGAGCTCCAGGGAGAGCTTGGAGCCCCTTCCAGAAGCTCCAGGGGCTCCAGGAGAACTGCCCTGGGATTTGGGAGGAGGCTCTGGAATGCCGGCACACAGGGAATGGCTTCCCACTGCCAGAGGGCAGGGACACATGGGAGCTGGGCAAGGAATTCCTGCCTGGGCTGGAATTCCCAGAGAAGCTGCGGCTGCCCCTGGATCCCTGGCAGTGTCCAAGGCCAGACTGGATCAACCAGGGACAATGGAGGTGTCAAGGTTGGAACTGGACAACCTTTAAGTCCCTTCCCACCCAACCCATCCCATGATCCCATGAAATCCATGGCATTAACCTCCATTATCCACCTCAACTCCCCAATCCCAGAGTGAACTCCGCATTAGTTCAGCTCCATTTGGGATATTCCAACCCACCCCTCCGCCCTCTCCTTGTATCCTGGGGTGGTTTCCCTGGGGTTAAGCCCGGTTTTAAGTGTTCCCAATCCCATCCCAGCACGGAGAAGCGGCGTCGGGAGCAGGAGAACAAATACCTGGAAGAGCTGGCGGAGCTGCTCTCGGCCAACATCGGAGACATCGACACCCTCAGCGTCAAACCCGACAAATGCAAGATCCTCAAGAAAACCGTGGATCAGATCCAGCAGATGAAGAGGCTGGAGCAAGGTAAGGGAAAGCGGGAAAAGCTGCTCCCGGAATTCTGCGACTCGCCCTAAGTGGGAAGTCGTGGTGTGGGAATTTCTTTGGGGGAGTTTTGTGTCTTCCGGTTTCATCCAAACTGTGATAAGGGGGGTTTCACTGGTGGGAAGTCCTGGAATTCCCTTGGGATGGTTTTCCTTGTCCCACTTTTATGGAAGCACCAAAGGATTTGCTCCGGTTTCTCCTTGTCTTGGCGACCTTTGCTCCTGGTGCTTCTGATTCATCCTGGTATTATTGCTGGGATGGAAATAATCTGAAGGATTGGTTAAATTTTTGGGATTGGGTTCATCCTCCAACCCATGATAAGCAGGGCTTAATTGGTGGGAAATCCTGGAATTCCCTTGGGATGGTTTTCCTTGTCCCACTTTTATGGAAGCACCAAAGGATTTGCTCCAGCTCCTTGTCTTGGTGACCTTTGCTCCGTTATGGGTCATCCTGGAATTATTGCTGGGATGGAAATAATCCAAAGGACTGGTTGAATACTGGGAATCGGGTTCATCCTCCAACCCATAATAAGTGGGGCTTAATTGGTGGGAAATCCTGGTGGGATGATTCCCTTGGGGTGGTTTTCCCACTTTCATGGAAGCACCAAAGGATTTGCTCCGGTTTCTCCTTGTCTTGGTGACCTTTGCTCCTGGTGCTTATGATTCATCCTGGAATTATTGCTGGGATGGAAATAATCTGAAGGATTGGTTAAATTTTTGGGATTGGGTTCATCCTCCAACCCATGATAAGCAGGGCTTAATTGGTGGGAAATCCTGGAATTCCCTTGGGATGGTTTTCTGTCTCCCATTTTCATGGAAGCACCGAGAAATAATCCAAAGGACTGGTTGAATTTTGGGGATTGAGATCATCCTCCAAAGCATGGAAAGTCCTGGTGTGATGATTCCCTTGGGATGGTTTTCCTTCTCCCATTTTCATGGAAGCACCAAAGGATTTGGTCCAATTCCTTCTTGGTTTGGTGACCTTGGTTCGTCCTGGAATTGTTCCTGGGATGGAAATAATCCAAGGAGCTCTTCCAGCCTTGGGATTGGGTCCATCCTGGGTTTATCAGCTCAGAATTCCTGGTTTGTGGCTGGAGGAGGAGAAGGATGGATCAGAAGCTCATGGAAAACCGTGTCCCTGTGGTTGGATCCGTTCTCCTGCCGAGGAAATGGATCAGAGGGAATGTGACTCCAACTCCCGGCACCGGATCCTCCATAGGAAAAGTTAAAATTCAGCCCAGTGTCAACTCACAAATGGGAATGTTCAAATCCAAAGGGCTCCAGGGATCCCTGGGAGAAGGATGTTCAGGAAGGATGGATGTGGTGAGGTCCTTGCAGCTCCAATATCCCACCTGGAGCTGCCCGGGAAGGCTCCGGGATCATCCCGGCGGAGAGTCGTCCATGCCAGGGATTTGTCCTGTGTGGGAAGAGTTTGTTTTCCATGGAAACACTTTGTCCTCCCTGCCCAAGGTTGTTCCCAGTCTGTGTTTGGGTGTCATCCATCACAAGGTGCCTTTGGCAAAGCTCCGAGCGGAACATGGATGGGGAATGGAGCAGATGTTCCACTTTTCCCAGAGCCCGTGGCTGGGATGGGCAGGAGCAGGCACTGTAGAATTCCAGGGTGGTTTGGTGGGAAGGGACCTTAAAGATCATCGCATTCCATGGGTAGGGACAGCTCCCACTATCCCAGGGGATCCAAGCTTTCCTTGGACGCTCCCAGGGATCCAGGGGCAGCCTCAGCTGCTCTGGGAATTCCAGCCCAGGCAGGAATTCCTTGCCCAGCTCCCATGTGTCCCTGCCCTCTGGCAGTGGGAAGCCATTCCCTGTGTGCCGGCATTCCAGAGCCTCCTCCCAAATCCCAGGGCAGCTCTCCTGGAGCCCCTGGAGCCTCTGGAAGGGGCTCCAAGCTCTCCCGGGATCCTTCTCTTCTCCAGCCTCCACATTCCCAGCTCTCCCAGCCTGGAGCCAGAGCCTCCCATTGGATCCAGCCCCAGCCCAACTCCTCCCTGACAAGGACTGCAGGGAACAAGGGGCTTCCCTGGGAATCTCGGCACTCAGGGAAGGCTCTCCCTTCCCTTTTCCTGCCTTTTCCAGCCCCAGCTTCCACAAAAATCCCTTGGAATGGATTCTGAGTATTTTTTATCATGGAATCCTGGAATGATTTGGGTGGGAAGGGACCTTCAAGCTCATCCCATTCCAGGGACAGCTCCCACTATCCCAGGTGGCTCCAGCCTTTCCTTGGACACTTCCAGGGATCCAGGGGCAGCCCCAGCTTCTCTGGGAATTCCAGCCCAGCCCCTCTGGCCAACCTGTTCAGAACCTCATCCTTAAATTTTTCTCCCTTTTCCCAGCCTGAATTCCTCCTTTTCTAGTCCAAAACCCCTCCTTGTCCCATCCCAACCTGGGCATTGCTGTGGGTCCTCCCAGCTCCTTAATTTTGGGACAGGACCTTCCACTTTGGGATTCCCGGGCTTCCCAATGAACCAGGAGAGCTGCTTTGAGCTTCCCTTCCCATTTTTCCTGGGCTCTGGAAGGAATCTGGTGATCCCACCCATTTTCCCTGATGGTGCCCAGTGGAGCTGATCATTAACCAGGACAAGCTTTCCCTGGAAAAGGTCATTCCTTGAGCTTTGCTCCGTGGTCTCGGCTTATCTGGGGCAGGGATTTACCAAAGGAAAGGAATTTCCCCTGGATTTGTTCCTTACCAGGAGCATTTCGTGTGAGGGAGGAGGAAAACCACAGAAAACAGGGAAAAAGACACAAAATATTTGTGTATTGGGGGTGATCAGCCCAAGAAAAAGGGAATTCCTTAAGGATTAGGAAAAAGGGAGAAACTCCCAACATCCCAGGATGTCCCAACAAGTTGGGAATCCCAGAAATCTCTAAAAATGAGGCTGTTTTGCCCAATAAAAAGCAAAATTCTGAAGGATTTGGGAAAATGATGCCCCAAAGAGGAGCACATTTCAATGGAGATATTCCCAATGTCCCAGGACATCCCAACAAGTCATGGAATCACAGAAATCCCTAAAAATGGGGCTGTTCAGCCCAATAAAAAGGCAAATCCTTAAAGATTGGGAAAGTCAAGAGACTCCCAATGTCTTAGGACATCCCAACAAGTCATGGAATCACAGAAATCTCTAAAAATGGGGCTGTTTAACTCCCAAATAAGCAGAATCCCAAAGGATTTAGGAAAACGATGCTCCATAGGGAGCAGATTTTCATGGAAAAAAACACCCAGTGTCCTGCTTTTAATTTAATTAATATCCAAGGATGGAGCGGGAGGGATTGGGAAGGGATTCCAGGGGCAAGGAGGGCTTAGGGTTGTATCCTATGAATTCCCTCCCTTCCTGTGGATCCTCCTCAGTTTTCCAGGCTGGAGGAGCCGGGAGAAGCTCCCGGATGGATCCGTGAGCCCTCCCCTCCCCCTCCCTGCAGAGCTGCTATTTAAAGGATGAAGCAGGAAAGATTCCCAGGGCTGGAAAACTTCCAGGGGGAGCAACGTACAGTTGGCAGAACACACGGATTGCGGCTGTGGCAGAAACCTGGGAATCATCTGCCAAGGCCGGGAGAAAAGAAGAGCAGGAAGGGGCCGGGCAGGGAATTTTCCAGCTTTTTTGTGTGTCCCCAAAAAAGTTGTTTGGGGGTTTTTCCTCCCCCCCTCCCTTTGGAGTTGAGTGGGTTTAGTGTTGGAGCTGTGAGATGTGCAGGGAGTGAGCAGGGAAGGAGGAGGAGGTCAGGGAGGAGATCTTGGAATTATGGAATGGTTTGGGTGGGAAGGGACCTTCAAGCTCATCCCATTCCATGGGCAGGGACAGCTCCCACTATCCCAGGTGGCTCCAGGCTGGCCCTGGACACTCCCAGGGATCCAGGGGCAGCCCCAGCTTCTCTGGGAATTCCAGCCCAGGCAGGAATTCCTTCCCAAGATCCCACTTGGATCTCCCGTTTTCCAGCCATTCCCTGTGTCCTGTCCCTCCAACTCTTGTCCCAAATCCCAGGGCAGCTCTCCTGGAGCCCCTGGAGCCTCTGGAAGGGGCTCCAAGCTCTCCCGGGATCCTTCTCTTCTCCAGCCTCCACATTCCCAGCTCTCCCAGCCTGGATTCAGCTCTTGGAGAATCTCCATGACCTCCCATGGATCTGCTCCTTCAGTTTTAATTCGGAGCAACCAAAATCCCATGGATGGGCCAATCCATCCCCTTCATCCTGTGGGATTATCAGGGGTGGGAAGGCCATTGGAAGGATCCATGTGGGAAGTTTGGTGGAGCTCTGATGGATTCCGGAGGCTCCAGGATGAGAAGGAGCCTCAGTTGCCCCTGGACCTGGGTATCCAAGGAAAATGAGGGATTTTGGTGTCCAAGAGAGAACAAAAACGAGTGGAGATCCTGGAAAAGCCACCTTGATGCAGGAAAACATCTTGGAATGTTCCTTTCCCATCAAATCTTGTCATGTTTGGTGCCTCCCCTGGAATTTTGGGAAGCCTGGATCAGCCCTTCCCTGGGGAGAGGCAGAGCCTCCACATCCCACCCCCATCCAACTTCCATCCCCAAGGCTGGATGAGCAAGTGGGATCCAGGAAAACATTCCCTTTTATTCCCTGGATGCTTTGTCATTAACTGGGAAAGCGGGATATTCCCTTTGGAAATGGGAACTGCTGGAAGACTCACCTCACCCCCCCCTTGGAGAACCCCAACCTTGTCCTTTCCAAAGCCTCCAACCCTTTTCCCAACGGATTCTCCCTGGATTTCCTTAACTCCCTTCCCGAGCAGGAAAACAAAGAGAGCCTCTTAAAAAAGAACCCAAATATTCCCGAGCTTTTCCTTAAAAACTCCAGCAGCTGCCAGGCCTTGTCCTTGAAGCCCCTCCTGGATGAGCCAAGACCTCCTTCCTGCCGTCCTTCCTGCCTTGGCTCATCCCACAGCATTCCCGCTGTGCCGCCGTATGTTCGGATTCCGCGGGAATGGCTGAACATCCACCTCCTCCAGGAGCATCCGGAGCTCCCGTGGAGGGATGTGCAGGAATCTGTGGGCCAAAATCCACAGGGTTCACTCCGAACTTGCCAAAATTACGGAGTCATCCCGCGGTGGCTCGGATTTATCCAGGATCCTGAGTGACCCCTGGGATTGTGGGAGCACCTTCAGCCTCTCCTTGACTTTTGGAAGGAGTGAATTTTATCCATTTTATTAAAAATATGAACAAAAAAAATTCCAGGTTTTCCAAATCTAGTTTTATCCCGTTTTAGTGATCTGGTTTGGGATGTTTCCCAAAGAATTCCCTTTTTTCCCAGTTATTTCTGTGTTAACCTGCAACGACGACCCTCAGGTTTTAAGCTGGATCAGGGAGAAGGACATTCCTAGAGTTTTTTAGGGGTTTTTTAGGGATAAGGGCACAAAAGTGTTCCCCATGGACTTTCCCAACAAATCCACGGAGAACTCGTATCCTCTGGACATCTTTGATTTGGTTTTTCCTAAAGTTTTTTCCATGACAAATCAAACTCCTTCAAGGAAATTTGGGCTCTTTTGTCACATCACCCCCCAAAAAAGGAGAAGATCCTTAAATTGGGATCATCCCCCTTTGGAAATGAACCTTCTTGGGAAGTCATTTTCCTTTTGGATAAATCCAGCAGGTTGATTAAAGGAAGGATCTGGGATAATTATTGATTTTGGCCGCTCTTTCCCGCCCGATCCATGGGTTGTCCTTATAATTAAGTTTCCCTGCTGTCTTGTCATATGCTTGGATTTGGCTCTGGATTTATTTTGGAGCATCCTGGGGGCTCCCTGGGAAGTGCTGGAAGCGCCTTCCAAACAAATGTTGAGGTTCTTCTTGGCTTTGGGAATGGCAGCCTTAGAAAGAGATCCAAAAATCCTTGGATTCGTGTTCAGGCCTGGTCAGAAAATGATGGTGAGGTGGCTTGGGAAGAGATTTTGGGAAGAGGGACAAGTGGGAGACCTTGTCCTTGGGTGCTGAGTCAAGAGCCCTTTCTTATCCCATCATAAAATGATTCCCATAAAACCACGGAGTGAGTAATTCCATGTGATGTCATGGAGCCGAAAGCCCTTGGAAAGCCCTTCCCAAAGTAGAGGAACCCAGGACAGGCAATTCCAGGTTTTCCACTGGTTTCTTCTGCCCAGGTCCACGTTCCAATGTTGCCCTGAGTCTGCTGGGATCGTGGTGAATGGAATTTCCGGAGCACCAGGAGCGGCTGAGGGAGCTGGGGGGGCTCAGCCTGGAGAAAAGAGGGATGAGGGAGCGGCTGGAATTGTGTGGAATTCCCTGGCAGGAGGGGGGAGCCGGGTGGGATGGGGCTCTGCTCCCAGGGAACAAGGGCTGGGATGAGAGGGAACGGCCTGGGGCTGTGCCAGGGGAGGGACACTTGGATCTTGGGAACAATTCCCGCCTGGAAAGGGCTGGGAAACATTGGGATGGGCTGCCCAGGGCAGGGCTGGAGTGGCCATTCCCGGAGGGATTGAAATCCCTGGGGATGTGGCCCTTGGGGACAGGGAGCAGTGCTGGGAATGCNGATCCCCCCCCCCCCAGTTTGTCCTGCACTGGGAACATCCCAAACTGGGGTTTCCTTGGAAGTGTTTCCCAGCCTGGCCTTGGAGCAGGTCCAGGAGAGAATCCAGTGGCTGCTCTGCCAAGTTGCCACCAAGAGCTCAAATAATCCCAGTTTAAATGAGTGATAAACCCAAGTTTAGGCCTGAATTTGAGGTTTGAGTGAAGCACAAAACCCAAGGAGTGACACAAGTCCTTGAGTGGATCCAAGAGAGGAGAATTTGGGGTGGAAAACCAGTTTTCCATTGTCAGAAAAAAGATGGAAACCCCACAACTTGAAAAAAAATGGAGGGTCAAAGAACGGCCTGAGCTCAAATAATCCCGGTTTAAATGAGTTATAAACCCAAGTTAGGCCTAATTTTTGAGGTTTGAGTAAAGCACAAAATCAAAGGAACAACACAGGTTCTTCAGTGGATCCAAGAGAGGAGAATTTGGGGTGGAAAACCAGTTTTCCATTGTTAAAAAAGAATTGGAAACCCCACGACTTGGAAAACCAAGTGGAAGCTCCAGGAAGAGCCTGAGCTCAAATAATCCTGGTTTAAATGAGTTATAAACCCGAGTTTAGGCCTGACCTTTGAGCCTTGAGTGAAGCACAGAATCAGAGGAGTGACACAAGTCCTTGAATGGATCCAAGAGAGGAGAATTTGGGATGGAAAACCAGTTTTCCATTGTCAGAAAAGGACTGGAAATCCCACAGTTTGGAAAACCCTCAAGGAAGAGCCTGAGCTCAAATAATCCCGGGTTAAATGAGTGATAAACCCGAGTTTAGGCTTGTATTTGAGCTTTGAGTGAAGCACAAAAGCAAAGCAGCAGAAACAGCACCGGAGGAACAACAATAAGTGGGAATGTCTCCGGAAAATGGATTAAACAGAAACAGCTCCAAGGGCTTGACATTAATTAAAAGGCTTTTTTTTTTTCCCTAATTAATTAATTAATTAATTAAAACCACATTAAGGTTTGTGTGGAGCCTAAAATTAGACTGGAATCTCTTCAGGCTACAACTGTCAGCCTGGTGCTGGAGCCTCCTCCCTAAATCCATTGACTTTATCGGATTTATCCCGATTTTTTTTGGCTCCCAGGGAGGTCAGGGAAGGGGAGCGTTGCTTTTGCTTCCGGGAGGTTCTGCAGCCTCCGAATTCCTCCTCTGTCATTCCAGAGGTTGGGAAGGACCTTCTTGGCTTGGTGTCGTGGCACTGGGTGTTTCCAGGTGCCGGGGAGGAAAACTTCCTTCATCCCACTTGGAAAAATCCGATGGAGCTGCTCCTGCTGCTGGAGGGAGGGGTTTTCATCCCGATTTCATCCCGCCGGTTTTCCACCCTGTTTTTGTGGGATGCAGGCAAGGAAAAACCAGCCAAATCCTTGGAGTCAGATCACACACCAGCGGGGAGGGGAAATTCCCACTTGGCTGATCCAAGGAAAACAGAGACCAAAGAAATCCAGCCCTTTTAACTCTTTCCCATCATCCCTCCGGGAATCCTTCCGAGATCCCGAAAGAGGTGGAACCTTTTTGGTGCTCGTTTTGGGTGGGAATTGGATTTGGAGCTTTTTTTTTTCCTTTAATTTGGTTTATTTTTGCTTCTGCTTGGAAAACTCATCCCTTCCCCAATTTATTTTTAGGAAGTCGTTGCTCTTGTTCTTCTCTTGTCCAATCTCTCCCGGGATTTTGGTGTCGGAGAGTTTGGCCTTCCCTTTGATCAACCCAACAGCTCTTTCCTGGACTTTTTCCAACAGAAATCATTCCTCCTGTGGAAAATGGCCTGGAATATCCTGATTTTCCTTATCCAGGTCCTACCAGCTT
This sequence comes from Calyptomena viridis, assembly GCA_013390005.1. Classification (NCBI taxonomy): domain Eukaryota; kingdom Metazoa; phylum Chordata; class Aves; order Passeriformes; family Eurylaimidae; genus Calyptomena; species Calyptomena viridis. The sequence continues at coordinate 7,929 of WEIV01010390.1, read as the reverse complement.
GTTTTTCCCTCTTTTTTCCCTCCCTGTTTGTTTTCCTTCCTTCAGTCACTGCTGGGATCATTCCCAGTATTTTGGTGTCTCCTCTTGTCACTTCCATAAAGCCATTCCCAACTTTTATTGGAATCTCATGATCTTGGTGGAGTTTTTGACCTTTGAGTGGTAAAAAGTGGGAGAAATCGGCTCAGTGTAGTGGGAAAATTGGGAATTTTTCCCACCTTTTTTATGGGAACGGGTCAACCCACCCTCGAGGTGGTGGATCCATGACCGACTCCCCTTGGAACTTCCCCTTTATTCCCAAAATTGAGTTTCATGGAGCTTTTTGGGACACTCTGCTGAATCATTGGATCACGGAGTCATTAAGGTTGGAAAATCCCTCCAAAATCATGGAATCCCAGCATTCCCAGCACTCCAAGGCCACCAGTGATCCATGTCCCCAAGGGCCACATGCCTTGGGATTTCAATCCCTCCAGGAATAGGGATTCCAGCCCTTCCCAGGGTTGGACAACCCTTTCCAGGCAGGAATTGTTCCCAATATCCAACTAAACCTCTCCTGGTGGGACTTGAGGTCGTTTCCTCTCATCCTGGCGTGGGAGGACACACAAATCCAGGCTGGAATGATACAGGATGGACACTTGGGAATGTTGGATGGATGATATCCCGGGAATCGGTGCTTTTCAGGAATATATGGCGATTCTGGAAGCGACGGCATCAATGGGAATTTGGGATGTGGCGAAAATTAAGTTGGGCTTTTCTTGGGTGATGGGACAACACTGGAGCTCAGGCATGTTTTCCATGGATTCTGGATTCACTCAGGATTGCAAAACCCTGGGAAGAGTCATGGAAATGAGCCAGAGGCTGAGGAAAATGTCTTGGAAAACCGAAGGGCTCCGTTGAGTATGTGGGAATGAGGAAAAAAGGAGTGGGAATGTGGTGGGGACACTGCAAACATGGAAAAGAATGGAAAATCCCAAATCCTGGAGAGGATTTTAAATCCAGCCTGACAGAGGATGAGTCAAAGGTGAAGCCAGACAAAATCCAACTAGGATTCAGGCCCGGAGTTCCAGCTGGGAGGGGGATTTGGGAACCAGAACCAAGGGAAATAGTGGGATGCAGCATGTTTTGGGCAACCAGGAATTCTGGGATGGTGCTGATGGAATTTGGTGGCTCTGTGAAGTCCAGGAAGTCAGACTGACCCCTTTAATGGTCTGTCCTGGCCTTGATCCCAAAACCTGGAATATTTTCATAGGAAAAGTTGCTTCCCAAACATCCTCATGGATCCTCTGCCCCGCCCTCCATCCCGGCCTTTCCCGGGATTAACCCCCCTCATTATCCAAGTCATTAATTGCAGCTCCCTCGAAGCAGTGATGGATTTGCCGGAGCAAATCCAGGGAATCTCAGCCCCTCTCCTTCCCCGGGAATGTGTGAAGTCTCTCCGTATCCCCCGGAATCCGTTTGATATCAGGAATTGATTTCGGATACAACCCCCTCTCCGTGTTGGTTGATTTTTCGGGAGCTGCTCCGCCTCCCAAACATGCCAATAAAATTCTCATCCCTGCTCTGACAGCTGGAATTCCGTTGGCAGCTGGAGCGTGGCTGGGAATTGCAGGGACTTCTCCAATCCTTGTTTTAACAAGGGGTTATTCGGTCGTTTCCAGATGGGAACTAAGGAATCCTTTGGGAAAACGGGATCTGGTGGGATGGAATGGGCAAGTGGATCATGTGGGGAGTCCCAGCCCCTCCCCACCTTAACAGCCAGGAATTCTTTTCCAAGATCCCACCCAGAACTCCCCTTCTCCAGTGGGAAGCCATTCCCTGTGTGCCGGCATTCCAGAGCCTCCTCCCAAATCCCAGGGCAGCTCTCCTGGAGCCCCTGGAGCCTCTGGAAGGGGCTCCAAGCTCTCCCGGGATCCTTCTCTTCTCCAGCCTCCACATTCCCAGCTCTCCCAGCCTGGAGCCAGAGCCTCCCATTGGATCCAGCCCCAGCCCAACTCCTCCCTGACAAGGACTGCAGGGAACAAGGGGCTTCCCTGGGAATCTCGGCACTCAGGGAAGGGTCTCCCTTCCCTTTTCCTGCCTTTTCCATCCCCAACTTCCACAAAAATCCCTTGGAATGGATTCTGAGTATTTTTTATCCTGAAATCCTGGAATGGTTTGGGTGGGAAGGGACCTTAAATCCCATCCCATTCCAACCCTGACACCTCCCACTATCCCAGGTGGCTCCAGCCTTTCCTTGGACACTCCCAGGGATGGATCAGCTTTTCCCACCCAAACCATTCCATGGTTCCATGACCTTCCTTTTTAGTGACAATTAACAGTTTTCCAGGAAGAGCTTCATTCCCAGCTACCAGTTGGAATTTGTGGCTCCGGTCCCCAGAAGATCCTCCTAAATGGGCCAAAATTAACAAGTTTTGAGTGATTTTTAATCCAAACCTTCACCCAAGTCTCCCATGGGAGCCTGGACTGAGGATATTCCAGGACTTCTGGGCTGCTCCATATCCCACATGGATGATAAATTCCTTTGGAAGTGCCAGTGGTCCCCATGGACAGCGGGAAACCCTTTCCCTGGGCTGTTCCCAGGAATTTGAGTTGTCCCATTTGAGGATAAAAAGGAGTCAGAGCCATCCCAACATTTTTTTCCGGATTAAGGAAGCTGGAATCTTGTCCATCAAAGTTTAGCTCCCTCTTGCCTCTTTCTGCCCTTTTTTCACCCAAAATGTGGGATTAATCCAGAATTAATGTGTTTTTTGGGATTAAATCCATAGCCTGGCTGTACCATGCTCTGCCAGGCTCCCAGGTCATTCCCAGAAATCTGGGATTTTTCCCAATTGGATGCTGCGTGTCCTTCCTGGATCATATCCAGCAAGGCCACAGGACTCTCCCAGCTTTCCCAAGGGAAAAGCCCCATGGATATGGAGGAACAACGGAACCAGCCACTGGAATTGTGGCTCCTTTCCATTACCACATCCCACTTCCCACCCGCCTCTGGCTGCTGGATTTATCCCGAATTCCCTGTGTGCCACGGCTGGCACCTCCTGGGGGAGTGTGAGATAAATACCAGGAACTTCCCTCCCGGTTTTTTGGATCTATTTTTCCCAAAGGAATTGCTCAGCAATGCAGTGGGAGAGTTCCTGGCAGGGCCGGGGTTGGGCTTTTCCAGCAGCATTCCCTGCTCCGTGTCGGATCCCGGGATATTTCCTTTGGCACGTTTTCCATGAATTCCTCCCCTGGCCGTTATTCCTTAAAACATCCGGGAAGTTCCGGATCAATTCCTGTCCCTTGTGCCAACCTGGATACACCGTTTTTCCCACCAGTTTGTGCTTGGGATGGATTTTTCCACGGAGTAGATTGTGACCTAATTAACACCTTTATTTTATAATAATTAATAAATAATCAGAAATCCCACTTTTTTCCACGGGAAGCGAGGGACGAGACGAAAATCCCGGTGTCACCTGCCAAGGATCAATATTCCACTAATTATTGGGAATGATTCCGTGGTGATCAATGGTTCTCTTGGCTGAAACTTCCCTTTGCCTTCATTCCAGAGAAAACAGCGGATGACGAAGTCCAGAAATCCGACATCTCCTCCAGCAGCCAGGGGGTGATTGAGAAGGAATCCCTGGGACCTCTTCTCCTGGAGGTGGGTGTCAGATCCCAGAATTCCTGCCTAAACCAGGACACGGAGGAAAAGCCACAGGGAAGTGCTTGGGATGCTCTAATCCCAAATTTATCCCTGGATTTAGTTGTGGATAAGGTGGTTTTAGGCTTTTCCTTCCACAAACAGTTTGGAAAACCAAGGTCAGGCTTAGTTGAACTGAAGTGGTTTTTATCCCAGCACTGAAATACTGAGTTGTTTCCAGTGGGAATTAAATGGAATTCCCGGGATCAGCCGGAGGTGGATGTTGGTGGGTGGTTTCCAGGAGATTGGAATCCTCTGGAAAACAGGGGAACATCTTGTATGGAGAAGGACTTAATTGGAGTATCCCATTATATCCCAGGATAAACTCAATTCCTGAGTCATTCAGCTGATGATTTACAGGGATTTGGGATTGGGAATGGGGGGTTCTTCCCTAGGGAATGGCCAACGTGTCCCGGCGTTGAAATGACACATTCCAGGACCAAAGGGAAGCACCGTCGGGGTGTGATTAATTGAATTAATTTAATTTAATTAATTAAGAATTCCTGATGGGACACAATCCCAAGGTTTACTCCAAGTTTTCTCTTGGAAGCCCAAGAGCTGGGAAGGGAATTGGGAAGAATTTTGGAGACAAGGATTGATGGTCCTGGAGGTCTTTTCCAACCGTAAGGATTCTGTGGAAACTCCAATATTTGGGTTATATTGGGAAAAGGTTTCCTAGGAAAGCAGTGCAGAGCCAACAAACCCATGAGTACATCCCATAAATCCATGGATTTTGCAGCAGAGGATCCTCCAGCTGGGATTGATCCTCGTGTCCCTCCCATTCCTGGGAATATGTGGTTCATCCTGTATTATTCCATGTTTAGATCCCATTTATTCCCTACACAGAAATCATTCCTTAATTATCCTCCTCCTGCAGTGCCACATGAAGGTGCTGATCCCAACCCATTCCCAGCCTATGGAATATCCATGGCTGCACTTGGAAGATGCCAAACCCTTCCCACCCTTTTTCCACATAGATTATGCCAAGGAAAAACTCCATGTTTCCATTGATCCCGAAACAACCCAGAGCCCCAAAACATTCCCCCAATGACTCCCAGCTTCCCTTGGCTCCAGCAGGGTTTTCCAACCCGGAAAATGATCATTAAAAACCACCTCAGGGATTTTTGGGAATTTTTTCTGCCTCTTGACCTGTTGCTTGGGCTTGAATTCCATAAGCAACTGAGCTTTTAATGGAATTTAGTATTAAAACCATGGATAAATTCCCTGGAGGAATGGGAGCCATAGGGAAGCTGCCACCTTGGAGCTTCCCAACCCTTTCCCGGCTCTTTCCCGCTCCCACAAAACCAACATTCCCTGGGGAAGGGATCCAGGTGGGATTTGCCATGCAGCCTGGGGCTGGGGTTTTTTTTGGGAATAACACAAGGCCTGGTTGTCTTGGCAACAGCTGGGAATAAGGAAAATCTCGGCCACTCTGCCGGATCCCTTTTGACAAAAGATTCCTTTCTCCTCTTTTTTTATCCCGTTGGTTTAAAGCAAAACCCGTTTTTTTTGGGAGCTGCACTAAAGAAAACTGGATTTTCTCCCTCAGGAATTCTCTGCTGGCACAGGCACGGAGAGGGTTCCGATTTTGGGGTATCCCGGGTTCCTCCGATCCCTGGGATCGATTTATTCCACCCAAACACACATTAACGAGCAGGATAAGTAGGAATTAGACCCCAGGAAAAGCAAATCCTGGATGGAACACTTTAGGTGGGTCTAGGCCGCGCTTCTTCTCCTCCTCCAGCTGGATTTGCCTCTTCCTAAATCCAGGAAAAAACGCTGCTCCAAGGAAAAGCTCTATCATTCCTTGTATTAAGCAAATCGGGAATATTCCTGATTTTTGGAGCCTTGAGAAGTCGGAGTCTCTGGATTGCTCCGGCTCTTGGATGGTTCCTGTTCCTCCGTGGAGGGACGATCCCGATAAACCGAACGTGCCGTCGTTCGATCCCGCTCGGAATACGGAGACCCGTGTGGGCCAAGAAGCTTCTCCGCAGTCCAGGAGGAGCAGCGGGAATGCTCTGGATCCCGCTTCATCCCGTTTTTTTTCCCAGGCTTTGGACGGCTTCTTCTTCCCAGATCCCGTTTCATCCCGGTTTTTTTCCCAGGCGTTGGACGGCTTCTTCTTCCCAGATCCCGCTTCATCCCGGCTTTTTTCCCAGGCTTTGGACGGCTTCTTCTTCGTGGTGAACCGGGAAGGGCGGATCGTGTTCGTGTCGGAGAACGTGACGGGATATCTGGGATACAACCAGGAGGAGCTGATGAACACGAGCGTTTACAGCATCCTGCACGTCGGGGACCACGCCGAGTTCGTCAAGAACCTGCTCCCAAAATCCTTAGGTGAGGGAAGGACGGAGCTGGGAAAAGGATGGAAAAAGGATGGAAAAGGATGCGGGAGATGGAGGGAGAGGGAGGGGAATGGAGGGAATGGTGGGAAGTGGAGGGAATGGGGGGAATGGAGGGAATGGTGGGAAATGGAGGGAA
>WEIV01010388.1:9171-39513 GCA_013390005.1 Calyptomena viridis | reverse complement strand
AGGAATTAATAATTTTTATCTTTGCTTTGATTCCTCACTGCCCTGTTCCTCAGGCAGCTGTGGAAACTGCAAAAGAGCACTGAGTCAGAGGTTTGCAGTGACTAGTCTGCTGTTGATATGCTATCACATTTGCTTTGCAGAAGTGTCATCTAACAGAGTAGCATTTCCTGTTGGAGTGATCAGAAGAATGGCAGGAGACAGAATTTACACAGCTGCCTAATGAATATGCTAAAACATTTTGAGTTACTTTAAAACATGGCTGTGAAATTCCCTATTTAGCTTATGCAGTTGTGAGGAAATAAATGTAACTGCCTACAATGCAGCTAAACACTATGAAAATGGCATTTTGCAATTGTACAACATCCCTCTCTGAGCCTCTGCCTAAAGGGAGGGAGTAATTCATATTTAAGTGAAGATTCTTCTCACCCTGTTCTCTTTTAGTTACTCTGTTTCTGCTCTAAAATCTTTCCTGTTTTATCCTTCCACCTTTTGAAATAATTACTTCTGTTGTGAAATCCCAAGCTTGGAAAGGGTAGAACCATTGGCTCTACTTTGTCATGGCAGCGTATTTGGGTGCATTTGCCAGTTGTTTTAGTGACTCTTACTGACTTGAACTACCCACTAGCTAGAGGCAAATGCAGGGGAAAAGATCTGTGGATGTATACTGAGTGGAGTGTGATCAACTTCAGACCTCTGGTAGAACAAGAGAAGACAGTTTTTAGTGCCTTGGGCCTGATTTCATGATGAAGAGCAGCTAAGAGTAAAGCGCAGTAGCTGAAACAAATGATACTGAAGATGCAGGCTAATAGTCATAATATTGGAGAGGAAAGGCCTGTGAGCCTGACTGTGAGGGAGGGGAGTAAAAAGTAAATACTAGCACCTCAGCTACTATGGATCTTCAGTTATTGGCAGTGTAGGAGGGCACGTGTGAATGAATGTGTGCAAAAGGCAAACAGGGATGCAATACTGAGCAGGGAGGAGAGGGCTGAGTAATGGGGTGATTTTGCAGCTGTCATAACAAAAGATACACTGGGTAAAGCTATGAAAACAAAGTTAATGGGTAATACAGGGTTCCTTTTTTTGTAGTGTCTATATAGTCTGGTTCTAGATGTACTAAATGGTAAGTGGTCATATGCTTCGTGGAGGTTTTTGTGTTATTCAGGCTATGGAATTCTGACCTAAAAAAGTTTGTCTAGGTACAAAATATAAAATAACTGGATGGAAATGGAATAAAGCCAATTTTAAAGTATTTGTTGTTTTATTCAATGGAAGGGGCATTTGCAAAGTATATAAATGTGTTGTATTAATTGTTCAAGCTTTTGAAATGTATTCAGAAAAATGTCAAAATTGTACTGACATTTAATTTATACACAATAAATCATTAGTAAGACTATCTATCTGCATTTTATTATTAGTGCATGAAAATTGTACTAATCTATCTTTTCTTGAATGTTTACGTATTTGTCTCATTTTTGCTTTCAGAATCTAATCTCAAAAAAGTTGCAGAAGCATAATTTGAAATTTTTTAAATGTTGAAATTAATCAGGTTTCATACATGAGGTATGACTGCGGAAGTTGAGTAATTACAGAGCAAGGGAAAAAAGGAAAAATAGATACTGTATTATCTTGAACTTGTTACTCTGTGGGATATGCTTGTACTACAGTATATACTTGTCTGTCCTATACTTGTCTGTCCTAAGGTTTTTTTCTTTGAAGTATAACAGGTACTACAGACGTAGGGTTTTTTGTTTTTATATATATGGCACTAGAATATATACAGATGAAGCACAGCTTTGTTAGTACTAGCTAGGGAAAATCCTGTAGTGTTCTGAGGATGTTCTCTTTTTCCTGTTGTGCTTTTGCATTTGATTGTATGCCATGGTGCACATACCTATGGCTCTCCATGTAAAATCCTTTGATGGTCAGGTCATGGTTGCATTATGGAAAGTGTAGCCTACAGCATCTGAAATGGCACTAGCAGCCAGGATTCCAGTGCGCTGTCAGTGTTCCTGCTGGGTGGTGAGTACTCAGTGTTGGGTTAGAAGGCTTCACTCGCTTTCTCTTGCTGTGGGCTCTTGGCCTGCCTGCTGGTTACTGGAGGGTGGAAGGAGTCATATTGACAGGCATTGCCTCCAACTCTGTCTGGATTACATTGTCACAAATTCTCCCTGTATGAATGCAGTCTCTTCAATCTTATTCCTCAAATCTGAATGTAAACAAAATGTATTTGTGTGGGACAGACTCACAGCATTGAGGGTGTCCTCTTTGACACAACTGGAAAACCACATCCGCTCTGGCATGAGCTGGGGGAAGAGATGGGCTCACATCCTGTTGAGGTTTGAGTAATTGATTGAGAATTTATAGCCTGCTTCCTTATTATGCTTGAGGTGGATACTTGTTTTATTCATCCTTTTCCATTAGATCCCAGCTTGAATCAGAGGGTGTGCACAGAAATGCTGGCTATGATTGTTTTTTGGAGACAGTGGGCTGTGCAAGCTCTTGCTCTGTTTCCTATGGACTATTTTTTTTTGGATATTTTTCTAGTTGCAGCCTATTATAGTTAGAGGGTGTGCAACATCTGGGGTTTTATTTATTTAACTGTGGTCATACTTCTGACAAGTCTTCTGTTGTCTGCAGTCACTGGCACATTGACTCTCCATGGTATAATGGTTGCTTCTAGTGATTCGGAAGAGCAAACTAGTTACAGGGATGGTAACCTGTATATAAGGGTCTACGCATCTTGATTACAATACACAAAACATGCTAAAACACATAAAAGTGCTCCCTTCCTATATGCCTGTGTGTTTTCTTGGTTCAAAGTGATAGTGTGATGTGCAGCATACGGCATAATTATGTTGCTATTGCTATGCCTCCTTTTATTTGTAGACCAGTAATTTTGAATATATAGGTGCAAACATAATGAGAAAATAAAGAGTAATAGGAAAAATGTGAGCTACTCAGAAATATATTATCTCTCCAAATGTTGTGGAAGTAGCAGATATGAGAAATTTTGCACATAGCATGAATTTCCATCTGCTTTTGCAGGGTGCCCTACTTTTTGGAAAAAATTTGAAGTTTTTAAGAGAGTTTTAGCAATCTTTTTATATACATGTGTAGAAGTAATTGCTAATCTAAGCTGTGAGTGATTGGCAGATGTTGGAAAAGAAACAGTATTCTTAAGTTACTTAAATAGCATCAATTTCTCACTAAAGCATGTAAGGAGGACTAGAACCAAAGTAATATGACATAACTATTTTTTGGGACTTCCATTAAATCCCTATCTGGCTGTAGCTCTTCACCACTAACAGCAGCAAAAAATGTGCTACCTGTTTAAATTTCTTTTTGTGGCATAGATGAGCAAAGAACAAGGAGACCACTGATGGCCGTAATGTCAAGTAGAACAGAATGTAGAACAGGGTGCTAGAGATTTGATCTATAGTTCTCTTACAACTGAGAAAAAAAGAAACAGCATGTCATAGATAATCCTAATAACAAATCTTTTTTGAAAAAAATATCTAATATCTGTATGTTTAGATTATTCTGTATAAAGGCCATTTGGCAATACAGGGCAAATGAAAAGCTTGTGACAGGATATCAAGGGAAAAAGTGATCTCATAAAAATTTAGAGTCCTAAAAATCATCTGAAAAACCTTTTGTGTACATATTGCTAACTGTGATTACAGGCCTATTTTTCTTTTCCTTTCTAAAGCTTTCAACACCTTTTATATCTTCAATTGGCTAGGCAAAATATGAACTGTCACAAGTATTGGATCTTAGGGATGGAGAGTTAGGGTAGTGAGAAACACCCTCCATAACAGCATCAATACTGGCTACAAACAGGAGAATTCTTGTTATATGGAAATACGTATGAGCAGCACTTGTTGGATTTGAACGTTTTCAAGCATTCTGTGTGTATGCCCTGTGCTTCTGCCTCTTTAGAGCTCTTTCTGGTTTTCTTCCAGGACAGAACTTTTAAAAAGTTTGCTGTCTGTGGGATTTGTGTGAAGAGTTTTTTTTTGTCCTTTTTTGTTTGGTTGATTTTGGGGTTTATTTCTTTGTTTTTTGAATTCCTGGCTTCTGCCTCAAGATTCCTTCCTATTGTTTAATAATAGTTATTCCCTAGCAGATAACTAAGAATACTCTGTGTTAGGGATAAGTCTACAGTTGGTGAGCAAAAAGTGTGTACTACTGGACTTCTGGTTGGCATCATTAACTTTGTAATGTTATAGCTAAGATATTCTGTTCCTGGTGCTGGAGTTCAGCCTAATGGGCTGTCTGAGAGTGGCTTTACAGTGCTGTTAGTTTTCTGAAGTGTTCATTTTGTTAGTATTGTGACCTGTAAAATTAGGTGTTTCAGTGACCCCCAGAAATAGTTAAAAAAAGGCAAAACTAGGAAAGGCCGGGCTCATGAGAAGAGTAATGGAACAGCTCTGTCTTCAGAGCTCACCTACTACACAGCAGTGAGTGCTATACACTAATACAGGCTGGTGTGAAGGAACACTCTTAATTCACTCAGCAAACACAAGTCACAATGTAGTCATCTGGCAAACTGCTTAAGATGACTGGTTGTTCATTAATAAATCACCAACGCTCCACCAAGAGACCATGATGATGGGGAAGAAAGTGCATTGGAGGTGAGTCATAAGGGCCCCACCAACACACATTTCTTAGTGGAAAGTATGTATGTGGTGGTGAATCACCAACTCCACTGAAAGTCTGTGTGTGCCTGTCTTAATGTTTGTGGGATGACGAGTACTGGTAATGAAAATCTCAGCAAGTAAAAATTGATATATCTATATAATATACTGCAAGGTTCTGGGCTAGTATTTTAAACCTGAATATGTTCTTTATAGCTACAAGAAAATATTCTTTTAAGAGACAGTTTTTTTCTATTTAATTCTTATGACTTTTTTTTTTCCTAAGAGGTATAATATCTGTCTGGCCAGGTTCTTGTCTGTCGAAGGCTTTTCTACAAGTTGACTGACACTTGAAGTGTGTAAATTAATCTAAGATTTTGGTGTATAGGGCGCTATGGTCGACTTAGTGACATTTTGGAGAGGGAAACAAAACCCTCAAGTTCTATGTTTATCTTTTCATTTAGTGGAGTAAAGCAAAGATGTTATTTGACTTTTTCCTCTAAGAAATTTTAGTCCAAGATTGATAAAAACATTATATAAATGATGGTAGATATAAAGGCTGATGTAATTCTCGCATAAAGCTGTATCAAAATAAAGAGATTTGGGTATGAAAATTTCATAAATAAAGGTAAAATAGGCCAGATAAATATATGCCTCCGACTTCTTCATTTTTCCTTTCTACTTCTTTGGGCAGCTGCGTTCCTTCATAATATTGTTGCTTCTCAGTGGTCCAATTCTGTCGGAATTTTCCATTCTTAACAAGGCTTGATCGATAAGAGGGCTGCTTTTTGTCTCTGCAATCTTTGTTCATGCTGGTTTCCAAATCTTTAATTTGCTGTTGTATCTAAGTCTGTAGCGATGTTCACTTAACAGGCTTCCAGAAGATTTGTCCGAAGAGTATATTGGCCTTGAGTGGCAATATTGATGCTGTTTTTCTCTTTGCAAGGGAGCTTTCCTACAGTTAAATGGGGTGCTGATAGAAGTTGGGTCAAAGAGACTAGTGCTTACAGTAAGGCTGAAGGTTTTGGGTATGTGAAACATCAAACACGTATTCTTGATGAAATTAAATAAGCCTTATTAAATGAAATTATTATGTGATTAGAAGTTACTAGCAAACATAGGCATGCTAGACAACATTGGTTTCATGAGGATAAAATGAAATTGTCCCTAAAATAAGGAATTTTAATTAACAGAACTTTTCCAGCAAGAAATGATTTTAAAGAGAGCTATTTTTACATGTCTATATACTATTTTTTAATTAAAATAAAAAGAAACAAAAAAGAGAAAAGGAACAGCTGCAGTGTGACTAGAATGAATTGTCTTTCAAGAGCAATGTGCTCGTTATGCAAGGTTAGTTTTTTCTGATCATGACGATTGTTCTTGGACCACAGTGACAAATGCAAGGACTCTAGGGTTTTTGACAAAACCATGATGAAAGAATTATGAAGGAGAGGAATTTCCAACATGCTTTTTGAGACCAGTGACTCTGCTAGTGAGGAGTCCTTGTTGTTGTACAGAAGGGTTTCTCATAGTCTTGGGGATGTTATAATGTGGCGTTTGGGCTGTTAGTGTCTGTGTCCTGCTCTGTTCAAAGGGAAGTTCAGTGTGATAATCTTTGCACACAGCTTTTCTGGAAAGGCTGTCATGAGTGTAGGCTGTTGGAGTTTGAGCTGTGGGGAACCAAGAAGATGCACTTAGGAAACATGCTGTGCTTTAGCCAGACATATAGCATCTGTTCTAGTAAATGTGAACTTAATATCTGGGTGACAGTAGTGGTGATTCTCTTGTGTGTGTGCTATGTGCCAAGCATTGCTTTGCATCACTTGGATGGAAGCCTCTTTCATCTTGAAAGTCACTTGTTTCAGTAGCAGCTGGGTGATGCTTCCAGCTCTTTCAGCACTGGTGAGCTCGTGTAAGCTGATTCTGGTTTGAAATACTGAACCAAAATAATTAGTAGAGAGTTTCTGGTCTTCTCATGTCTTGCAAGTGGGTTACACTTCGGAACAAGTGGGACTGCTCTTCCTGTCTCAGCAACTCTTGGTGACAAAATGAGGATATAGGAGACAAACAGAATTCCTTTACTGTGCTGTTCATTAAAGTGATTCTGCAAGAGCTAAACTTTTGTTTCAGATGCTCTTAATATTTTAGTAGTGACCTTTAAGTGCTTTTATGAGGGTGGTGATATAAGCATAGCACACACATATATGCTCACATATATATGCTGACTTTAACTTGTTCATATACATTATGAACTATTTTATCTGTGCTTTACTTAGATAAAAAAGTAATATATAGAGTATTCCTTTTTGTAAAGGCAAAAGTTAATCCTATTGAACCTATTGGTTTCTTTGCAAGTGGGGTTTTGTGACACCATGCCTAAACATCGTTTGAATGCCTTTGGGAAGGGAAAGCTGAAGAAAAAGAAACACTATGTCTATTTGCTCTTTTAAGCATAGTTACAGAACATACATGTTCATAGTACAGATTAAAGACAATGTGGGTTTTTTCTTAAAAAAAATCCCCCTGAAAATAAGCAAAATCAGAGTATTTTTCAATGATCACAACTCAACATGTTTTTAATTTTAAAGAACATGTTTAAATTGCCTGCTGCCTTTTTGATTGACTAGTGTAATAGATATCTAGATCTATATATCATAAGAAGGTTGTTTCTTTTGTGTAAGTGGACGAAAAAAAATAACATGGGTGTATGTGAGAGATGGATCACCATATCTATATCTTGCACCTATAGGTATGTATAGTTGGAGAAAAGGTATTTCTAATAAAACTTTATTTGAAACCAGACAAGCTGGAGAAAGGAAGAATGGTTCTTCCATTCTTTACCTTCTCAGTGACATAGAGACCTAACTTTTATTTAGTGACTTTTTTCACACACTACTTTGCAGTGAATGGGGATTGCAGCATTCAAGCTTTTAGCTTTGTTTCTATGCACAGGAGGCTGATAGGAAAGCTTTTTTCAAAGTTAGTGCAGGTGGAAGCTCATCATGACCAACTGGTGAATTGATTTTTACATTCTTTTTGCATAAACTACTTAAAAAAACAAACTGTGACACCCATTTTTCTACGTAAACACATAAATGTAGGTTAAGTTTTTCCTTCAACCTACATTTATTAAATGGGGAAAAAGGGAAATACTGATGTGCTTTTTTACAGCCTGACATGTGGACATTTTTAGTAACGCTACTCTTCTCTGAAATTACCATCTATTTATTTTTAAGAGAAATGCTGGGAGTTGTTTGTTTTGGGAAAGGGGATTTTGCAGTTTCATGTTCTTCCATGGGCTTTAAGACAAGTAAGAAACTTAAGTGCTGGAAGACAATAAGTATGTCCATTTATGTGAAGCATTTTTTTTATTGGCACATTTCTGTCTAGGATCACAGTAAAACTGCTGGTATGTATCGCAGGCTACTAAGTGGCAGATATCGGATAATGATTCTCACTTATTGCTGCTAGATTTGAGCAGAGAATTTAATTCTGATCATATGTAAAAGGGGCCAAATAATATTTTCAGAGAGCATTTAGTGCTTTTTCATTAGTGTGATAGATCTAAAAGAGTGAGTAATGCAAGAGATGTGAAGGATTTTATGAATTGAAAAGAACAATTTTATCTAACAGTTTCAGGTAAAATGTAGAGTCCAGTGTTGATTTGACGCTTATCTCAAAACAGCAGTGTTTTTTCTTTTAACTGTAATGATTTAATTTAGTTTTATTCAAAGTGTAACTTCACTAATTATATCCCAAATATCCTAATTCAGGATGCTATAAATAGGATAGCCACCAGTGCAAATGCCATCCCTGACTTCTCACTCCTGTTTCACTTGGGATGCTGTTTCTCTCAGTACATCTTGGCATGGGAGTGCATGTCAGGAATCTAAGCTAATTTACTAGTGCTGCCATGAAGTGTCTTTTAATCCTTAGCTGTAATGTAACTGTACTTATTTAAGCTACCTAAAGAATACTTTTGGAGATACCTGCAGGTCATTGGTGCTGGTCCAGCTAGTATTTCAGCTTGGAATGTAATGAAAACAGTGAAACAATAATGAAATAATTATTCAGAATGAGTAAACCCCCCCACCAACCCAACAAAGAAAACACAATGTCAAGTTTATGGCTGCACTGGCATGTGACCCTAGTTAAGGAAGTGAAAATTACACAGCATAACTGTTTCATGCATATAGTATGTCCTTTCAACATTTTAAAAATTAATAGATCTAAGAAGATGGTTGGATTAAATGCACGTAAAGCAATATAAAGAGTACAATGCAACAGTGTATCCTTGTTGTTAAGAACACTCTTTGTAGTAGAGGCTTAATGCATGGAAGTACAAAATACATGAACAATTTTTACTTGTGAGATGCTTAGGAAAAAGCAGGTATGAATATGAGTAACCTCTGAAATGGGAGAAAAGAAAATGGGTTATCAATCAGAAAAGCAGATTGCAGCTTTATGGAAAGTGAAGAGCTGTTCATTTAATGAATGTACTGCCAAAGAACTAGTTGCAGATGAGGGTAATGCTGTATGCTTGTAGCACAGATCACTGTCAGCTTGTGAGGAGAGGAGTCTAAAACATGCTGGTTAATTTATTTAAAGCTTTGGAACAGGTTCTGTTGGTATAATTTGGCTGACTTTCTCCAGGTTACCTTGAGAAGCAGAGTAGGGAAATAGTGTGGCAGCTCCATTTCCAAAATGCCAAGATCCAAAATACATTTTGTTTTTTTGGCTGATGTTTCATGTATTTAAGCCCTTCAGGTTTGTTTTTTCCCCTTAAGTAATAAAGAGAAGTGTTTTGATTTTTTTTTTTTTTTTTTTTCCAAAAATTAAGCCAGAGACTTGCATGTAATTGTGACTTTAAGGAAACTGAAGAAAATTATTCAGATGTCACCAGTGCAGGAAGGTGACATGGTCAGACTGGATGGTCTAGATCATCAATTCGTCTAGATTACAGCATGCAAGTACAAAAACCAATTAAAGTGATTGCCTCAAAATTTCTGCCTTTCTCCTGTTATTGCTAAGATGTATTATTTCCACTCTTACTGGTGGAGTGGCTGTGGTAGTGAAGTTTCTCTGTAGCACAGCAGCTGTAGAAAAACCTTTGTGCTGTCCTGGTTGTCTTCAGTTTATTAGGAATCCAGCATTTCATTTTGTGACTGATGGCTCTGGAAGTGGATTATGTCTGATCAGGAAAAGGCTAACTCTAGGTAATTGCTGAACGAATATACCTGAGCAGCTAACATGAGACATACAATGAGCTTCTGAATTGTCACTGTGGGTTATTTGTAAAGCATTTTGTTTTATTGAGAATAGACAGATTATCTGTCCAAAGCACTCTATTGCCTATAAATGTTGATAGCAAGCATATTTTGACGATGGATTTGGCCAAGCTTGATTAGAAGATCAGGTTTGATTAAAGAGCAGGATTCCTAGTTGTCTGTCAAGCTCATCCTGTTTCATTGTGTTTGAGAGTTCGTCTCCATTGCAGTAATTGGTGCTTGCTTGGAGCTTGGTTCCCTTGCCAGTTGTCTGCCAGTCAAAAACTGCCTTGACAGCCTTTACTCTTTCCTCATTAGGCATCATGGAGGAATTCAGCTGGCATTATTAGTCCCATATATAACGTATGGCAGGAAATGCCAATAGTCTGATACGGTATTGTTATGGAAACTTATTTCATTAAGGAGTATTTATTCAGTGTTAGAATGCTGCTCTGGCCTTGGTTTTAGCTTATATGTTGTAATGGGAGTGCTTGAAGTAACAAAAGCTTGTCGAAAAATGCAGACAGCTTTAGCTGCTTTATCATAGTAACAGTGCCAGCCTTCCCAAGAGCTGACAAGCACCAGCAGCCTCTAGCATATGAACACTTAAATAAATGCTAATGCCTGACTATCAGGATACTATTAGTGAAGTCAGATACCATTCTTGAAGATCACTTACAGGGACCTATTCTTTGTGCTTATGAATCATTATTACTCAAAGTCAGAGTTAAGATCATCCTTGTGGGGAAAATGGGGAAGGCTGCTCTGAATCGAAAAGGAGGAGGTAATCTGGAAAACCAAACCTGCTGCTATTAAGAACATGGGTGTAAAAACATCTCTACTTATAATGTCATTCCATTTAAGCTAGAATAAATATACATGCATTTATATGTATGTACTTGCATGAAATCTAATAGTGGCAGAATTTTTATTGGAGTTGTGTAGTGATAGTCTAATTAGTGCACAAAACCTGAATATTACATGTTCGCTCTGAGTGGTTTACAGACCAGTTCAAATAGGCAGACACTAAATAAAGGAAAAGATCAGCAGGATGGACAGTGGGATGGCAGACAAGTGGTGTGTTATGGCCACTTTGAGTTCTGGAGTGGATTTGTTTAGAGAAGAAGCAGCTAAGGTGCAAGAGAAAAGAAAGTGGATAAAAATAAAAGGTCTGAGAGTGCAGGTTGGGGAAAAAAGATAGTACCTGAATCTTGCCATTCTGATGCTGTGATCTGGGGCTCTGGCTGTCCTGGGGCAGATCACCAGACATGGGCCAGGACTTGTGCTGGGCATGAGGAAAGAGGTGGGAAGGTAAGAGTGGGCCAGCAGTGCTGGTGAAAAAAGCATGATTAAACAGTGGCTCCTGCTTTGTGACTCGCAGTAATAGCTGCTGGCCTCAGTACTTGAATCTCTGTCACAGTAATGGAGAGCAGAAGCAGCCTGGCTTTGCAGGGTCAAGCAGTCAGTCATGACTGTTTCCCTGCTCCCATGTGTTTGCTGTCCAGTGCAGTTGGTCTGCTTTGTCCCTATCTAGAATTAACTCTGGTGAAGGAGGTTGCTGTCCAAATTAACTTGGATGCTACCAGAAGCCCATTCACAATAAAAGATTTAGGTGTGTATTGAAAGAGTGCCAAGACTCCTTTGTTAGAACTTGTCAAAACAGTAAAAATAGTAAATCTTCTGTTTGCAAAAAATGGTTGGAGCATGCAGTGTGGCTAATGTGTGGCTGCTGCTGGAATTTAAGCATAAAGTGCTGATGATAGTATGACTAAAAAGACATGAATATTTAAAAAGTATTAAAAAAAGGAATGAGATTTGTAAGTGCAAATGTCTCGAAATCAAAGTAGGAAAGCTTTAAAAGGCAGAAATGGGATTGCTTTGGTATCAAACTGTTTCTGATTGTATGCCACTTTCAGACTTTTATGACAAGCTAGAAAATTCTCTTGAGGGAAAGCTGGAACATCCAGGCTTAGTGAGTGAAAAGTAGTAATTTGTTTTTTGCCATCTTAACACCTGCCCTGTGATATTGAGTGTGACATAGTGAACCTGAGCTCGGAATGTGGTGATTGTACCTTTTTGCACTTCAGTTTCCATGAGATTGTAGATAAGAGATTATATTGCCTTTTCTGCTCCTAGTTTCTCAGCTGCATCACACTTACCTGTTGAGGAAGAAGTGTCCTTGACTAGCAAGGTGAGTGTATACATTGTACAGCAAACCTACTGCAGTGATTAGTTGATGCTTTCTTGTGCAGATCTATCCCTAAATCTTTGGTGCTTTTACATGGGTCACCTGGAACAGGAATATTACTAGTCTGGCAGGAGACCAGCTGAGGCAATAACATGCATCATCGAATACTTACATAATGCTGTCACTGGAATAGCTAATGGCTTTTTCTTGTTATCTGACCTAGCTCCTTGCATGACATATAGATTAGTTTTATCTGCACTGTGTGAAATTAGAAGTAACAAAAACTGAAGTAAAAAGTAGCTTATCAGCTCCTGTTCTGCAGAGGCAGAAATAAAAACTGTGCAAATATTGGCTATGTTTCAGCATCCTGTATTACAAAACATGTCAAGTGAATGTGTACAGGGAAAATGAATAGGAGGTTGTACTTTTAAACACAAAAGGGCTGAGGGAAGAGACGCAGCTCTACACAAGTACCAGCTGGGAGGGACACCCATCCCTGCTAGTGCCACCCAGTGCCCCCTTTTCAGACTGTACAGTTTGTGCTGCACAGTTTTCTAGGTTTGTATGTTCTGAACTTTGTAATGACCCGCAGGTCCAGCTCTGTCTTTTCGGAAAGAATTCCCCCAATCACTTAATTTTTTAAAATATTAACATCCCCCAACAGTATTCTTTAGAGAATACAGTTGTTTGCCATAATAGGGTGTGCAGGGAGGACTTGGGGTTATGCATTGCTGTTGGGTCAAAGATAAAATTACCAGTCGGTGAAATGGGAACTTAATGTTTCAGTGTCCTAGCTGCTTATTTGGTTCTAATAGGTTTTGCAGTGTTGGGAATAGTGTTTCTGAGCAGTACTGGTCTCTGTGGTTCATGGACTGTAATGGTACAGAAAACGATGCCTTAGAATACATGGATTTAATAGATACAATTTGTGCTGCTACACAGTTTTCTGTGAAGTGTGTGCTACTAATCTTTATTCTGAACATTCTGTGTAAATATAGGGTGTTTCAAAATGAGGAAAACCCTTCAATATCACGTGTGCAGAAAAGCAGTAAGTAAGAAAGAATTTAAATGGAGTTTTTCAATAGGGGTAGAATTAATCAATAAGAGTAAAAGGGAGCTAGACCTATGGACCAGATAATTACTTTAAATGGATGTCACAGGTTACAAAAATAACCCTGGGCCTGATCAAGCAGTTTTCCATTATGGAAGATAGGCAGCTAACTTGTGACCCTTGGGAGTGAGTTGCCTCACTCTGCTTTTAAGGAAAAAAAAATCTCACAATTTCTAATTATTTTCTAAGTTTTTAAAATACTCATTCTTGAGTATCTCCACCATAGTTTGGAAGCAATTTTGAATATATGTCTCTGGCCTTCAGTTTGACTATTGTTCTTAAGTTTTGCAAGTTGAAGTGAGGCAATTTGCTCCCTGAGATCTCATCATGCCAAACCACTTCTATTTATACATGCACACCATCTTTAGAAAGTCAGTAGGGTGTTTGTAAGGAAATGCCTGCTGCTTTGGCAGCTGGGTGGGGAGGAAAGGAGGTACCGAACTGTGTATTTCTGTAGACCCTGTGAAAATTACTCTTTGTGGGAGACCTGAGTGTTGTGAGTAATCAGACTGTTTGTCTCTCCACAGCAGTCATAGGTGGGACTGAAGCTGGTGAGGACAGTGTTGCTAACTTTAAACTAGACAGCTTGAGTAATAACAACAGTGTAGCTATGGCAACACGCAGCTCTGTTGGGCCAGCCACTTTTAGGCAAGTTTTGGAGCCTGTGTTGGACTCCAGTCTGTCGTACTTATGCTCCCATCAGTACCTGGCAGAGGTGATTATAAGATAATTAAATGCATATCTACTTGAGGGGGGATGTGGGTCTTCTGCCCCTCCATTTAGGAAGCAGTCAGGCTTGCCAAAGGAGAACTGTCATGCTGGTGTCTTCAATCAAGTCCTCTAGGCAGGAACCAGCCTTGGGGAGGGAAGGAGGATGCAAAGGGACATTGCTGCAGGTGATGGTAGCCCTGGCTGTTGGTGGTAGAAGGGTAATGGATCATCGCTCAGAAAGGTCAAGAGTTTGAATATGAGATAAGAGAGGAAGGAAAATGTGGAATTTTTTAGTAAAGCTGATAAAAGCATGTAGGATCTGTTGTAATTAAAACCCTCCCCAGGTCGGAGGAGTTAAAAGGAGCGGGGAACAGTGCAAATGGTTTTGGATACTCTCTTCAAAATGAGTGTTTTTTTCAGAATAAGATGTTTGGCCATAGTTATTGCAAAATTTCATATTTTCTGTAGAAATGGAAAATTCCAAGGAGGGAAAATGTTCTCATTGGGAATGGGGAATAGTTTGTCATTAGTCACTGTTAGTTAACACATGAAGAGTTAATTGTTGGAGCTAAGCATGTAATTCTAAGCTAAATTAGCACTGCTGACTGTAGAAATGTAAATATATTTGGTAATAGCTGGTAGAAATGTTGCCATGTATATTTACCATTTAAATTACAGATAGAAAACCATAGAATCATAGAATTAACAAGGTTGGAAAAGACCCTTGAGATCATCTAGTCCATCCTATAACCCAACACCAACCCTTCATCTAAGCCATGGCACTAAGACCCTCATCAAGTTTTCTCTTAAATACCTCCAGGGACAATGACTCCACCACTCCCCTGGGCAGCCCATTCCAATGGCCAATCCCCCTTTCAGTCAAGAATTTTTTCCTAACATTGAAGCTAAACCTCCCCTGATGGAGCTTGAGATATTTTGTGAATTGTTGGGAAGGATATGGCTGGCAAGAAGGCAGACAACCATTTTGCACAGTCTAGCTTGTCTAACCCACAGTATGGGTTAGATCAAACAGCCGCTTTGAACTTGCCCAGGTAGAAAAAGTTTCAGGAGTACCGGGGGAAGCAGGGACGCAACTGGAGAGATGGGAATTAGAGATGCTTACCGGAAGGCACTGGCAAGAAGACCAATCACAAAAGATTGTGATGAAGAGGACTCTTCCTTTTCCATAAGAAACGGAGCCAATTATAATACTTTAATGGGAATGCGAAGGCTTGTTTCAACTTGAGAAACAACCAGGACTGGATCAATTAGAAAATGAGGTTGGCAAATTGGTCATGTCCTTTCCTTTTTCTCTTCTGCTACAGCAGATGTTGATCTTTTTCCTGTTTGTTTGAGTTATATTGAAACATTACTTTAGTTTTACTCTTTTTAGCCACTTCCAGCAAGTTAACTTTTGTAAATATAGACATGAAGCAGAATCCGTGGAAGCAGCCAAATCTTGGTTGAGTTATATTTACCTCATCTGTGAAGTACTGTTACAAGGAAGGAAGAGACTGCTTACAATCAGTGTTGGAAGAGCTATTTGTAATTTCTTGGGAGCTTTGGGATAGTGATAGAAAACGCAACTACCTTTGGTGCTGGTGAGGAAGCAACATGTCCTTTGGTCGATCTTACACAGTTCTTTTGCTTTCAAGCAATGGTGATACTATTTTGTCTCAGAGGCTGGACTAATTCTGGATTTTGTCCTAATTTTCACTAAAATGTTTTCTCATAACGATGTCATCTGCAGAATTGCTCTAGTATTACATGAGAAATGCAAAGATGCAGTAGTTTTTGAAGAAATTACTTTCCACTGTATATACCAAAAGAGGAAATCTGTAGTTTATAAAGATTTTAATTTTATTACATCTTCTCAAGGGACACATGCATATTTTTGTTTTTAGTTTTCTTACCCAGCTGGGAAAAGAAACTCTCATTACTTATTCAATTAAATTAGTTTCTATAAATTAATCAGGAATAATTGTGTTTATATGGGCCAAAACTCCCTCAAGGGGACTTTAAATGGCAAGTGATTTAAAATATATTTATTTAGAAATCAATGGCAGCTGTTTGAATATACCCGTTGAGATGAGTGTGAATGGCAGTAGTGTGGAATTTTGTCAGATTTATTACAAAGGTTGCAGTAAATCAAAGAAATGATGTTAATTTGCTTTAAAAAAGAATAAGCAAATAATAATAATGGTAGGTTTGATAAGCCACAAGATTGAGTTTTTCTGAAAGTATATAATGAATACAGATTTCATATTAGGACTAAAGATTATAAGTGGGATTTTGTCCTTTCCAGGACACTGAGCATGCAATCCTAATTCAGACCACATTCTGTATCACAGGAGTCCAATTCCATGTCTATAACTGGTTTCTGTTCCAGTTTCTAGCAGTGTAGTTGTTCTTTTAGGTGAGTGTGTATACTTGTGTGTGTGTACATATATGAAAGATGTAAAGCGCACTTAAGGAAATCAAATTGTGGTGTAATAGCAATATGAGAAATTTAGTCTCATGTTCTTTGTTCAAAGAATGGAGTTGCATCTGATACGTGCTGTTTTGTCTTTCCCTTGTGCTGGTCAGGTTGTACTTGTTCCATCTGATCTTCATACTTTTTTTTCTGTTCTCCCTACTATTTTTACTGTCTGTCAATCCCTCTTGCTGTTCTGCCCTGGCTCTTATGGCTGACGGGACACTCCTCTAGTAGTTGTTTTCTATGCAGTAAGTAAAACTGCACTCAAATGAAGCAAAGTGAATTGGTTTGTATTACCTCATTCTTATGTGCAATAAATATACAG
The DNA here is from genome assembly GCA_013390005.1 of Calyptomena viridis. Lineage (NCBI taxonomy): Eukaryota > Metazoa > Chordata > Aves > Passeriformes > Eurylaimidae > Calyptomena > Calyptomena viridis. Next base: position 22,798 of record WEIV01010388.1, on the reverse strand, counting down.
TTTCAGTTCTATTCAGCACAGAACAGAAAATAGAAAAAATCACTAACTTGATTTCTGGGATCATTTTTTGGTCCAAAATTTGTCTAGTCCTTGGACTCTACCAGAGATACTGAAGATCAGTGAGTAGCTATATTTGTTTGTGTTCCATTTCTTTTACCTAATCTTGTTGTTACTATGTCTTATTAAATATACAAGACAAAAATGGAGCAAATCATTTGATTATTACCAGTTCATTAGGCTTAAAACATGAATTAGAGCCAACTTCAGCTTAGAAATTCATTCACGTGGCTCACACTGAGGTTGGTGAGAGGCACATGAATATTCACAAATCCAGAATTTGGCTCTTTGCCTGAGTTTTTAGTAGACCAGTGTTCAGTAAAGGTTCTGAGGTAGTAGATCATTTGTTATTTACAGTAGATAATGAAACATTACTCTGATTTTATTCAAAGCATTGTTACATAAAGTCTTTAGGTTGGTAGAGGAAAAAATGCTTTTAATAAATAAGAAGAGAAGCTGTCTATTTGTAAATGAGTTAAGATATTTTTTAGAGGTGTTTTAACTGTAAAAACAGGATGATAAAATATTTGCTTGGACTTCAGATTTCCTTGATGTGGCATTGGACTCTGGCTGTATCTGAATCACAGGTGTAGTTGGTTTCTTCCCAGCAGCTGGCTGCTCCAGAAATGCCACTTGAAACTGGAAACTCAAAAATATTTCACAGCGTTCTTGTGGTGAAGTGCTTCTCACCACGTGAAGTTTTCAGATCATTGGGCTGAAGGGAATGACATGAGTTTTCCTGTAAGGTGAAGCTGCCCTTGCCGATCTCGGGAGCCGCACGCAGCTTGCACAGAGCATGTGGTTCCGAACCCCACTGCTGTTACCCACTCCCACAGCACCTGCGACTGGCTTGAGCCCAAACAGGGCACTGTGCCTGCCCCAAGGGGGACAGGCGATTCTCTGCATGCGTAAGGCGTCATCTGGGGAGAGGCTACATGCTTATTTTTCAATAAAACTGTTATTTAACAAGTGGTTTCCCCCCACCCCCCTCCTTTGCAGTGGGTTTCATCATCTTTTCTGAAGTACAAATGGTAATGGGAACAGCAGTAAGGGCTGAGCAGGGGAGGGGAAAGGGCATGCATTTTGCTGTCACAGCATAGTCTCTTTAATGATTACTTTTGAAATAAATTGTTGATCAGTCAATGAAATCTTCAAAACTATTGTTCTTCTTGGGTTAACTCCAGTTTAAAGGGACCTTTGTCTCTCTCCTTCCCAGTATGTTTTCAGTAATCTTGAATAGGTAGTGCAATAATTCATCATCCAGTACAGCATCCAGTACAGTTGTCCAAATAGAGGCTGCATCCTGTATAATTACAGTCCAGATATCATTATATGCTGTGCAACCACAGCAGCAAAATTACTTCATGATGTCACTGTGTAAAATATAGCAAGTTGCGTTTGGTGTGATGGAGACGTTTATAAAAGCAGATGACTACTTTTAACTCTTATGCAGGTGGTTGATTGATTTCTCCATAAAATGTATTGTCTCCTTCTTGCTACAACCAGAAATCACTTTAATGCTTAATGGCTTTAGTCTTCAGTCGGGTTTCTTTTAAGGAATTTCCTCGTCCTTGCCTGCACACTGGATAGAACAATGCCCTAGAAATCAAAAATAGTAGTGTCCCAAAGGCAATGTCTGTCTGCCAGAACTATGTATGACTTGTTTGGTGGCAAGTGTTTTAGAATTGTGAGCATGAACTCATTTGGAAAGATGTAAAACCTGATCTCTTCTCCTAGCTTTAATGCCATCCTTCTTCCTTTATTTTTGTACTTGTATTGTGCCCTATGAATTTTAATACTTTTAATTTACATCCTGTGGCAAGTGCATCTGTGGAGCTTCTTACCCACATTCAGGTTCTCTGCAGCAGATGTTGACAGGCTTAGCTGTTTGCCTTGTGGAGATGTGTGTCCTGCTATGCATTTATATTACAATCCAAATTGTCCCTTTAGGATACTATTCTCAGTGCAGCTTTAAATATCTGCAAGGTATCTTGAGAAGATGTGGAGATCCTTAATTCTCCTGACCCCACCTGTATTTCCATTCTGTCAGAGATTGAGTTTGTGAAACATACTAGGGCACAGGGAATGTGTCTCCTTTGGGGGTAAAAAAAAATTGTATAGATTCCTGCTTGTAAAGTTTTCTCATATTCCTTATATGATAAACGTTTGATTTTAATTTCTTTTTGTCACCATTAGAGCAGGAGTTGGCCTCTTATTTAAAAAAATAAACATAAAATACTCCATGTATCCCTTTAATACCATTTTGGTATATGATGGAGAGGCAATAGTGCTTCCCTTGAAATGTATGACATCTCTGTGTCTCGTTAGATTAATGACTCAGTCCAAACCTTTGTAGAAAGTGACCGTTACCAAGAAACAGTGCAAGGTGATGGGAATGGTGGATGTCTTCAGTCTTCTTTCAGAGTATCATGTTTCAGGTCTTAACCAAAGGTGTGGGGCAGAAGATGGGAATGAATACAGGTGTCTGTTGCAAAACTTCTACAGAAACAGGTGTGATAATCTCCACTTTTTTATGTTTTCAAAGTTACAATTTGAGTAATGACAGATAAGCTGGAATTATGAAGAGGCAGGAATGTTAGAGCAGTAGGCAGATTAGTTATAGTAAGTTTTGTAAATCTAGTAGGTAAAAGCCGTAAACCTTGAGAAAACTAGTGTTCTCCCCTTTTATATTCTTTCTGTATTTTCTTTTAAAGTAAATTTGATTTTAGTACAATATTTAAAAATTTTAATATCATGTTGCTACTCTGCTAGTTGCTTGAAGCGTATACAATGGATGATAAATCTGGAAGCCACCTTTCAGTTAATTAACTGGGGTGCATGGGTGAGCAAGAATCCTTCCAAAAAAACCAGCTCTTTGATGGAAATACTATTTACTGAAACCTTCTGAGTGAATTTATAACTTTTAAATGAATATTTTTTTTTTTCAGATATTATGTTTACCATAGCACAGGATCTAACAAATAATTTAAATTCAAAGATAGGTTTAACTTTGTTAGTGCAGCTGAAATAACACTTTTTAAAATAAAAAATTTAAAAAGCCTTGTAAGACTGCTTCCCATCCCTGTCTCTCCTTTTCTTATCTTAAGGTAAACAAAAAAGATCAAGTAACAATTACAAGTCAAGCTATCACTATGTAATGCCTTGTATGTACAGACTCATCTCCCAATGAAATCTTGTATTGAAGAGATTTCCATGTATGGGAGCTATAGGTATATGTCTCTATGTTGTCCTTATACTTTTAATAGCATAGTTTTCTGGATTGTTTTTTTGTATCATTATGACACTATTCTGCTGCTTTTTGTGTTTATTTACTGACTTTATTAAAAAATTAAGTACAGCTTCTGCATGCCTATCTTTAAATTCTGAGGTTGTTGGAAATGATTTCACTAGCCTGAATGGGTAATTAAAGCCAAGTATAATAGCTTCAGTAATGCCAGAGTTTAAAAGCCAGGTATGCTGAAGTGACGCTTTAAGAGAAAACTTTGAAAATTTGCCTGTGCAGTGGTAAATTCAAGTAAACGTCAATGTAAATTTGAAGGCACAGAAATTTATATATAGCAAACTTTTTTGTGTGCATCGTATACCTAATGAATACTTTTAAAGCTGAAAAGGGCAGAGCTGACTTGAAAGAAAAGGAAAGGCTTAGTAAAGAGATCTCAGCTACAGCTGACTGGCAAACAGCCTGCACATTCAACCCCAGTTTATGGATTATTGATTGGAGAGGAGATGAAGTGCAGCTCCTATTCTCAAGGCAAGCGGACTGCCTTACACAAAGTGCAGCTTAACTTTCTTTCTTAATTAGTGTGGAATACATAATGTGTGTGGAAAAAAGGAGGTCTCGTTAACAGGTCAGAAGAAGTTAGGTTAGCCCGTGTGTTGCCTGTCCCAATGAAAGCAAAGTCAAGAAAGTGAACATAGATTTTTTTTTTTTCTTTAGAGAAACTTTTGTTTATAAGTTATGTATGCATATATATTGTGTATATATACATATTTTTCAGTGGAGTACTTAATCAGGTTTAAAAAATGAGGGGGTTTATTCACTTGAACAGAGAAATTCCAAGCACTGAAGTGTTATAAACAGAGCTTACCCTGGAAAGAAAAGACACTGAAATCTGATGAACACCTTCCTTCCAAAGAACTGAGAACAAAATGAAACAAACAACTTGATCCGCACCTCAGCAACAACTAACCAAGGTCGAAAAATGATGCATTTGAATTTAATGAAAAATAGGTCATGAAAGTGGCATCTTGGACAACACTTTGAAATCATAACCATTTAGGCAGTGTGTGAACCTAAATAGCTTTCACTGATAAAGAGAAGTAGTATGATATCCCCTTAACCTATTATGAAGCAAGAGCCTGTCTATAGTTATGACTTGAATACGTAATACTCTACATGGATTTTTTTTTTCCATAATAGCCTATGGGATTTTGAGCTAAAGTCAAACTCAGTTTTCCTCTCTAGCTGGCAAAGAATTTGGGCTGAAATTAAATTAGAGGGCTTTGCTGCCTTCTGCCTATGCCTGCTGTAGAAAAAGGAAGGTGAATGTAAAATTAATGATAGGAAGATGCAGGGCTGCCCTGATGTGGTAATGCCAGAATGGTGGGGTCACCCTTCCAGTAGCTCTTAAATTTTTTTTTTTTTTCCTGTCATCTATACTTCTTATATTCTTTATCATGCTAAGAAGGTCATGTTATTTACTATCACTGAGATTTCAGAACATAGCAGGTTGTACAGATTAAAATTTAATTATTTGTAAGTTCCTGTTTGTAAGTAAGGAAAACTCTTGAACATGAGAAATAACATAGGTGGCTGCATAAGTGCCAGGTGGCAAAGCAAGGAGGTAGAACATAATGTCTTGCATTTCAAATGTGAAACATGTGAGGACTTGCTTAGCAAGGGTGGGTATGGAAAAAAAGGACAGAAATCAATATGAAAACTTTTTTTTTCTCATAAATGTGTATCAAGTGGGGAAGGCTGAGGTCAATGTAGTACATACAATGTAATCAGGATGGCAAATATGCCATATAATAATAAATATTTGTCTGTCCCAGGAAAGACTTAGATGACAAAGGAAAAAAATTTGGTTTGAAAAGGACAAAAAAGATCAGGGACTTGTCTTGAATTTATAGAAATAATTAGAAAAGATAGTTGAGTTATTTTGCAACATCATGTTTTTAATTTGGTTAGTAATAATGATTTGACATCTGCAGGCCACTGCTTATGTGGGGAAAAAAAAACCTGCCAGGGAGGTTTATTTGGTGTCTGACAGGCTTGACAAGGGCAGATACCAGGTTTTGGCATAAAGCTAATTTTTGTGTAGTCAGGAATACTTTGCTGAAACTTACTGACTTACAGGAATGTGGAAGTGTGGTAAATGATACGTTATGTACTTTATATGAATTCCTTCTCTCAAAAAAAATCTCAACTCACAACATAAATAACTACTAATTTTTGTCCTGCAAGTCCTATGCCTGACAGCCCCATCACCACGGTGCCGCTGTGGTTGTCCTCCAGCCCCTGTATGAGCAGTAAGCCTGGGATTCTGGCACAGGGCTTTCTTCAGTGGGACAGTGAAGCACCTGGTCACTCCACAAGAGTGTGAGGGTGACTCCAGTAGGAGTAATCATGTTGCTCATGTGATACAGAGTGCTTATCTCGAGGGACTGGCAGGCCTGGGGTTTTCTGACCACCTTGGACTGCTTACTAAGAGGGAAATGATGTGACTGGTATTTCTGGACCTGAATAAGCAAAGTGCTAGTCTAGCTCTGTGCAATTAATATGGTACTGAGTTTTTTTTAAACTACTTTGAATAGATTTATTGTCTTACCTTGAACAAAGCTCATCAGAACTGCTCCAATGAAGTATGTTCTTTCTTGTCACAAAATACTACGTAGTCTAAACTGAAATGTGTCTTGTTTGACAAGCATCTCCTGAAAGGTGGTATGACCTTTAGAAATACATGCCTTCTTCCTTCTCAGCTCATCAGAAATGTTTCAAGTTTCCAGCACCTGCTGCTCCTGGCTGAGACTTGCAGGTCTATTCATGTCCCTGTCACAGTCCTGGGAACCACATAACTGGTGTTGAGGAATACAGTCAGTGCAGGTAGCTTGCGGTGCAGCTGTAGTGGGAGCTGCAGGTTGAGCTGTGGGTGGCAGGACCCCTTGGTCGAGAGTCCATGAGCTGTTTACCCTTTGTACAACATAGGGCCCAGGAACCTGTGGGCTGGCCAGGTGAAGGACACTGAGGGACATCGTAGGAGCTGAGGACCTCAGGATTTCCCATGTTTAGACTGTAATGGTATAAAAGCCCAGGGTATTCTTTGTCTGAGGTCCTCCTCAGAGGCACCAGCTTGAGCTATTATTTTGTTATTTAGTTATTGGATGAAGATTAAACTATTGTAAGGATTGAGATGTCAGAGACACTGCTGTGGGAAGCCTGAGGCTGAGCTGTTGAGGGAAACCTGGTCTGACTGTGTGAGTAGGGTATGTGTAGTTAAGGAGAGGCTTTGGTCCCAGCTTCTACTCCCAGGTGGTGGGAATGTGACTACTGGAGTGGTTTCAGGATGGTTGACATAGAAGATTCCATAACACTAGATGGGCTTTAAGGTCTGCTTCCCAACTTTGCATTAGCTTCTGTTCCAGACTTGATATGAAACAAAATATTATTAAAAAAACCTGAAACATGTACGTAGACCTTTCCACAGAATAGAAATTCTGAGTTTCAGATACCTGTGTCTAATAAGTCTTTGGTCAGTGCAGAACAGATACTGCAGTTTCCTCAAGCAGTACCCCAAGAAGCTGTGTGTTTTGGAGAGGTTGAGTTTAGGCCTGTGTTGAAGAATTGATGTTTTAGTTTGACTATTTTGCTTTCAGGAAGAATTTAAACACATGATGGCATAATGTGACTTAGTCCCAACAAAAGCAGTGTGTCAATATGGGAAGGAAAGCATCTAAAATAGTGATATGACATCAGGACAGTTTTTCTCTCTGGTTTAGGGCAGAGACCTTTTGTTAGGATGTTATGTGTATGAATATTTACTCAGTTGCCATCTTTTTGAACTTGATCTCTGGATTAATAGAGGCTATTTTCCAGAACAGCCTTCTGATATTTCTGTATTGCCCTGATTATATGGGCAGTACTTTATATGAGAATGAAGAAAACACAGATTCTTCTGTGAACATGTAGCAGAATGGTATTGAAATGAAACTCACGGATGCAGTTCAGGATATTCTACGATGTTGTAATGGGAAAGAAGTTTGCTATTTTCCATGCTGTGTGTGACTTTTTTTGTTTATGCTCAGTACGCTTGTGCATTAAAACAGTTTATAATCTAAGATAACTGAGGATAGCATAATAAGAACAGGTATAAAAACATATAGTACTGCAGACAATGCTTCCTAAATATGTCTGGAGAAGAATTCTTTTAATGATAGGGCCAAAGAATGTACAAGTATTGAATTGTTAATGAGTATAACGATCTTTATGGAAGATGCATGACCTGGAATGATTTAATTCTAGCTTCTGGGGTCAGTTTTGCCTATCTATTCTGTGAACCACTGTCTTATTTTGGTTTTACCACTATTTGTCTCTCCGATCATCTATATACATCTAGAACTGCACTGCCTTTGCTTGATTAATACTTTGATAGTCAGCAGAATACGTTGTTTTGAAATCTCATTTTTAAGGTTACACTGTATTACTGACAAGGATTGACAGCTGTTGAGAATGCAATAATGAGTATTTTGCTTCCACTGCCTGTGCAAATTTATCACTGAAGTTTACTTTTCTCATTTACCTGTGGAAGCATTTACCTCTGCTGCTCCCCTTGTGGTTTATAACTGTTCCTTTCCTTATCAAAACAGCATTGGTTTGTGTAGTTTATATTAATACAGGAGTTCACAGCTTGTGCAACAAATCATGGTTATAATAGAAGGTAGACAGACAAAGGAGTTACTCCTGAAAAATAATCATCATCTTACCCATTCTGCAGTGTTTTCTATGGGTACACGTGGCATATGAAGTATGATTTGAAAAGATCTGATGTGCTTTGTGTGCCAGTTGTTAGTCATCATGTCCTCAGCAGACTTTTTTTTCTCACTGACATACATGTTGTAGGGAGACATCAGTAACCAGTATTGATAAACAGGGGAGTTGTTCAGGTCTTGATCATTTGGCTGCTGCACATACAGACCAACTTGCAGCACTTTGCTTGGAAGCATCCCTTGAAGTAGTTTAGAATTCTAAACTGTATGGAGTCCTTCAGAGACTTACAGTACTTACTTACAGGTACAATTAATAACTTGAAGCATCTTGAAGGTCAGTGATGGTTTTCTTGAGCTGGGAGGCTGTCATTCTGCATTTTCTCAATTCCTGGTTGTTTCTGCTACTGTCCTCCAGACTACACATCAATATGCAAAGCTGGGCTTCTTTTTCTGTTTGTGTGGTTTGGGCTGTTTATTTTAATAGAGCAGTTACTACAATTGTTGTTTTGCTGTATACTGCACACAAACATGATTTTTTAGGACAGAAACCATAAAAATATATGCAGAGTTCCAAAAAGGAGATGAACACATTCATACAGTAGTAAAGCCTTATTTTAGCACATAGATTCATCCAGGTAAATGAGTCATAAGAGGAAAGAAGAATAGGAATCATAATCAAAGGAAATTAGTTGTGGAAAGGGACATCCTAACTCTCAGTTGTTGATTGGACTTGCATTTGTTTGATTTTTTGACCTTGGCAACTTCTTAGTTTTGTTTTACACTGTCCTTATGTTGTGAAGGAAATCTTTTTATTTCCAATTTTGAACCTCAGACACAAAGGAAGAATTCGGGGAGCTCACCCCTGCCTCCCAAATAGTTAAATGTAAGAACTTATTAATGAAAACCTATATAAGAAAATATATAAAGAAAACATAGCTATAGAGCATAATTCTTTTGGATCTTACAGCCAGCTTCAGAGCTTTTCTTTTATTGTCATAAAGTATACTAGTACACATGCTGCTAATATGTGTATTTCTATTCTTTAGTCTCACTGGCCTACTGATAGAAAGTTCCCTCAAATTGCTTATCATGCTTTCATGTTCTGTTTTTCAATAGTGTGACAGCTTAGCTTTACTTATGTCATTTTAAGGTAGTTTATGTTAATATATTTGCTATAAAGTATTCAAATGCCTACTGAAAATCCTTTAAGCTCTACCAAAAATGAGATGGCCTGATCTGGGACATCTTTGGTAAACGACCATGCTTTGATGGGTTCTCTCAGAAAAGCAGTGAGTGGAGAGATGCTCTGTTTATTCTGTTAGATTAAGCGACGTACTTTAGAGATATGTTTGTAGTGATACTTGATTCTTCTTTAAAGGTGTTTGGTTTTTTACTTGATCAGTATTTGAATGGTGAGAATGGAGGTGACACAAGAAAAATTAATGCTGGCCTTTCAAGAGAAGACATTGTCTCATATGAGAATACTAAAACATAACTGTGATCTTAAATATTGTTGGAGATATGTTTTTTGCTGATAGTATACGAAGTTAATATTTAGGAAACTAAGAACACTAAATTATATTTGTCTTAGAGACTTCTATATCCCACTTCTGTAAGAATCTGTTTGCGGTTTCTTCCTGGGAGCAAAAGAATGGTGTCTTTAAATGTAGTAAATAACAAAAATGTCTATAAAAGCTGAAATAAAAATATAAACTGAACCGATAAAAGGTAAAATTCTGTAGGTTTAGTTGCAATTTTATTTGTTTAGGGATTTATGAGAAATACTTCAGGCTTTGAATGGACAGTTTTGTGAATATGCCTTTTTTGACTTTCTGTATTTACTGTATACACCTGTGAATTGTTGTCCAGGTGTGGATGCAGAGACTTCTTTCTGTTCCAGTGTAAATCCATGATTGGGTTTTGCAACCTGAGTGCTAATCTCTGCCCTTTACATGTTTTCTTACTGGTTTTGCAGAATACCAGCAAATAACTTGTCAGGTCCGTAGTTAATAAAGGGAAAAGGATATCGAGTGGTGGAAGTTTCTAGTGCACTTTCCATTTTGCTATTATAGTGGTCTTCATCTTTCCTCTTGAAGTTGTACCTCTACCTGCTAACCCATCTTACTGGAGCAATAGCTTCCCTTGAGGAGAATAAAGCAACTCTCATGTGATTGAGGGCAGATTTAAAAATGCCACACAAAAAGGGCATAAATGAGAATAAGAAGTTTTATTTCATACTCTTAGTTACATTGAATGATGCTTTAACTCTTGCTAAGCACTCAGTAAATCAAATTACAAAAAATTAAACTGTTCAGGGATGAGATGTTTGTGTGGCCAGAGGTGGTGTAATCTAGTCCTAATGCCTGTTTCCAGTTTATATCAGCTTAACAATAATAAAAATGAAATAACTTAATTGGTACTTTTGGGATTTGCTGCAAATATGCTGCAGAGGGATGGATATATGTGTTCAAAATAGGAACACAAATATCTGTTCTGTCATATTTAAATTTGCTATGACTGAGGGACTTTTTTTCCTTTTTTTTTCCTCCTTCTCCTCTCAACTTCTCCTTCTGAAGCTGTATTTGGGTTTCACTAGCAAGCATGTACTTTATAATGGTAATACTGTTCGGTGTGACTTGACATTTTTTCAGGGAGATAATGTACTTGGGAGTGTCTCCTTCCAGGCCCGATGACTCAGAAAGTTCTGAAAATATACCACAGTGTGGGAATATTCAGAAGCATTGCAGGAGGAATTGCTGGTGACTAATTCTGACAAAACAGTGGGCATCATCAGATGCATTTTACGCATGTGGTTCATCCACGCTTACTAAATCCTCACATTGTATTTCTGATGGACAGGAATAGCTGCTACCCCTCTTACTATTTGAAATCTCAAGGTATAGACCTGATATGTATCTAATATTCATAATGAATCTTTCATAATGTTTGTAATATTGTGTCTGTTGTATGTTTGCATGAATAAATTTTGCCTACTGTAAAATAGCTTAATTTTTGCTAAGATGTTGATGTTATGTTTATGTTAATTTAAATTTCAATAAAGAACCTGTGGTTAAAAGTTTAAGATGGATTGCTTAAAACAGATGAAGAGCAATACCTCCTCATGCAACACATTCCAGTTTGATTTGCATGGAAGACTCTGATTGATGAATGCAAACTGAGGTTTAGGTGTATATGAAGGAATGTAAAGATCCTCATGTAATCATTTTAGGTAACTTACAAACCTGAAAAAAGTGGACAAACTGATACAGTGGTGAGATGAGATCATCTTGTGAAGCAGAACCCTGCTGTCTTGAAATATCAAAGTCTGGTCGAGTTAACCTTTTTGGGGTTTTTGTAGGTATGTTAATAAAGATGATGATTGCAACTTGTGCCTTTTGTTTTTGGAGGTACTGATGGAAAATATTCTCTTCTGTTATACAGTTGGAAGATGACATTAGGGTTGTTTGATGTTTATTTCAGTATTTCTGAGAAACTTAAATCTGAGTTGAATTTTCTTTGGTTCCAACTGTTGAACAAACTATTGGCAATAAGGCTCTGGCAAACAACTGAAAGACAGAGTAACACGTGAAGAGAGGAATAATAATAGTGAATTTATTTTTTGGAATAGTGTCAGGGATGCAGTTCTAGTGAGCACCAGTGGAATAATTTTGAGATCATTTTTGCAAAAATCTATGACAGGGAAATATCTAGAAACTGTGAATTGAGTCTCCTCTTATCATGGAGTGAGAAATTCTATATTGAGACTACCCGTCTTGAGTGTCTTTCAGGAAAATGAAATTTTGGCCTTAAGCAATACCTCTTATCTTCTGAAGGTGTTAGCTGAAAGGTTACCAGAAATGCTGGAGTCATGGCAGAATCAAAGAAGTTAAGAGTGAGGTTCTGAAAAAATATCCAAATAGATGGTTAGCTATCATCTACAGTAATAAGACATTACTTCAGGAGCATAAAAGCATGATGGAATTAGCTTCACTCTTTGCTGTTTTAAGCATTTTGACAAAAGCAATCTGTGTAAGAACTGAACAATAAGACATACTTTGTAATAAGAAGAACATCTGTCTTGGATAAATAAAGTTGCACAGATACAGGGGGTGATTCTTCATTTGACTGCAGAGCATATGTATATTTAGATTTTTAAATCTGCTAGAGCAATCTCCTGATCTCGGATAATGCTTTCTCTGTTAACTCCTTTAATAGTAGCAGTTGTTAGTCCTTTCTGCAAGAGGCCTGTAAGGCTGGAGAAACTGCCCTTTATTTTGTTTGACCCAGTTGGTTGTAAAAGAAACATAAAAAATTCCATGTTAGTCTAGTAGATCCTTCTTAAAAGACAGCACTCCCTTCACAATTCTAAATGTCACTGAGAGGAGCAACACTAGAACCTGTAGAGTGAATTACCTCAGGTTTAGAGCTGCTGTTTGGCTCTTGAATTGGAAAATATTACACTGTCCTGGCTTTGGCTGAGATAGTTAATTTTCTTCCTAATAGGTGGTACAGTGCAGTGTTTTGAATTTAGTCTGAGAATGTTGATAACACACTGTTTTAGTTGTTCCTAAGTGGTGCTTACTCTTAGTCAAGGGCCTTTTAGTCTCCCTTGCTCTGCCACTGAGTAGGTGCACAAGATGCTGGGANAAATTTGCAAGAGGCAAATATTGTCAACTGAAGAAAAAGATTTCTTGTTCTGTTATAAATGAGACATTAGAACTGAGAATGTACACATGCTGGGAACTAAAGAACAAACTGTACATCAGATGATATCTCAGAAATGCCCTGATGTTAATGAAATGTAGTTCTTACTGCTGCTCCAATTAGAGACCAAATCCTGCAATAAGTGTCCTTGGCCAGTCTTTAGGAGCGTTCCTAGTAGCTGTATGGAGTTCACCCTTGATTCGTAGTGGCTTTAGCATAACTCACTGCAAAATTATGAGAGTGCATGACATACTCTTTTTTTTTTTTTCCTCCTCCTACTTCTGAGCTGCTTAGAAAATACTGGTAGATTAGGAAATGAAAAAGCCAGTGTGATCGAGGAGGCTTGAGAGTGACTGCCCTTCAGAGTGTGTTGCCAGAACTAAAAACAAGTGGTTTGGTAACTACATTTGAATTTTTTTGATGAAAAGGGTCTGGTCTGCCTTAATATTTGATCAGTGAAAATNGAACTAGCCAAAGGGATATTCCATGACATGTAGCATTAAGCTCAGTATATAAACTCAGGAGGTGCTGCTGGAGGATTGACAGGGCATCAGTCAATATGTGGTGAGCAGTTGTGCATCACTTGTCTTTATTTCTCACTTTTGTTATCTTCCTTCTTTTGTTATCTCACTTTTCATTGCTATTATCATTATATTTTAATTTATTTTGATTATTAAGCTGCTCTTATCTATGTTTTTCCAATTCTTTTCCCAATCCCACCATAGGGATAGGTGTGTGAGCAAGCATCTGCACAGTACGTAGTTGCTGACTGGGATTAAACCACAACACACATGGAAACATAATTGAAATTGAAGTTAAGAAAAAACAAGAACTGTTGTTGCTACTCTCTTCTTTTTTT